>JAUFSE010000009.1:1200000-1698362 GCA_033030345.1 Verpa bohemica | reverse complement strand
CACGATCAAGAGTGGTATCCCGCTACCAACTTTAACAACTCCCAACAACTCATCAGCTAATACCATCACCGGTACCCTCATAAACCATCACCTCAAAATGTCCAACCTCTCAATCCCCGACATCAAGATCCAAACCCACGTCGGTCACGTCAGAATCAACTCTGATGCTTTCAGCTATCTCCAATTTTAACGCTTCGCATACTCCCTAGCCCGACAGGACTTTTTAATCACCCAAGAATCACTTAAAGCATTCCCAGATGCGTTGCGCATCTACAAAGTCAAGTTACTAGAAGCCCAACTAGCAGTCTCCACCTACCACACTCAAATTGCTGTCACTACGGAAGTGGCACTCAAGAAGCAAATTGCCAAAATTCACGATAGGCTGCACGTGCCGGACACAACGCAACTATCTCCTCTTCTCAAGTAAGACGGTACCCTCAACTTTGATAAGCTCGAAACCAGCGTCCTAGCCTCCAAAATCCCAATTCCGGAACACCCATTTTGCGAAGACTGCAACGAACATCATGAGCAGTGTTCAGACACCACCACCATTCCCAACCCCATCAGCCCAATGGAACTCAACGAGGATAACCCATCTCCTCAAACACAGTCACCCACCACATCCCCTCTCTTTGAGTTGACTCAGGAAGTCACCAAAATTACTAAGAATATCTCCACCATTGTTGACGGAACGGCTGTCCTCAATGCCCAATATGAACGACGTTTGAAAGAAGAAAAAGCAACCATAGAACGGGAAAGACGAGATCTTCTCATCCGCCTAACTAAAGAAGCCAAACAGAATGGCCACATAATCACCACCACAAAAGAAAAACCTCCACAATCTCCGAATACTGTTGCCAACGGATTCAATTACTTTCCCCCGGCAGCTGAATCTGCCCCCTCTACTCCTACTACCGCTAACTTGTGCAACTCTTGGAGAAATTCCCACGTTACCTTTGTTGAACCCAACACTCCTCTCCCAATTCCGGCCCCTCAGCATAAACTCTCTAAAGGGCAACGCTACCGCCGCAACATTCAGGCACGACTCAAGAGTGTTTCTCCGCTTATCGATCTCTAGCTCTCGGGACTTTCGCTCTAGAAGGGGAGCTACTGTCAAGAACCCCGAATTCTCCTATGTCTTTTCCCTAGGTTTTAACCCTAGCGCTCTATTACTATTTCATTAGTTATCATTGTTTTTGTAATGATAGTCTGCCTCGCAGAACGCGTCAGCTATCAGTGTTTCATTTATTCAGGATGACGCGTACTTTGTCCACGTCATCTCTTCTCCTTAGTTTCATATTTTTTCATTACGCAAGTGCGTACGTATTAGTATACGTCATCAGGGCCCAGCGAAGAATATATAAGGGCCATGCTTTAGCTAGTTAGTTAGTTCTTCACGCAACAATTTATATTGTTACCATACCTATTACAACGAAGCTTCCGTGCACCGTTTCCCTTTCATAATACTTAAATTGTCTAGTATCTCGTTCTCGCTTAAATATAGTAATTCCACATTTCTTATTAACTTGTATGTGAATTACCTTAACATTCTTCCAGGGAGATCGGGATTCTCTACGGAAGATTCTTGAAGAGTCACCATCTTGTCATTATTCCAAATTTAACCCCAGATAGTCAGGCCTCTTGGAAATTTGAGTTAATACTACTTCTTAATCACTAACCCTAACTATTACTCTGTACCCTACTCAACAATTTGTGACCATAGAATATTATGTTGATAGGGGGGTTGGACTGATATATACTTAGCTCATACAAATTTGTATGGGTGTCTCCATTTTGAGGTGATGAGAAATACCCTGCAATTTTCCCATAGCAACCACTTTTTCCCCCTCATGGCAACCACACCTCCCCCTTGCAATCTCAACCACAACCCCATTAAATCGCTTGGGAGAGGGCAGGAATCGATTCAGGGGGTAGTTATTAGTCTATAGCCAAAATCTCGGCAATAATATCTTATAGGTGGTGGACATTTCACGAAGGGCCTGACATACAAGCAGGCACTAGATGTCGTTGCCGTTGCCCTGTTGCCCCATTGCCCGTCCGCGTATCCACCGTCGCCCCGCCCATTGTGTCAGGGAAGGAAACTAATCTATGCTCAAAGTCGGACTGGCATAGAACGTTGATTGCATAGACTACTGGGTCTTGAACGATATACTGTTGGATTAGAGAATGACATGTGTTTGGCATCTCCCCATATGGTGACGAGGTGCCCGAATGGTGAAAGCACATTTCCAGTTCTTGGAAAGCCATTTTGAGGGTCTCAGGGTTTTTTGTGAGTGAGAAAAGAGTGATGCCACCGCAATCTAACCCAAACGAAACAGCTAGCTGCTCGATGACTCGAGGATCTCTGTAATATCTTTCGCTTTGGCTTCCATATCCCTTCTAGGTCTCGCATCCACCCCGCCCTCTCCAAGAACCTTCTCCATAATCACAGTTATGAAGAAAGCTAAGAAAAAATAATCTTATATATCCAGAAACAACTATAGAATATCCAGCAGCTTCAAGTATCTGTATCTAACTATGACTAAATATATTCATTAGGAATACCACCCCCGCTTCTGAATTAACGATACCCCCCCCTCTATACCCACTGCTGCGTGTCCCACGCCATCCCTTACCCCCGAAACTTGCCCAAACATCAATTTCGTTTTTGCTATATTATCCGGTACAGGATTACCCCCGAGACAAGCACCAACCGCAATGTTGTCGAGATCCGAGTTTCGGGTTGCTAGGAGAATGGTGGAAAAGTTTGCATCCCTCGCTAAACCGTTTCTTGAGAGAGCGAGGAATCCTAGTACTGTGGCAGCAACAGCAGCGGTAAATGCTGATGTGTAGGCATATATTAGGTTTCGTGCGACATAGTTGTATTTGTTGATGTATTTTGTCGAATAACAGGTAGCAGTTGTGTTGGCGGAGATTGCTAGCGAACCTTCTGAAAGAAGCGAGACAACCATTTTCTCAACTAATGAACCTATGGCCTGCCCGAGGGACACCGTCTCCCCAGATGTGGTTTTCGGTATATCATCCATCGTATTAATGTATATTCCTAATGGTGTGGAGCCAACCCTTGTCTGATTGACTAGAAGTGGCGCTGTCTGGGGAGCGCCCCTACGAGCTGGGACGGTCCCCATACTCGAGGTTTTAAATCTACTAATTGACCCACTTAATATCTCATCCAACGTACTAAAGGCATTTGTTGTATCTATCCCGCCACTGTGAGATTGATCTGAAGAATTAGAGAAGGTTTTGATATTGGGTTGAAGAAAGGTTCTATTGATGATAGTGTGGGTCACTGAATAGTGGCTGACAGAACTGTAGCACCGATATATGTGGTCTTTGGACTTATATTTATATTGGATCCAGAGGATACTTGAGCCCCTTAGAGATAATCCAGCCCGATAGAGATAGTCGTGACCTCCCTGATCTGTATTCTGCCAAGGGGAGCCGGCGATATCCGATGTTCGAGTCTCGTTGCATTTGACCGTAGGACCATGGAAATTGACTTGATACCTGCACTTTATGGCACAATCATCATCTAAAGTGGTGCCATAGGGATCCCAGGTATCGTTGAGCGTTACTTTGCCCGAAAATGCTGCGATCGTAAATATTTTACGGGCTAAGTCGGTACCGAGGTACTGGCCGTGGGGCGCTATTAGAGTAGACTCTTCCGTCTCATAAGGGAATCGAATTGACCGTACTGTGCAGTTTGTTGGGTTGGTGATCGGCTCTGAGCTAACGAATATAGTACCAGGAGTAAAGATAGCTGATATAGGTATCAGCCACATTATGAGTGCCATGACGGTTGAAATCCTAGCCCGCCGCAATAACTCCAAATTGAAGAAGAAAAAAGGATCTGAAGAAACCCCAAACATAGCGTCAATACCCCTCAATGAAACCGGCTTGCTGCTCAGTGTATGCCACAGCCACTGTTTGCGTGATATTCCAACCACAGCAGAAAGTGAGGCTCTACATAAGAATGCTAAGCCTGTCCCAGTGCGAATAGTCCACTCTTGTCCACCCTCAAACTCTTCAACTTCCCCATTGATAGAACTGTAGAATGCATGGTGTCCAATAGCACTACCGAGACCAATAAACAGGAGGAGTATAATAGAAGCCGGGGTGTACCAATGAATACCCCAAGGACTAAGCGAAATATTTCCGGACTTTGTTGGGACTAGAGTTGGCTGTAGGGAGGATGAACGAGCAAACCACCTTTTGGTTATGCCTTTGGTCGGGTGAATCATTATGGGAGACGTTCCCAGGTTAACAAAACTGCCAGAGACATATTTAGGCGGTGGGTAGGTTGAATTAGAATATTCCGAATCTTCATTTGAGGTTGTCGGTATAAGAGGGACTGTCGGATCATTATTCTCTGCGGCAGCGGTCGGGTCAGGGAGCAAACCCTCTTGGGAGGAAAGGCTAGAGCTAGTAGTTTGTTTACTAGTAGGATGCATATTTTTACGGTAGTGGTGGTAGGTGATTGTGGGTTTCTTGTAGTGTGCTCAGTATATCATTCTTCAGCAGTCTCATAAAAGATTAGATGTCGAGAGGCACGGGAACTAAGTACCGTTTCAACACAATACAATGTGTCATAACCAGGCTCAGTCGAAGCCTTCTATCGCCGATATTCAACTTGGTAGCTCGGGCGGCAACTTAGTCAAGCCTTGCACGCTCTCAAATTCGCTAGTTATAAATGGGATGCTTAACCCGTCGAATAGAGCGCCTTACGAGAGGGAAAATTCTACCTAAATATAATCATATTGCACCTAGCACTAGATATGCCCCATTGAAAGGAATGGCATGAAGGGAGCGAATGGAAAAATCAAGATTCAAACAGAGTATCTACCCGTAATTGCAAGCCATTTGTGGAACCGCCTGCTATTGAATACCATAAAAAGGTATGCCAAGTCTACGATTCTACACGATTTGCGATCGTGGGTACTCGCTGGTGGATACCCCGCCATATACGTTAGAGTAGATTAGTGGCAATAGTTGTCTTGAAGCTGTGTCTTATACCCTATTACCTCGATAAATTGGCTATGCAGGCGTCACCGCCACTTCGTATCAAATGTATAGTAGCTATCTGATTGTAAGGATTGGTATTTTGACTTAGCTTCGATGGGTTTAGAGATAGCCTAATAGAGTTTAGGTAGCAGGTCGCGGCGACGCCCACATGGCCGATTCATCGAGGAGTCCGGTGAAGCTGCCCACAGCGTGGGGGCCACCTATTGGCCATCTATCATTGACTAAGCATTCGCACCGCCACTTTGGTGGGGCAGCGTTTTCCACCGGGCAATTGGATAGGGACTAGTAGTCATAAAGTAATTTGCCAGCGACACCACAAAGATACACTAAAGACATGCTGTAATCGGTTGTCCAATAGATAGATCATAACTCACGGTAAATGTCACTAGAGTACATGTATGCATGACCGCACACCTGACTAGCGCCGTTCCCCCGTCCAACTTTGCATGCTCACGTTCCCGTGCCCCCTGGGTCCTCTAATAGCGCTAGGCACTGTACTCGTTGTTGTCGAACGTTTCCGGAGTCTGGTAAGAGGGTACGCCATGTCTATCCTTCGAGGTCATATTGTGATCTTGATCGGTTGGCCAGAATCCAGCAACTCAGTTTCTTTAGCACTCGGTTGGATGAGCTCGGCGAATCACTAGAGTGCTATCAAGCCCCAGCACCTTGGAGGACTGATTATAATGGGTGGGCATGTAGGAGAGACATGGCGCTCCCCATTACCGTACTCCGGAAACGTATGACAACTACAAGTACTACATTGCTGGTTCGAGGGGATTTATACCCGTACCAGTAAACGTGTCAGTCTGACACCAAAACCTAGGAAGTGAGACTCGTGGTAGATCTCTCTAAAATTTTCTTCGTTGGTCCTACTCCACCAAGTCTTTTGCTGTCATACACCTTTGTGACCTTTCAAAGTGTTTTTATACTCCCTCGGACCTAGTCACCAGTTCTTACTCGACCCATTTTCTCGGCGCTCGCGAAGAAAATAAGAACATACAGCTATGAAGCCAATTCTTAGTAGTGTTATGTAGTGACCACCGGTGTTCATAGTTATCTAATGGGCTATATGAGGACGATCAGTTTGTATCAGTTTGGCAACTGAAAAAGGGGGGGGGACAATTATTACATCAGCAGCACAACTATTATGCCGCCTGTCAAATAACGCGACCAAAAGTGGAATTGTTTACTGCGCGCAGAGTGAGTTTAGATAGAGATGAGATATCGCTCAGTCACTTAACAGTTAAGTTAAGTTCTTTCGGACATGAGCTCTTTAACATTCCAGAAGTCAGTAAAGCTGAACAGAAGATAAGGTTGTGTGAGAGGGTATGAGCTCTCTATATATACAAGTCGATTTATTGTAGAATAGCTAATATCAGCAACAATAGGAGTTACGTCCAGCTACGACCCAGCACAGGGGTGAGCTGGATGAAAAGAACGCGAGGCGAATACTCCCCGGCGGAGTGCTACACCCGGGAGCAGCAGGCGTAGGCACCACGCCCATTGTGTTCCAGGGAGTCTATATCTCCTGGCATATTTATGGCCTACGGAGTAGTGGTATGGATCACGGTACTATTAAGTGGTATAGGTATCAAATTTTATCATATCTATCTATCTATATCTATATTTACGTATAATACTATAAAATAGAAAGGAACAAGACACTTGAGTAACCTAGAACAAAGGCTCTAAGTGACCGAGAATTAGGCCCTCAAGGAAAAGATAGCAGATAATAGAGACTATAGTAGCGTCAGGGGGGGGGGGTAGCAGATACCTTAGTATTACTCTCTTAATATAGATTAATAGTTACTCATGTAAAGTGGATGGGGGACGAGGTAGTTTCGTGCCCAGCTCCACGATTATATTTGCTGCGCAGCACCATAGAGTCTGGTGGGCTTACCCCTGCAAGCCTGCTTGCGTTCTTGTTAGATAAGCATATCATGCGAGAATTATTATCATGGATTGGATTCTCTCCTCTTCGTACAGCCGTGTCCAAGGGATTCTCGGAGCCCCCACCCCCGCATAGCAACAGCAAAGCCCTATGTGCCGGGCTATAATATTTGGCACTACAAGGTGTATATGATTGTTTCTTAGTCGGTTGAGTCGACAGGGATACATGTACCTATGAATCCCGTGGTACTTTACTCCTGCACAGTTTGTGGTTGGATATATGCACTGGCACTGGCACAGGGTTAGGGTTAGGGTTAGGGTCGGCTTGATTTCTTCTGTTGTTACAATCACCACCATACAGGGAGCCCATTATCTACAAAAATGGCCACGGAGTGCTACTCTAAGATAGGCAAGAAAGTTAAACTACAAGCAAATCACAGGTTATCACTCGGCTCATCACGTGCTCTCACGGATCCCCGATGCTTGAGGATCCAGCACAGGGTTAGGGTTAATCCGAGAATTAGTTCCAAGTGCTTTCTCTCTATTAATTCACACCCTAGATGCAGTAATTCTCTCTATGAGCGTAGGATTGTGAAGTGCGAAATTCTAAGTAGGTATAGGTACTTCTTTTCGATTCCTGCCGGTCTCATAGCATACCAATGCACCCCGCATTACGATTCACACGATCGTGGCGTCTCCTCATTTCTCGATCGCAATCGTCCACCTTTCCTACAGTTCCGATAGTCTCCCGTTTTTTTGGTCGTGGCCTCTGGCGTTTCCTTTCCTCGAAAAGGCTGAGAGCGAGAGCCTGTCGGGGGATTTCGGTAAAACTGTAATCAGAATCGTAGGCTCTTAATAAAATATCCATCACTACGAGAAAGAGGACCAAACGAGTTACTTATTTTAAACGGGGGACCATATTCTCTATATTTGCCATCTCAAGTGGTCAACTGGTCATATAGTAATCTATATAGGTTAGGGTAGGCTCATGATGAAGTGTGCGAATAGGTGGGGGGGGGTAGTTGACTAGTTGAGCTCACGCTAGAGCAAAAGTAGGAGCAGGAGTAGAAAGAGCTCCACCAAAGCACAGGCTTCCCTAACACCATCTGCAGGAAATTTTTATAATGTTGTATGAATTTAATGTTTAACTCTTGCTTGCCTGAAAGTTAGAATAGTGTCAGTGGCCGACCGTAGAGGTTATGGTTGAGGTTACGGTAAAGTAGTGCCTCTTGCATGTAAAGTTCAGGGGTGTCTTTGCCGAAGGTTTAGTTGCAGGTTCACAAGCAACTTAGTGGTATCTACAGAAGACCTTTGTTCGCTCAGAACTAGCAGCTACGTCGAATAAAAACATAAAAGGCGCTATTTTTAGTCTTTTGAATTAGTTGTATTTCAAATCAGGAGATCAGTTCTAATATCACTAAGGGAAATTCCACTTATTAGGTGCTGGGTCTTAGGCGTTGCGAACCACGAGATGTTAAATCCGAACTGCACGCAACTTATCAGGGGTTTAAATGGCCGGCCCGGCCCAATAATTAATTCCTATTATTAAAGTACGTACCCAGTATTACTTCACAATGTCACCTGGATACCCCATATATGGACTCTCAAGTACTTAAAACATTCACCTCAGATGTTAGTGAAGTATCTAAGGTGTCATTTTTAGAGCGGGGTTGTACGCGATCTTCTTGGTGGCTTGACTAATGTTCGGTTAAATCCGGCATGCTCATAATGAGCTGAAACTCAGCATGAATCGGCGATGCAATGCATAAGTTTATGATAAGATGTTAGAACAATAGTGGTGGCTTCTGTAGGGAGGGTCGAGCTAAGTCTAGTTTATTTGAACTGAAAATCTACTAGTCCGGTATATTTGTTCATACTAAAGTGCTATATAAACCGTGGAAAGACAGATATGAAGAAAACCGCCAAACAAAAGAAACAGGTCCTATACACTTTACATCAACTACCCTCTCCTCGGGAGAACTCTGCCTTAGCATATATTCCAATTAAATCCTTGGTTTTCTCCAAACAAGGTGGTACTACTGCGACTAGCAAACCACGCCCAGACCATCCCTACGATCATTCTATACTCCTAAATCCTCAATAGCCAATACAACCTTGAATACAAAAAGCGCCACCGCCAAAATGGCCACAGAATCCAGCCAGGGGGCCGGAGCGTTTACAGTTGGAACTATCTACGCTCCATGGTTAGGTTTCAAGCATAATATCGAGCCTGTAGAGTCTGCAAACAAGAGAACACCCAATGAGACATTTGCGAGCTACTTCCGTCGGAGGGGAGATAACCGAAATGTCACAGATCCAGCCCCATTGACGCGAGAGCTAGCGGCACAGTATCAGAGCTGGCTGACATTTGGGGTCTTGGAAGCCGTTCTGGAAAGGCCCGTGCTTGAAAGCGAGCTTCTTGAATTGAAGGATGGGGATGATGTCATGAGCACCAAGAATCTCCCTCGGATCTTTCAGGGCTGGGTGGATAGTCTCGGGAAAGCCAGAATTGACGAACCGAAAGATGACCAAGAGCGATTCAAAAGGGTGTTGATTCTCGTAAGAGCAGAAATTCAGATTCTTCTCGCAAGTGATACTACCAACGTATTCCTATACCCCGAAGCTGAATCAGTTGAACCCGCATCCGACTCCGAAAAAAGCGAAAAGAGAGAAGCTATGATGGCCATTGTAGCTATAATCGCTGTTATTGCCGAAAGTCTAGAAATCATCAGGAGTCAGTATAGATTTGATATGCTGGTAAATGGGACAAAACCGTTCAAATTGAGATCTGTGCTCAATACTTGTGTCTCATATAAGAAGGTCATGATTGAAAACGGGTGGTGCCCATTTGTCCTTCGTAAGTTTGAGAGCATAACTGCAACGATATATGCCAGCACCCACGAGCCGGTCCCAACGTTCACCAGCCATAAGCTGGCAGGATGTACCGCCGAGCGCTGCAGAGGAAACGATCTACCGAAGGGGGATGCCCGCCTCCCCTCGCATTACCCGAAGAACTGCACATGTGAATATTTGGGGCCACCGTCAGCCAGCGAGGTCAGCAGCAATCTCAAAGAAAGAAAGATTCCTGTTATATCAATCGGCCCTTCTACGGACCCGCCGGCCGACCGCGTGTTAGTAAGCCTTGCCTCAGACGCTGAATATGTAGCCGTTTCCCACGTCTGGTCCGACGGTCTCAGAGATACAAAGGGTTCAGCATTGCCAAGATGTCAGCTCGAACGAATCGATAAGATGACTCGTCAGCTCATTCCTGAAGGACCTGGGACGTTTTGGTTGGATACACTCTGCATCAACGAGGAAGTAAGGGAAATGGGAATTCTTTTGATGGGGGAAACCTACAGGAATGCGGCGAAGGTTCTTGTAATCGATGATGGTATACGAAGATGTTCAAAGGATGCGCCGCTGGAGGAGAGGTTATTGCGGGTCTTGACATCAGTTTGGATGCAACGGCTTTGGACTTTGCAAGAGGCAGTCTATGCGAAAGAAATGGTCTTTGAGTTTTCGGACGGTTTGGTGTCAGTTCACGATCTGTTACCAAAGAAAATGAACCCTATCCAAGGAAACCTTGCCATCGACCTCTATCAGCTGGTACAGCGAATGAAAGGCGGCCTCGAGCACAGAAATTACAGCAATATTTGGGATATTTCACGAGCCCTAAGCACGAGATCCGCAGGTAGAAAGGAAGATGAGACTCTCGGCATTGTTGATTTAATACACAACAGCTCCACTAACTCTTTCGTCTTGGCGGAAATTACACTTCCCAGGTCCCAACCACCCCCTGCGATCCTTAGCGAAGAGGAAATAAAATCTATAGCAGCCTATGAAGCAAGAGAAAGGATGAAGGCTTTCTTGACTAGCCTTGGAGAACTTCCTGTAGACATATTATACCTCGGGGGCCCAAAACTAGATCTGACTTACTTCAGCTGGGCGCCAAGCTCATTCATGACGGTAAAGGGTGTACTACCGAGTAGCTCCGAACAGTCTTGTATCGCCAAAAACGAAGGGCTCGTTGGAAAGAATGGTTTCATTTCTCTCTCCTTTGAGAATGAAATAACTCTAAAGCCGGGGCAATTGCAGTACGTTCATACCATTAAGGACGAGGATGCAAAGCCTTACTTCTTAGAGCTCTCAGTAAAAGAACCAGGAGAGTACAGCTTCAACGTAATAATGATGAGGTTATTGAAGCCTAGGCACAGTGCGACATTCGCAGCTGGGATAGTGGCCAATGGTAGCGAAGAATGCAAATACAAAGGCCTTCTTCAGGTACGATTCTTGAGGGAGCAACCCAAAGACTTCATCAAGGCAAAGTATGGGTGGCGTGATATGCGCATAGTCTGAGATCACTAACGGTATGTTGGGCCCTTCTACAACTATATTCTCATCTTTTTCTAACTTTCAGACAGACTCAAGCTTGAGCCTTTCAACCATCCCATACAGAGCCACTAGATTCAAAATTAGCTCCTGCATACAGCCTACAGGGTTTTAGTTACGTGGTGTGAGGGACTTGCGCTTGTACCGTTTTGTCAATTTCTTCCGGTATTCTAGGATGAGAGCTTTTGAGGACGTCATGTTTCCTTTGGTCATTCCTAAAATCTTGATTTTTCTAGTAGCTGTATTGCCATATATTTTCCAGTTTATATTGTTCATTTTTCGTATAATTCTCTGCCATATGACTGACCGTACCATTATGAACTCCTTATTTATTACCACATAAGGTTAAATAGGTGATTTCGTGTGATTGGGATAGATGCCATTTCTATAGGCAATAGCTGTTAAAATAATGGGTGTGTGGACTCCCTAGTACTTGAGGTGCTTTGGCCAGGAAAGAGGTCGTAATTTTGATGCGTCCACCTGCTCACAACTTTGATTCTCCTAGTACTCGCTCCTGATACTTTCAAACCACTTCCTATCACCTATGAGCTATGCCCTCTCTATAAGAATACCCTGGTAAATCCTAAACAAAAGTCTTAGTATATTCTCATCCGAAAACAGTCTTGCTTCACCATAAAAAATAAATAAGACTGGGTGTTCATATTCTGACAGGCTATTGATTCCGATGGGAGTCATTCTAATAGAGGGCTAACCTCTAGTGCAGTATAGTCGTTTCTAGCTAATTTCCGGTGTCCCCACACATCAACGGGCAGCCAAAGTGGTCGTTTTCTTGGGGGTTTCCTTATAAGTCTATGCTCCCCATAGTTTCTATAGTCTTCAGCAGTGTTCGCAGCCGTCTAGGGCCCTATGGGCGTTTGCCAAGAGAACTTTTTCACGATTCTAGGGAAGAAAGCATGTAATATCAGCTAGAGATTACAGCCTAAGCAAGAGTAAGTAGCCCTTTTGGCGAAAATAAATCTTAGATCTGAAACCTTGGCGCCCTACAGGGCCCTATGCAGTCCATAGTCCTCTTTCTTTACGCCCTGGACCGCCTCGAAGAGAGGCTGGGACGGACTTTAGAGTCGTGGGGCGTCCAGTCCTAGCCTCAGGATGGACGGACTGTCCTGTTGCAGACACTGGGACTCTTCAGATGTATTCTCACATTCTACTAGTATTTGTGGTTGTACTGGGGTTTGTGGCTTTGCCGTTGACATGGGGGCTCTGGGAATTACATAGATACGACTGTACATGGGGTACCTAGATACCTCCAATATACAAGATAGCTGTCTCATACATAATATCTGGAGGTTCTTGCCCTAGTATTAATCATCATGCAAAAATATACTGGCACATGTTCTACATGTATTGCAAGAAGGCGAGCTCCCCCGGGAATATTGGTGGTATACGTCAGGCGTATCACCCGAGGAATAGCTTGCTGAACCCTGCGGTTCATCTAGTTAAATGGGCCTAATACAGGATTTGTGAAGAACAAAAATTCCCTCTTGGGACTAGGGCGTCTTAAGGAGTTTCTCGGTGTGGTTCCCTGACCCTTCCCACAAACCGGCTATCATGACGGCACTTCGGGTCGGTTATTGGTTCAGCTGCATTTCCTTTGTTCATGGTTGAGTGCAGGGTCAGGGTGGTATCCGTGTGTGGTGGCTGTGCAATCACCCGTTTGTATATATAGGAGGGCTCTCCCCACCCCTCTTGACTCGTTGTTCAACCTCCTATCAACCATAGTCTGCTACGAAGTGACTTGCTCTGGTGTTCTGGGATTATAACACGAAAAAAGCTAGATCTAGAACATCAAACCTCAGATTTTATCGGCCTGCCTGGAAGTTGAGATTGCACGAGATGACCAGTCATTGGAAATCATACAAGCAATTGAGGGATAGCATCAAATCTACATGTAGTATTTGTCTTGGGGCGGCCTAGGGCCTAATTCCGGACCAAAAGATCATACCAATAGGTGATTAACTGACAGGACTCCACTGGTTCCCAGTAATTATGTTAAAACTCGGTTAATGAGAGTTTTTCAAGAGGGGTATGCCCTGGCCGGGGATGGGGCGGTTTGGGGCGGTTTCTTGGCGTGGTTTCCCCGGTTCCTTTAGGGGTCGACCCTCATAACGAACACCAATAATACCAAGTTCGGCGCAGGCAGCACCTGTTTCAACTGTTGTGTCTCACAATATATATCCCCAGATTATAAGAATTACAATAATCACTAAATTTAGTGGCAGTAATCGTATATATTGCACAATTCATTCCACAACTGAACAAGGCTGTTCGGTTATGATGGAAATACCGACGCTTACCCGTGATAGGTTCCCGCAGTTAATTAGGAAAAAAGCAACCAACTATCATGAACGGATAATGTCCAACGCAATATATGAGCAGGCAACTGAGCTTAGCCTCAGGGCCGGGCCAGTGTTTACGGTGAGGCAGTCCGTCCGTCGTGAATCGAGGACTGGATGAATTATAGTCTATATAATCTTATACTAAAGGCGATTTAGTTACATCTTTATCGTCATGAATAAGGTAAATCCCTATGAGAGACATTCTGTTCCTAGGATAGTCTACTTATGTCTCTGAAATTCGACTTGATTACGTTACTAGTTAATCAATAAAATAACCTCTCACGTGATCAAGTCGAACCTCGGCGACATGAGTAGAGAAGTGTAACAAAGGGCCATGGAATATAGTGTACCCTGCAGGCTCTTAGTACTTGTAAGGCATCTTGAGAGCTATATGTGATTGCCGTTCATCATAAATAGAAAGTACTACACATACCTGTAGCTATCTTTAAGTGCGATAGACAATGCTCCGCTACCTATCATCTACTATAGAGAACCCAATAGGGGAACTACAGCAATCTATGGTCCATTGTAATCGATACCCCGGCAACCTATCAGACATAGTTCTTCTGGTTCTGACGGAGCACAAACACAGGTTTTCTTCACATTTATTCCGTTACGTTATATCCATAGTATAGATTCATGTAATAGTAAAAGCTTTCTTTTTCCACAGCCTAAGTATCTCCCTGACAGATGAATAGCAATGAACTATAGAAAGGAACATGTGAAGTATCAGATCGTCCCCCATAGCAGCCTCCCAGCACCAACCTACGAGACTAACGCTGAGATATTTCCCAAGTTAAATTCCCATTAAACGATTATTTCAATCACTGAGTCTTATATCAGACGGCTTAGTTCCAGAAAGATGTGTCTTTTCACCATAGACATGGCAAATATGGTCTATAACATCGTCGACTTCACCTTTAGGATGACCGGAAAATAGACGATGACCACCTGTAAAGCCATCACCTGAATGATCTGTATCGCCTGTAAGGTAACCCATCTCAAAGGATCCTACTTTCACCTCCAGACTATCCTCATCCAGAAGTTCATGAAGATGGAGCTCGGTTCCATCCATCTATAGAAGCTTGTTAGCGACCAATAATACTATGCCTTGAACAAATCCAGAGCCAAGAGCCAACATGCCTTTAGTATCTTCCACACTAGATTCTCGGCTAGCCATTTCTTGACTTTATCCTGCTCCGTTAGATCAATATCAAGCTTCTCCTGCTCGAACTTGTAATGCAGCACGCTAGTCAGATGAACACCGCCAGACATCATTGCTTGGGAACTCTGTTGATCGAAGCAATTGGCGCAGTAGTCGGTTTTGCTCTTGAATGTCTGGAACGATCCTGCGAGGTTTGGACTTGAGACCCACTGGTAGGGCTCGGCCTCGGGTTCGCCAAGAAAAAGAATATTATAAAGTTTTGTGGCACAAGGTACTTTCTGACACGAAGGAACACCATCCACTCCAACCGGTATTCCACATAAATGTTTACTAGTAAACGGTCAGCCGTTATAACAGCGTATAAGAGACTTTAGAATAATCACAGTTGTTTTTAAGAGGTGCCGTCCATTTAGGGTCCTTATAGGTTTCGGGGCCGCCCTTTATATTGCCGTAGAGGCGCGAGACTCTTTCAATAACTTTCCTCTTAAGCTTCTTTTGCTCCTGTACGGTTGTAGGCCTGGAGTCGATTTCCGGATAATGATAGTTGTAGTCAAAGACTCTGTTAAGATTAGCTATAATGATGTTTGGTGGGGCCACAATTGTAAATGGACCCACGGTGAGTTTACTCTAGGATTGATAATACATACGAACGGAACGATTCATCTCCTATCCCAGCATAATGCATATCTCTGCTAGTCCACACTCTGCCCTTGAAAAAATAAAATGGCCTGAGAGGTGTATCAAGGCCGTCCTGTTTCAACCCAACAGCATCACTATCAGAACGGGCGGGCTCAGGAACCCGGTTGGTCTCTGGGGCTTGTTCTGTGAACTCTGCATCAAAGTGAATGCACTGCCATAATGCATACATGCGATCAATGTTTGCATGGCTACAGGAATATATCAGCCTAGTATTCGTGGTCTTTCTATCATTTTCCCGAAGCAAATAGTAAACCTACTGTAGCCTATTATCGACTTAGCAAAAATTGAGAACTACTTCTCTCAACTCCATCAAACCAACAGATAGGCGACTTACCAAAAGATTGGGTCAAATGCAGCAACAGGAACTTCAGTCATGTGGCCGAGAGTCCGTTGGTCATTTGGAACACCAAGGTCTGTCCCAATCATGTCTAGCCGTAGTTTGATGATGAGTTAGTTATGTATCTCAATAATAGAAATAGAGTCCCAGACCAGGGTCGGGAACTTACTGTGAATCTCATTATGATAACTCTCGAGCGACTGCCAGCGAGGATTGGGAAGTTCCGGTGTCACATTCTTTGGAGCTGAGGTATTACTAAAGGAACCATAATTGTCAACCACTGTCAGTAGCTTATACATAGCATCTCGAAACGGAGGCCTAGAGATTATTAGCAACTTCAGCATAAACATCAATACAAGATATTATTCACCTAGTAGAACCATCTGGGTTTAATCTAGTCCCTCGGAGTTGTTCATCTACACGTGCTGGACGACTGGCGCCATATTTATCAGGGCAGCGCTTAGTTTCCTCGAATTTCGCAAGCTAATGCTGGGTCAGAATTTCTATAACGCAGTGAACATCCTGCATGGAGAGCCTACAGTATCCGCGTAAAGAATGTTGAAGTCTCTCCCCCGTTGAAATTCCTCAAGCTTATGTGAGTATAAAGGATTCTGTGTGACTGTACCTATAGGTGTTTCGGAATCCCATGATGGAAGCGAGATGATAGTTGTTTTATCTCTGAGTGGCGTTGGTATATCTGAGTTTGTTGCCCAATCCCAGTACCTATTGCGATAAGTTAATTAGGTCCTATAAAGTATTCGAAAGATGGTTAAAACACACGGCAGTCTTATCTTCATTGCTTCTGCCTTATAATCTTCCCGGACCATCTCAGGAAGCCCCTCAACTACCTCTAACGCTGCATCCACGATACATTGCTACCAACGTTGTAATTTAGCCCTTTACCATTCTACTAAGGTAAGGGGCGAAATAAGCACGTACAACTCACCTCGAAGAGGAGGAGATAAGGCCGGTGCCACGTAAGAAAAGGGCGCTTTGAATATTAGCTATTTCTTGTGGTTAATCTTCATATAGTATCCTAAAACATACGTTCCATGAGTGCAATATTCTCCTGGCCTATCGCCTACTTGTGCACTTTCCAACCAATGAATGTAAGGGAGGCCATGAACACCTATTCATTATGAGCTTTCCTTTAAGGAAGGGGAAACTGGAGCAGAAAAATAACTATTTTATTTACCTGCTACCTGGTAATAACTCAAAGGGTCATGGATATCCTTGCTCTGAAAGACGCTCAATGCCTTTAGGTAAAGATTCCACTGCTTTGAAAGGCTAGGGTCTGTAGAAAATTCAATGATATTGCGCCGGACTTGCGGGCTTCCTGGGACACCGACAATAGGAACGGGGCTATCAGCAGAGTACTGCATTATGCGTGAAGATGGTTGATTAGCGGTTTCTTCTGGGGCTTAACCAGTTCTTTTATATCCTGTTGGGATGGGAGTCTATAAAAAATAAGGTTAACACTTTAATATAATCCACATAAGAATCCTTAATCATTCGAGGTTTGTATGGCAGCAGTGGTGTGTAAAGATGGCGGCCCATGCAAGAATTCAGTAATTTAAGTGGATACACAAGACAAATAACAGGAAAAAAAGATCAACTTTAATTTACGAGAAGAAAAAGAAAAGACTACATGATAAACATTCGCCGTCATAAATTTCTTTTTTGTTCGCTGATAACGCGCAGGTCATAAATGAGCGGTGTTTGGGTGCATATATAACTCACAGTTATAAGATGGACGACTGAGGAATGTGAGTGGTCGCCCCCGACAATATTGGGTAATGGAATCAAGAAATAATACATATTGATTACAAGGATAACATTATTTTGAGAAAATAGAATAACTAGACGTTTGATTCTATAGCGCTACTATACGACCCGTAGTGTCACTGCGCATTCAGTAACAAGGATCGACGTAAATAGTTAGTGTCGTGCTTGCCTTCCATATATTACCGGAATGAAACTGTCAGGCATATACTACATACATTATAAAAACACACAGCTAAAAGTCTTTAAGCTGTAGTCTAAATACCAATTACTTTACGAAAGAAACTTAACCATCTTATTTTATAACACAGTGGCCGGTATTGTTACCAGATGTAACCGAATGATAGCCTTACAACAAATAAAACAACCCACAACAGTCCCACTCTAAAGGTGTCACTCTAGACAGTGAACCCATACTATAGGTGCTTTAGCTCCTGGGGACTCCATAGATAAAATTGCCTTATCCATAGCGATTGTAGAGTAATACTACATACTACCCTTAAATAATTTCGTGAGCTATATAAGTAATTTCGTTTTTTGTCTTAAGGCTAGCAACTAGCCGTGAATGTATTACGTAACAACATAAGGTACAGGAATCATCCCAATCTAAGAAAGTGCTCAATGCTACCCCACCATAAGTAGTCAAACACACGCAGTCAAAGTCATGAGGCCTGCTCTAACGAAGCCTCCTCTTAGATTGCTACTTGAATTTACGATCTATAGAATTTATGTGCAGCCACTAGGTCAATTTTACCAATCCCAAGGCTTTCCGGTGGCTTCTTGGACTAATCTAACGAACATCAGTTGTGCCAAAAAGGAATTTGATATATGGCCTAGTAGGTTTTTACGAGATACAAGCTTATGATATGAGCTAGCTAATAGCTGTCTATCGTAGACACGAGGTTGGTCTCGAATCATACAGTATATGCACTCTCCTATTAATCAATTAGATATGGGGCTACAACTGCCGGATAATGTGTATGTATGGGTGTTTGAATAGCAGCGACAAGACTAATAGGAACGTTAGATTTATATTCCAAGCAAATGTTAGCGAGCCTTCATTAATGATATATTAGGATTTTCGTAGGTTACTTTGGTGCTGTAGTAGTGAAAATTCAGAGTTATTCATTAACGTGTGAGTATTCTTACCCGGTTGGGTATGTACCGCATTATCTGATAAAAATGAGAGCCGCACTAAGAGGTTGAAACGCGAAGTAGAAAGCACCTGCGGAGAAGGCTATATCCCTACTTAACCCAAAGAAAGCGGGGAAATACCTTCCACGATGTCCAAAATCTCGATAACTACTACTAATTCTTCTCAGAAATATTATCAAGCTCCTTTGTCTGGTGTTCTTCGTGTCACCCCACTCTTTTTCACTAGAGGGGCTTTCCCGAATAAAAGCCCCAGCCTAAGACTTGTATTATTGACCTCTGCTGCTATTTCACCACTACTCTTACACGAAAATATCCCACTCATCTCTCTACTGCTCTTCCGTCACTGCCGTAGTCCTATTTGTGGCCTTCAGATAACCAGGGTTTAATTCAAGTCCCGTTTTCCTTGTAGGCTATATTTTCACCCTGATATCTACTACAGTGAGCATTTTCTAAATTTATCATTTTGGGGCTCTGCCTTTCTATTCCCCATCTTTTATCTCCTTCGATCTTCTATCTTGTTTGTTTCTTAGTCTAGGCCTATGAAAAGAAATTTGATTTTCTGGTCCCAAATAAGGTCTTGGTGGCCACGCTGTAACCTTATGAGGTATATGAAAAATTCCTTATATCTCAACCAATAATCTTATAAGGCCTAGTATTGTATATTACAAAATATAGGGCATGGGCCCCAGTCTATTGATATCTTTAACCATGAAACTTCTCACTAGGAAGAAAAAAGATTACGCCCTAGTCAATGTTTGTAATGGTACGCTGGTGAACTGCGTAGTACCCCGGGACGCGGGGGTGGGTCTTGCGAGCGAAGCCCAAACAAGTACGGGGCAAATTGTTCAGACTGCCGTCACAAAGACGCAGGATGGAAAAATAAATTCTCTCCGGCGGAGGGCTGAACCAAGGAGTATTAGGCGTAGGAAGCATGCCAATTGCACCCCAGGGAGCCCATCACTCCCTAGGTGTATCTACGGCTTAGGGAGTATGGTATGGATCACGGAAAAATTCAGTGGTATAGGTATCGTACTTCATTCTATCTATATATAATACTAGAACGTAGCTAGGAACAAGGACCGAGCAGCAGAGAAAGAGTCCTCTAGTAGGCCGAAGGTGGGAACCCCGAGCAACCAAGAATGAGGCCCTAGGTGGTAGGAACAGCAGAGAAAGGAGACTACAGGTAAGGTAGGGCGAATAGCTTAGTACTGCTCTCTAAACAGACGTTAGCAGATGCTCATATAGAGGGACGAGGGTTGAGAGAGGAGACGAAAACAGGTAGCCTAGTATATCTATGAGCTGGGAAGTCTCTGCTAGCTAGTAGGCAAGCCTTTGACAGGGCGGGCAGCTAGAGGGGTAGTGGGGCAGTAACGTCGGAGGCGGGATAGCTATTGCAAGTCCGCTAGAATCGCTAAGTCCCGGAGAGTACTATGTCGATTTAGAGAGGGGTGGTACAGCCAGGGGGGTACAATGGGATGTGGTGTAGTACCAAGGATCGGAGAGCGGCGGGGGTTGCAGAGTAGTGGGGCATGGATACGGCGGTGAAGGCGGGGTACCGGAGTACTTGTTGTAGTATTGTACTAGCGCAACGGGAGCTCCAGGGGAACAGGGGGGAAGAGCAGGCATACGGGAGTATTGGGAGCATTGGGAGTGGTATCATGCCGGCGCTAGGGTGAAGCGGTGTACGTATATGGCGAGTGCTGGAGAGTGATATCGGGAGAGTGGAGTGGAACGCCTAGGGCCTACCAGCAATACTCCGGGCGAGACCCCTTTCATGGTGGACAAGAATCCTAACCCTACCATATTTCCCGTATAATAGCTTAGTAATCAGTGCCGTCTTCAGCTGACAATACCTGTATAGCCCTCAGTAGAAAGGATCGGGCCTTTCACTTTCTTCGCGAAGATTCTAACAATGGTATTTGCCCAAGAACTGTCATCTGCTTCCCTCTTTTCAAGCCCTTTCTACCGGAAGCTGTATAATATGTACAAGGACTGAACGCATTTGACAATGATATATGACACCAAATCATATGCTCCGGCTATATCGGAAAAGAAATCTGTTAGAGGACGAGTTCCCTCGCGTAGTGGACCACACTGCTCAAGCCGGAATCGACTATACTTGTAGTTGTCATACGTTTCCGGAGTACGGTAATGGGGAACACCATGTCTCTCCTATATGCCCACCCATTATAATCAGCCCCCAAGGTGTACTCTAGCGATTCGCTGAGCTCATACAGCCAAACTGAGTTGCTGGATTCTGGCCAACTGATCAAGCTCAAAACATGACCTAGAAGGATACATATGGCGTACCCTCTTACCAGATTCCGGAAACGTTCGACAACCACATGAACTAGGGACATTTTTTATGGGTGCTGCCACCACTATTTCAAAGTACAGTCACTAGTCAGATATGTTCGTGATGTGGTTTCAGATAAGACAGTGCACGGCTCCCTAGCGGAAACCCAATATTCATCCAACTTTGAAAACCTACTAAAAAATGAATATTTGGTATGAACATCTGCTATTTAAGGTGTAAATATTTCATATCATAAGATATTTTTTGAAATTTTGTTCAAGATTCTACCTCATGTACCTATTTTTTTAAAAAATTACTGAACAGTGCCTAAAAATGCCAATTCGACCGCCGAGACTAATTTCAACACCACCTGGACAGCCAAAGCACCATTCAATAAGCTTTAAAAAATCTGCCAAAAATTGAATACAATTACAGAAAATTTCAGATAAAACATGTAGATACTTGAAGTAGCGAACATCTTTTAGAAATTTAGTGGAGATTTTTATCTTTTTATCTTGGTCTATAATAAATTTATGAACATGCTGAGGCTGCCGAGGGAAATTTCGTAATCTGAGACCGCATCACGAACATATCTGACTAGTGACTGTAGGTATCCTCGAGACTCGCCTAGGCCATCTAGAAATAGTTGAAAACTAGCGTCAAGTAATTTTAGCTCTAAAATTAGGTAACTACATGATTTTTGATAGGCAGTGGTAGCAGCGCCCACATAGCGAGTTATTCAAATAGGTATTATGCACCTAAACGCCCAAAACTTAGCGCCTGCCACTACTGTAAGGTAGGTATCAGCCACTTCCTCTCGAATTCGCCAATATGAAAACAGGTGTTTTGCTGACCTATCGCAGTCCAATGTTCCAATTATATTTGTGCACTTAGTCGTTCACAAAGGCCCCGCAGTATGTCACCGTTGTTTCCCTATAAGCGGGGACGTCTACAAACCCACCCCCTCGTATTGCTGTCTTAGCCCTAACGCCCACCTTTCAGCCCAGAAAGTCAACACATTTTAATATACTACTCGTTGTTATAACTATTCGGTTCATAACCGATCAAAGCTATAATGGTTAGCTATTTTCTATAGATACCCAAAAGAAAACAGTCTATTCGCCTATGATGCGTTCAAATAACCGGTGATTTGACCAAAATAGAAAAAGCACCATCGATGTCAGCCCCCAAACTCTCAAGTATACAACAATCATGTCAGGTTTCGATCGACTCGAGAGAGGTTGATATGGGCTATCACACCATAGGCTCCCATTAGGTAGACCAGGGCACTCGTTATATATAATTTGAGTCACAATTAGACTGTATCACCAAGGATATATATAAATATGGTCTTTTAAAAGTGAATTTATTGAGAAAAAAAGCATCATCATACAACATGGTGGATTTTACCCTCGTATGATTTCTTGCCACACATGGAATTTTATCCTCGTATGATTTCTTGCTACATAGTATCACTAGAAAGCGATCCTGGGTATAAAGCTTACGCTGGAAGTCATCACTACCCTCTCTAGCCCCGCCCACCTCTCCATTCACCACTACCTTTTTCCCTAATATGAAGATCCTCTCTCTCTCCATTCTTCTCTCTGTTGCTGTTGTCAGGGCTGCAATAAATGATAGATGTCCTGGTAAGGGTGGATCAACTGGTATTTGTATTACCACCTCATCATGTACCAGCACAGGTGGTGAATACATTAGCGGCGCTTGCCCCAATGATCCTTCCAACGTCAGATGCTGCACCAAGGAACGTTGTTATGGCGATTTGAGTAGCTGCACGTGGAACGATATCTGTGCTCTATCGAGGGGAAATGTGATCCTTAGTTAGTACCACTCTTTCCATTTTTTGTAGTGGATTATATATATATAGCCTTCTTACTAAGGGAACCTACACGTAGATCGATGCCCGGGACCAAACAACTTCATATGTTGCTACTTTTAGTTGAAGACAACGAGGATAAAGGTTCCGAGTGACCACCAAGACTATTAATAAATGGTGTTGACTGCTTTCTATAGAGCATCCATCTATGAGTGACTATATCTCCTCGATTTCACCTGGATACCCTAGGGCGGTAGATATAGTAAGGTCTAATGGGGAGCAGGATTAGAGACCATTGAGTAAATGGGGAGGAGGGGACTTATCTTATTTCTACTAGCTTGATTTTCACCATATTGTATTTACTTTCAGTGTTTCTAGCTCATCCACGACTCAATATTACTACGGATGGAAATTCGCTGAAGTACACTATCTAGGATACTGTAACTCATTTTTATTGTATTATACACCCATTGTCTGGTCAGTATGGCACCTTGTTGATCACAGGGGAATATACGTATGGGCCGTACACACCAGCAAACGCACTATATAAGAATTCCCGTGATTCAGCATACCGCTGTTTTAGAAGCTTTTGATTATTCCAATGAGACTAGGTTCATATTAATACAGTTATGAAGGGGGTTTTGGAGTAACCCGTAGATCAAGGACATATTTAGGGCGTTGGGAGCACGATCTAGCCTGGGAAATTAGTGCTTGTAACTGTCATGGTCACCCGCATCTCTCATAAATAGTGGAGCTGAGCAGAGCAGACCATGGTCCGCAATCCATTCTCTAAGCTTCGGTCTGTCCCGAACTTATTCCCACAGACCGCCCTACTGTAAACACAGCGATGGCGAGAATAGCTGAAAATCTATCCTCTTCTCTTCGTGATATTGGATACGGAAGAGAGGGAGAACAAAAGAAGGGGGAACAAAGGTATGAGATGAATATGCCAAACATTGGGTTAGGGTTGTACAAGCGGTGATAAACTAAACTAAGTGAATTTCGGTCTGTGATACGCTTATCTAACACACAGTTGGGGGAGTAGAGTCCTATTGACATGCGTAGGGGAGACCTTTGCTGCCGTACGATAGGCTTTGGGGATACTACGATACGGCGCCTACTATAGCTACACACCCGGCGGGGAACCGAGGGCGTGCTTCCGTAACTCAGGTAGGCGAACATAGTACCTAGGCAGACGAGGATGGAGTTGCATGGCAGCAATGAAACCTCGGCAAGACCCTGGGGGGGTATATTAGGCGTGCCAAGAAGCTCAAAGGAAATGGGTCAGCGTAGCTGTTGGAAGGACCTTCCTAAATAGGTCTTTGAGTATGTAGTATACCGGTATTATTCCTGACGACGGGGCGTACTAGTAAGACACCGGCACGAGTAATATCCCCAGGGTTAGGGTTTACCTCACCTATCTTCTCAATAGTCAAACCATATATATAGAGAAGCTATCCGCTCTTTGGAGAGCTTCTCTTTTAGTTAGTTAAGATACTGAGAGTTGACATATAAACTCCCCTTAGTTCTCACAGTAGCGCCAAGAAATGAGCCGAGTGAGATGCCATGACTCCATACGAGGAAGTGCCAGATATACGAATATCACCACAGGTGGTACAAGGCGCTCCCAGAGTTGTTGGAAGGAGTTTGTTAGATAGGCAGTACCATTCCTAGTAAGCCTAGAGAAATTAAAGGCTTTGCTTGTGGTATATGTATAGAGAGGCGCTAGGCACGTAGGAGAGATAAAGACTTTTCTTCAGCTTTATTTTGCCAAGAACTATCACGCCGACTCCCATCAGCCTCCTAGGCCTCTCTTAGACCTCTCAGACCCTCTCCCATTTTTGAGCCTGAAAAAATAAGTGAAATTCGCCGATTGCAACCGGTTATCGCCTTGGCACCCACGTTTGGGGTCTTCCTCCTTTCTTTTTAGTCTCTTTTAGCCATGTGTATTGAGTACAATGCTATCGTCTGCTCCTGAAGGGGAAGCGCGGTTGGTGACGGACTATAGTCACTACAATAGTTTTTGTTTGCTCAGAAGGATGGTATTTTTCTTTTGTTAGATAGGGAATAGGTCTTGTTCACGCCATAGTTTTAACTGCATGCAATATTCTTGTACCTAGACACAATGAAAACATTAATACAAAAGAAGAAACCACCTACGAGAGATTCGATTAGTCAGTCACTATATTAAATTGTTTTTCCTATGTAATTATATTTTATGCATGCAGGAGCCGCTAAAGAAACCAAGACGAGTCAAGCACGACAAAGAAAAGCGAGAAAAGGTTTCCGAGTCATCTTTTTGATTCTAGGTATTACAGGGGTATAGATGGATGTATAAGAGCGCCGATGTGGAAAGGGGGCTGGTAGAGAGCGTGGAGGTGCATAAGGATAAACGTGGTATATATAGCAAGTGTTATAGTGGGTGTGGTGTAGTATTGAGCCAGAGAGCGGTAGGGATTACAGAGTAGTGAAATATGATACAGGTTAGGGAGGGTGTAGTACCGCGAGTATTAGCCGTGGTATTGTACTAGCACAATGGGGGCTCTAGGGAGCAAGTAGGGGAAGTGCCGTATCGTGCCGGTGATAGTGCTAGGGCGTGGTAGGCGTATAGGGTGAGCGAGATGGAGCATAGGAGTATCGGGGTGCAGAAGCTCGAGGAAGAGCTACACCACCAGTATATCCAGCCGAGACTGATGCTCTCTGGTGCTCTGAGAGCTAAGGTACCTGACCGGATATCCAGTCACGGAATCTCACTCGAAATATTAATCCTTTTATTTGTAGAAGAGTTGAGAAGTCATTTTGCAGTGACTAAGAACAACTATCAGAGAAACTTGCTAGAGAGGGCATGAGCTCTCTATATATATTGGTTGATCATCGAGAAGAGAGGCAATGGAAACCCCTAACCCTAGGCTACTCTACTCCTACCATTGACTTAGTAATAGTAATAATCCTAATCCTCACCCTTATTTAGGTGCACTAGGTTCTGAAAGCATTTGTTTGACTTAGTATATCTAGCCTTATCCCATAACCTGCCGAAGGATGCTGCCCCTTTGCGTGGGGGCTAGATAGAATGGGTTAGGGGAAAGTGGAAGCTAAGCTAGGGGGCGTAATTTGTATGTATTTATTGAATTATCTCTAGCTGTGTAAAACTCCTCTTCAGTCGGCCACTGGATGGATTGAATACCGCTCGCAGCTCTGGCCTGTCCTTCTTCGATCCTCCTCTGAGATTGCTCAATATACTCTTGAAGTTCTTGCTCTCTCCTCTCGATATTTCTCTGCTGATCTTTCAGCCTAGCTGTCATTTCCGCTTCCTCCTGCAGGAGACGAGAAGCCTCGGATGCGCGTCTCTGTTCTTCCAGGACTTTGTTCCTTTGAGAAGTCTTCTCAACTGTCCTTGCTTCCTGTCCTAACCTTCTCTTCATCTCTAAAAGATCTCTCGCTACTTGTCGTAAAGTCTCCTCCTTCTCCTCCGTCTTTCGTCTACTTTCAACACCCATCTGCTCTAGGTGTTCTATCTCCGCCTCGAGATCCCTCTCCTTCTCCTCTCTTTCTTCTCTATCTTTCTCGATCTCCTCTTGTAGCTCCAGTCGTGTGTAGATTTCGCGCATCGTCTCGTTTTCGTTTTCAGGTTTCCGTCGGAAGTAAGAAGCAAGTAGGCCAATTACGATTGCTCCGCCGGCGATTCCAAGGAGAACTGGAGCTGAGAATGGAGCTGTAGCGGCTACTGCAATACCGATGTCTACAGCTGCAGCAACACGAGCGGCAGTAAGAAATGATTCCATTACTATATCAATGGGGTATTAGTGTTTGATCGACTCTGGGGAAGGAGGTTAACGGGGCCTTACAGGCGTCGCCGGTGAATCGGTCACGGTAAAGAAAACGGCCTACACAAAATCAGTAAGGGGGGACTTTGGTTGTTAGTTCTGGTGAGACGTCGTTGAGAGCCCCTGGTTTAGGTGTCAGAGCCGCAAAACTAAGTCGTGTGGCTGGTAGTCGGGCGAGAGGGATGCCTGAACCCGGGGCTGATACGTGAAAGCCTTCGCATGGACTGCTAATGTCACTAACTGGTATAGGCCATTTAGTGCTGGATTGAGTGTGTAGTCATCTGGCGGAGGTGCCTATGTACAAGGTGTGACCGGAAAGTCTTGGCCACTCACGTGGTTGATATAAAGTAAAGTATCAACGAGGAGGTAAAAACTAAACAGATATTATAAAGTAACAAATAGGTAGTAATATATATGAAATATAAAGAGAAAATAAATGCCATAGAAACTATTCACCATTTTGTATGACCCCCCTTAGCCTTTAGAACCGCTTTTATCCTCTCTGGCATAGAATCAACCAATTTATCTAGTTTAAATTGAGAAATATTCTCCCATTCTTCTTGAGCTGCATTTACTAACTCCTTCTCACTCCAGCACTGATAGCATTTGTCGGAATCGTTTTTTAAGCCGTTGCTTAAGAATACGCCAAGCATTCTCAATTGGGTTTAAATCTGATGAGGTTGCAGGCCAGGGAAAAATCCGAATTTTGTTTGTTTTAAGAAATCGGGAAATTCTGTGAGCACGGTGGGGTCCAGAGAGATCTTGCATAAATTGTAATCCTTGTTGATAACCCTGCACTTGATTCCAAAAGGGAATAAGATAAGGTTTAAGAACTTCATTACAATATTGTTGCGAATTAATTCCACCTCTATCTTTTTTCCGTGTATACTCAGAAGGAGTTCTTCGACGTACAAAAACAAGTGATGTACGATTCCCATATACGAAGGCAGCCCAAAAGTGTACTGATATACGTCCAGAATGGAAATTAGGCCGTAAATATCGGGGCCAAAGGCCTGTTCCTGGTCGTCGCCGTACCCACTCTGGTCCACCACCCGCAACACCAACTTGTACTTTCACTTCATCACACCAAATAACTTTCCGCCACTCTTCCTTCCCCCAGTTCTTCTTCACTCGGCACTATCTTTTTCTTTTTAACATATGTGCTTTATCTAACCAAAACTTTTTCCACGCAACAAATACTCCAAAGTTCAACTCTTTTAATGCTTGCTTCACGACATTTTTTCCTGCACCTAAAGTGGCATCTCTTGCCAATTCTTCTACCATAGCTCAAGGATTTTTTAAAACTTCTCTTGCCAACCTTCTCATACCTCGCTTATCAATTTTTCTCGGTCGGCCACTTTTTGGTGCATCATGGTAGGTGCCTGTCTGAAGAAACCGTGTAACCACATTTCTGATAGTGGTACACTTGAACCCTGTCTCTTCACGAATTTGGGTCCAATTCTTCTGCTGAAGACGTAGGCTAATTATTTGGAACCGTTCCTCTGGGGTGAGGTACTTGCGGGTAGTATGGAGAGTAGACATTGTTGAAGTGCTATTGTGGTTGTGTTGGGCTCTTCTCCCCCGCACACTCGCTTACATCAAAGTGGCCAAGACTTTCCGGCCACACCTTGTAGATCAGTTACACAACCAACATCTAATCATTCGACTAGACCTAACGCGCGCGAGGGAGTTTTATGCACTCTTGGAGCGATGAGTTCTCAGTATGGATCATGTATTTCGGAAACCTTTACAGAGTATACCTTGTGCCCATAACCGATATTACCTCCTACTCATCGGAGATGGTCCAAAACCATAGATTAAAGAGCTCGTATTTATGTAAGAAGGATTTAATGCCCCAGAGTTCTCCTGCCCAGCTAGCATTAGCCATGGGAGTGGTAAATAACCGTTAAACTTTTTTTCTAAGGTTATTGGCCGTAAAGTGGTAGACATGGAGTCTCCTATAAGCCCTGTTGTTCCTAGATATCGTCGTATCGCGCAACGAGTATGTACCGTATCAATTGTGATAAGCAGTTGGTCACACACGACGTCTAAAATTCCTTTCTCTAGTAACGCGTCGACAAAAAAGGGGGAATCCGAGGCCACCTTACCTGAGAAGGCAACTCCAACCTCTTGTGTGACCACCCATGTCAATACGGTACTGCAATTGGCAATTGGTGAGTATGTAGAAATCCTATGTTCAGATTTCAACCCTTCAGGTGATCTGTTAATTTCCAGATACTAATAGCAGTGCTTAGGTCCCCGTTTTGTCATGCTATGGGTTATGATTAATAGAAACGGGCCAATCCCTATTACCACGCCTAATAATGCAGATATCCATATGGGTAGGCCCCACTTACCTAGTTCGGTATTAATTGTAAAAGAGGGCCGTTGCATAGTAACAACCACATTTACCCAGTTGAGTAACTGAGGTCAACCAACTATTGCATCAATGAAGGAATTTTTTACCAAGTACACTATAGTTTTATTTATATGTTTTACCATTGTTGTATTTTATATAAACAGGGATAAGATGCATGTATCTCTCTGCTAGTTTGAAATTAAATCCTTTCATACGTGAGAGCTTTTACACTTCACTTAACCGAAGCAATAATTAATCACTTTGTCAGAAGAAGTGACAAATCGCTAGGTGCTAGGAGCAAGGTGACTCAAAAGAGGGCTGTTGGGTGATTTAAAGCAGAAGCAGAGGTCTCAGTGATATCTTTCGAATAATGATCGTCATATGAATTGCCGTAAAACCTCAACGGAGAAGGTATTATATAGTTTGAATAGAGTGTAGGCGGAGGTGGAAGCAGGACATGCCGGATCTATACGGAGATGAGTACAATCACTGTAAAGAAAGCCTGACCTGTGAGTATATCACTACCTCATATGGAGGGATTTTTGATACGAGTATCTAGACGACAGGATTTCTTAGAAGGTCTACGTAGATTTAAAGGTAGCGGCAGCGGAAGGTTTTGAACACCTCACATTCAAAGTTAATCTAATATTACTTAGTCCATTCTATCTCGGAATATGATAAAATGGACTTTCTCCATGGTCTATGGATCCCCTGGGGGCGTCTGCTCTATATATCCTCGAGGTTGAACCGTAATCGGGCCACTATGCAGGTCTCACCGAAACGACTCCCAGGCACGGGCGCGGGATATGGGTAGATCCAAAACACGTAAAATAGATATTTCATAAGGGTACGGCCTTACAGTAACATTGTACAAGTCGGATGAGTGCGTTTTTGACGATTCCTATTTGTAAGTAATCCTATTGCCCGACCCCACCTACTTACTGATTACATTGGTGGCTGATGAGATTTGACTTCCGGCTAACTTCGACCAACCCTTCCCTGCTCTCTATGTCCGTTCATAAAACCGGTATAACTATAGCTAGGGACCTCGATGCATCGGCCTCTCGTAAGAACGGGGGGTGTTATCTAGCTACCGGGTATACGTACATTCACCTTTAGGTCATCTGAGCTGTGATCACACACCTGTAGCACATAGTTTCAAGCCAAAATGATAAAGTTCATCTCCTCACTTCATTCCTCTCTGGAATTATGATGGAAATATGCAGGCTCAACGGTATTCAACCGCAAACAATACGTGAATCGTGTAGTAGGTTATGATTATCTCGATATTCTAACTTCGATACTTGGTGTTCAGCTGGGTTTCAGGTAGGCTGCATACTATACAGTACTAGATATTCCAAGCCTGTCACGAGGGGGGGAAGCTATACTATTCACAGTCCAGAGAAAATCAAGATTCAGCGTGTAGGGACCCAAGGGACCCCGTGAGCACCAATATCTAGTCATTTTTAAAGTACTCGGAATGTCAAAAGAAAGTTGGGCATGTTAACTAAATTGGCAAAGGACCTGGGGAAATAAATATATTTCATGGTGCATAATAAGCTCCTCGATACTAAATATCGGGGGAATACTGTAATCAAGACTGTATGTAGCTACGTGTTGGCAGGGTATATCAATCCTATACTAATGTAGGCTACTCAAAGTAAGGTTTTCCACATTCTTTGTCTTCTCCTTCAGGGTCCATCTCCTCAAACCCCAAGTATCCCAGGGCTCCAGGCAAGGTTCTTGATATCAAACATGCCCACTTCTTGTCCTTACTAATGGTGAACACACCTTCTTCGCAATATACGATAAAATCATGGCCTCTAGTTCCAAATAAAATTTCAGTATTGACTCTGTGATGAATCCCAAAGTTCTCGAGAAGAACTGCTGCTAACAAGCTCTCCCATTCCCCATCATATATGAAAGCCACATAATGCGCTTGGTTGACTCTTTTAATGATATCATCCCACGACGATACATTTCTATAGTCTTCTATTTTGATGTTAGATTCTACTTTCCCTCGCAAACGATGCTTTCGCCGTCTAATCAATCTGTCCGTATCAGACTGTCCCTTGTAACCTTTACAAGTCTGTAGTTTGTGTGGATATAAAGGTCTGCCGGCGTTTTCACTGTCACCATCCAACTTCTCGTAAGAGTCTAGCCAGTCGAGCAACGCAGGTAAAGATATTGATATGTGAGAGGCACGTTTGTTGTCCACGTCAATAATAAAGTACCCCTCATAACAGTTCACAATATAACTAGTCCCATCTTCATTGAAATCCTCTAGTACATCTGTTTGGGGCCGTTGACGAAGTTGGAATTGTACAAGAAGCATTTCCTCTTCATCCGGTAAAAGCATCCTTTTACCTGTCTCTTCTTTTTTAGTGTAGTATGGAAAACGTTTAAACCTATTGTTATCTTTCTTTGTGGCCCACGCAATGAGATTATCCCATGTAGAAGGGTTCTCGCAAGGCTTAATACCTGATCTGAATTCAGAGAGGTCGTTACCGAATTTGTCATACTCATCAGGTTTGACAACAACAATACTCTTCTGCCTCTCTCCCGGCTCTTCTTGGAGGGGATTATCTTGGTACATGATGTTTGTTGTGTATTTTTTCTTTCTCTCTATATGGTTTGTATATAGACTATGCTGATTAGACATTATTCTTATAGCCGGAGAATCACACTAGCTGTGTCATTTGGGTGTCTGTACGCTTGGCATCCGCTACTACGCTACCTCAGGTAGGCGTATCCATTGACACAGTCACGATGGTAGGCTATTGGCCTAGTATAGGGAATATAGGTTTGGGGGGGGGATAAAGCAGAATGGTATTTTCTTTACCGTCCCTTTATTACCGATATAATTCTTTGTTAGACCTTATGAAAGTGATGTATGTTTCCTAAATAGTAAATGCCGAGTTAGGTATGTTTGGGTGGCTTTGTATTCGATGGATTGCCGGAACCGGCGGGCGCAGTCGGTCCCAGATGATTAGCGGACACATAGTTTCAAGAGGAACAATAGTAAATTATTATACTAAAACTTCCCGGATAAAGGCTCAATAGGAAACGCAGGCTTTGTTTGTTTCAGTGTTGTTTTCTTGTTCTAGCTAGTTGGCGGCTTCTTACAGATTTGTCTCGCAGAAGGCAAATCCATGCATCTAATGCGATGAATGATTGTTGACATATCGAATCTCAGTAATCATGTACTATAATATTAATATTAATATTTTAATTATTATTACAATTATTATAGGAACCCGGGCCCCTCCTTTGTTGAAATGTTCCACATTCGTGGTTAGGGTTAGGGTTGACATTTACCTAATCCATGTGGGTAAGTAAATTTCATAACGTACACGCAGCCAGAGGCTATGGTACTCGCACTAAACTAAAAACTCAAACAAAAGAAACAAGAAAAAACGACACTATATTAATACACGTTCTGATCGTACTATCGCCTTGTTCCTTGCCTTCTTGCCAATAAAACACTTTTCTTGCCTTCCTTTTATCTTTCCAGCGCCCCGTACCCCCATTCCAGCTCTCTCCCCTTGTCTTCCCCTCCATTCCCGTCTCTCCGCTCTTCTTTTCTGATAATCCTTTGCCTTAAGCTTGCGAACTGGTTCCAGATGAGTACCGCGGGTAGCCATTCATCGCTGTCCTTTTCGGTAATCGGGTACAAGAGTGAGATTATTGTATCGGGCGTTTTTCTTCCCTTATTGGTAATGGACCGATAGCTTTTCGTAAAGGGGCAGTGGAGCATGATGTGTGAAACTGTTTGGTCTGTTGGGTTAGGTCTGTCCCAGAGGGTAGAAGTTATGACAACCCCCAGTACCAATAAACAGGAGAAGCGGCATACAGATCAGTAGGTAAGAGAAGCCGCACTCACGGTGTAGCGTTAAAAGCATGGGGTTATAATCCAGCAGTTCAAACGCTTATAGTATGGTAGAAAGAGCTACTTAGCTTAACACGAAACCTCTTACTAGTATGCAAGCATTTAACCCATATAGATCGGCCTTTCTGTTATATTCGTCTAGCTTTCTTGGAACTTCCTATACCTACAAAACACATTATCATCTCAAATACAAAATAAACATAAATATGAAACTCTACGAATGATTATTTTTCTACCGACTTAACCAAACAGGAAAAAAATCCCTCTTGAACTACCCTCACTCGAATTTTTTGAAAGAAAATAAAACTTCACAGAAACAGTAAGAGCCTAGTCGAATATTAATCAATCATCCCTCCCGCTTTGGCGTTCTCTTCTAGGTCTCAACAAAGACATCTTCTCCTTTACTTGCCTCTCTAAGCATTTCATTAGGAATGATGCTAAGACCAATCGATCTACTGAAGTCTATGGTTCAACGAATCAACTGCTCCTATTTGTATGTTGTCTAATATAGTGATATTTCGAATGACCTTTAGCGCCGAAAATTCCCATTTGCAAATATTGCAGGCACTCTGTTGAAGCTCCGGTTGAGACTCCCGTCTTTGATCATGTATAACGATGGTGTTGTCTAGATTTATCCCCTTAACCACATTCTCGATTCCTGTCAAGGTCATGGCGATTAATACGACATGGCCAGAGCACCTCTCAGCAATCACTGCCATCGGAATTGTTTCGGCACAGTCCCCAAACCTTTGTTTTGGGCATTTGCTGTTAAAGGACCCGAAGCTCTGCAAGAATTCATCTAGAATCCTATTTGATGTAACATTGTCTCCAGCTTCCAGTAAGAATTCATTTCTGGTTTCGGTAGTGATGGGTGGAAATCCACCTTCTTCCAGATATTTACGACCTGGAAACATTCCAATAGCATTATGTAGGAAGTTCTGTCTCTCTTCCCGCCATTTTTTCCACCCTTTTTTGCTCTTCAATCCTTTTGTGGTTCCGCACATTGCAATAATCGTGGTTGGAGCGTCTGTGAGCGTAGAAGCAGAGGGATTTGAGGAAGAGATACCGTAAATAACGCATATCATTCTTGGTGACTTGTTGACATCAACTTTTATGCACCATTTCCCCAAGACAACCGCAAGAGCAAATGCCCAATTATGATATGGTATCTGAGAGTGGAGGTCTGGAGCCTTTAGAGTAATTGGGAGCACAGCGGAAATTGCGCAGAAGATCGAAGCTACCGGAACCTCTACCCCGTGAACATGTACACGGAGATTCTCGGCCTTGACTCCCTTGCGAGTCCCATTCCGCCTAAAAGGATTAGTTACTTCCTTGACCTCTTGTTAGGTAGTTTACGGTACTAACTGCTTATTGATTATCTCATCCCATACTTTGGTCAATTCATCACGCTCTTCGGTACCCAGTTGATTGTTGTGTAATATGCTATCCTCTAGAGACTTATATATAGTATCTTTATCATAATTGAAGGCATCCCGAAAGGTGAAAGGAGGCCTGTAAGCCCTGTCTTCTGCAGATGAAGCCATCAAATTGGGGTGTTATTCGGAATTAATAGAAAAGCTCTAGAAAATTCACTCTTTACGAATATATGGTAGCTGATAGTTCTAAGATTTTGAATTTCCACGAGAGTTTCCCTCTATTTTATACAGTAGCAACTAATATAAAACATATCAAAATATCGGGAGTATATCAAACACCAAACCTTGTTGTTGTGAGCATGGCGAATTTTGAAACGAGAGCAAGTGTAGGGCTTCATCTCGACATGACATGGTACAAACAATCTGAGTAGTAATTGTTACAGAGATCATCTGCAGCAAAGTAGGTGCAGTGAACTCAACGTTTCAAGATGTATATATTGCATAACCCAAAGTCTTGAGTTGTTTACCAGGAAGCTTTCTTTCGAAGAATGCTTGTATTGTTTTGTTCGAGTTATATGTTGAGCACTAGACGGGACGCTACATATACCCAAATATGTTAAAACAAAAAAGAGACATAACCCAACACAACCCAACACACTCTTGGATAACTGGTATCCCCAAGGGTTTTTCAAGGTTTCCAAGGGTTTTGGATGCATCAAGTCTCATATGTGAATATAAACAATAGAGCGTAGTGGTTCCAACCTCCCACAACTCTTACGTAAGTACACAGGGTTAGGTTTTCTCGTACACGGACCAACACATTTGCTTTTTCCAACTGCGCAACAACTACCATTTGAACACTGCCTTAAATGCAATGAATGACCCTAGCCTCAACAAATTCTTCTAAATGCGTCGGAAAAAAAGTGGGCTTAGCTAGGGCTTGAAGGGGAACAGAACTGAAGTAGAAGTCAAATTGCAAGACAAGGCGGAACTATATATAGGTAAGGGATCTTCAGGAGGACCACTAACCTCACGTGTGTGCTCAATGACTACTATAAACAAGTAGTATTAGTCTGCTCATTGATACATCCGATTCTGATAAGGTGAATATGTTATAACTATTCCGGACCCCGAGAATCGGTCATGTCTTCCGGTCGGGAGTGCCAAGTAACTCCATGCCGACAGATCGAGCACCATGAGAGACAGTATATATCTAAAGTCAATATATTACTGTTCCTAGGGTGACTTAGGGTCTACATATCTTTGATAGTGAAATACTTTCCCAGTACTGGTTAACAGCCGTAGGTTATTGAGAAGCCGGAGGTGTACATACCGATCGGGGTCCCGGGTGCAGTATAAGCCTAGCTAGATTAGTTATTATAATTCCTGATGTATCAATTAAACATGAATTAGGACCTCCGCGGAGCCATAGAACTTAGGCATATGTTAAATCATGTTATCAGTTGTCTTGATTTGTCAGCTAGACGTTATAAATTCTTAGTCCATTATATTAGATTAGGAGATATTTATATATATAATTCTTTATCTAGGCCTTTATCTTCTGTCCTAATTTATTGAGGATAATATTGTATAAATAGCTATGATGACAAACTTGCTAAAACTAGGGAGTCACCTTTTCGCATTCTTAATCTTTGCTTGGTATGGGTATTAGGGTGATTGATCCGTATCAAGGAAATTTCATTGGTGAGAATTGATTATACATAAAAGAATACATATATGTATTGCTATAGCGATAAAGAAAGGCTAATTCTAAAAATACAGTAATGAGTAGCGATCTTATAAAAAGAATTTCCCAGAACCTGGCAGGCTTAGAAACCCCATAGCAACTGCCAAACTATACAAGAGAAAAGGTATTGAAATAATCAACCCCCATATCACCGGCATCCCAAGAAGGTCTTGGGTGGTACATCTACCCGATCCGTGGCTAATACTCGGATTTTCTCCAGCCTCTCCAGCGGAACCTTCCTGTTTATAGTCCCGTTCGCTGCTGGGCTCTGCCCCCATACTGGCTTTATCAACGGATTCAGTGTCTCCAACATGTGAGATTTGTTGGCTATCTGTTTTGCAGCTTGTGTCCGGTGTTTCAGATGTTGTATCCGGTGCTTCCTCGATACCCGAGAGATTCGGAGGTGGTTGTGGAGGGCCAGTTGCTCCTCCACAGCTGGTTCCTGAATTATCTTGTTTTATGTTCGAATTTCCGGTATCCGTAATACTCGAAGGCTCTTCGTAGCTGTCCTCGTCCTCACTTAGATATTCGTCGTGGGAGATGTCTAGGTCACAATCCGTAAGGTTTGCCTCTACAACATCATCTTCATCATCATCTTCGCTATCCGGCCCTCTCCAGTCCCAGAAAGACTTCCATCGGTTACCCTCTTTGAGAGTCATATTATCGATTTTCCGACTAGAAAGCCAGCTGAATTTGACTTTGCGGTAAAGTATAGCAAAAGCATAGTCACCGGGCGCGAGGAATGCGTGGCCTAGCCCACCCACGCGGCTATGAGCACTTTCGCCGCTGGGTTCCAAGAGTGTCGCTGAATCGAGGATCACACTGCTAGGCATTATAACCTTTGTTCTTGCCCCCGGATTCTTCTTCCGGGTATCTTTTGAGGTTAAGCTAGCATCGGCAACTGTACGGAAGCCGACAATTAGGTAAACGGTCCGGTTGTTATCGATTGCCTTCTCGAGCCACCGCTGCACTCTAGACTCCTTGCATGCGCTCTCAAACCATTCTCCGGAGTTGTTGAGCTCATAGGTTGTGGTCTTAGGAGCACTTAAGGTTGCCTCGGAGGTGCTTAGATTGTCGAAGGAGAACTGGGCAATATCGCCGAGGCCTAATCGGAGTTTGGAAATTTTGGAGAACTTCCGAGTCTCAGTAAACTTTTCAAAGAAGCTTTGTTGACGCTCATCCTCCGTTGGCCGGCCGTCTAGCGGGTCGATGAAATCTTGGTGAGGCCGTTTGGCGTTGAGAACGAGACGCCCAAGTTGGACAGATGTTACGGGAAGAAGGGTATTAAGTAAATGTGCTGTTGGCATATTTGATTAGTGTTCAATACTTGGAAGGTGTAGTGAAAGGTTTCTGGGTTTACACAAGATTCTATTGTTGCTTCTATTTAAAATATAGGGATAGTGTTTTTTGTAGGTGGTAGTTAGTCGTGCGTATGACTCCGCCCGGGTAGGCGTACACCTGGCCAGGCAAGATAAGCCTGATGCTCAGAAATCGGTATTCACCTAGGTATTCGCTAATAAAGGTGCAAGGCCCACAACCCGAATAATTCCGCATAGGGTCAGTGGCGAGTATCCAGTAAAGAACCGAAGGGGGGTAATGACTATTTATATTACTCATAAAAGACTGGTGTTTGTCGAAAGGACTGCTATTGCATACATTAAAATGGTGGGCTCCGATCGCCTTTTTCCGCTGCACGTTATCTAGGCTATTCCCGTGCAGCCGCAGATTTCTAGAGCACAAGATCCTCAACTCACAAAATCTCATCACATTTTGTCTCGCTCAATTTTCCTGAGTGTTTACGTATCACAGTAGTTATGTCTAAAGGACTATTCTGCAGTAGCATTCGCTCACAGTTTCAAAGTGAGGCTGCAGTGGGGAATTCTCTTGGCAGGGTTAATAGGATGCGGTAAAGCTGGAGGCATAAATACAATAATTCAAGGGAGTGCCGGACTATGTTTCACTCGCCACTTATTAAGGTTGCGCGATAAACCCTACAGGCTAGTATTTATCTAGTTTATATGTAGAGCTTCAGGTAGAAAAGATCGGAAAACAAGGGGGGGCTAGATATCCTAAACAATAGGGGTTCCAATTATGGTAAGAAATAATGGAGCTTCCGAAGCGATCAAGCTTCCACAGGGTTTTATTGTTCTAATCCCCCGTTCTTCATGCAGTATTCGTCAGGAAGCATCGAACGACAGTAGAGCAATTCAAAGAAGGCGTAAAAAATACAAGGCGAAGGATTCCTCACTTTAGCGATAAGTAATACATGTGCCTACCGCACCAATATAGGATAGACACCTAGACGCGTGGCCCACTGAAAGGTCATAGCTAATACCGACGTATCCAGACACAGTCAGTTATCTCCAGTATGTGTTTGAGGTGTCGAAAATTGTGTTCCTATTGGTTCAAAATGTGCTCGCGCAGCGTACACGAGCCACTGATTTCACGACGCTTAAATAGAGTAAGGAGTACTGAAAAGGTCTAGGAATATCTCTCATAAATCGCAAAGGAATACTAATAATAAGTATAAGAACTCGTTATACAGCCTCCGGTAGAAAGGATCGGGAAACGTAAAACCCTAGGTTCGAGGCCTCAATCGGCCTTTCATATTCTCGGCGAAGCATCTAGCAATAGTAGTGGCGAAAGAACCCTTGCGCGCTACACTTGTTTCCCGACATTTAGGAACTGCCCAAAGGCCAAGCCTCAGCCCCCAAGGCTGACTTACCACTTTGCTGGCCAACGTAGAGGTATCAGAAAATCACATGTATTCACTCAGGGCTGTTCAAATGGACACAGCCTTTCCCTTCTACCCTACTAGCGAGCCCTCAAGACTGAAGGCCAAGAGCTGGTTTTCCTTTCGTAGTGCTTCCAAGTAATTTTCCAAGGAGGATCCCCGCAACAGCAGTGCAGTATAGTCTGTTAATTTGAGAGATGAAAATTAGTAGAGTATGGTTTATAAGGAAACATATCTATACAGAAGTAAATGATCTTGTTTCTGCATACTGCTCCTACAGGTTCAGGAGCTCCCAATATATAAATAGTTATCTGCATTGTGTCGATTAGTTTCCTCTTCATGTATAGTTAGTCGATCAGAATATCAGATATCAGTAGTGGAAGAGGCTTAGCTGCTGATTGCATTAGCATTTACATACACACCACTTATACACACAGCCCCGGATCTTACCTTGCAGTTATAGTTATACGAAAGTGCCCCACCAAAGAATTAAGCTATCATTGGCCTTTGACACTCCCGAAGATGCCAACGATCATTCTACACACGGTGCCTCGCAAATCCTAAATATGCCGTGTTTGACGGTCACAAGGCTGGGGCCTGCACATGTTTCAAATTAGCTGTAGAACGTTTTACCCGTAGTTAATTCGAAACTGTCGAGTTGATCAGGTAGTAGCGGCATTATATTGAATAGCTTGATACTTTACTGACGGAGACCTATAGTGCCTCAACCGTGCCTTTACTCATAAATCGCTGGTGCTTGTGGAATGGACTACTATTCCATACTATACTAAACAGTTCCAAGACCAGGATTTCGTATTGTATGCAATACCAGCCTGTTCCAAAAAGGGCAAAATCTTACGAGTAGAGTGGTGTGCGTAATCTCCGGCAACACTATTTTCATGTTCCGTGGAAAATATTCACCGCTAGAATCTTCATCGGGGTATCAAAGGCCAATAAGTTTCTGCACATAGACTGGCTCTATTTTACCGGATATGTAGCTAAACCCCTGCCAACCTCTGTATGGGATTGCCACAAAGGGACCAACGCCACCATCTTTTGATACGGAGTATAAGTCCAGAATTCAATGAATTCCACTGAATACAGTATTATCTACGAAAATCCTATTGGCTATAGTAAGCGAATACCTTTTTTGTAGTAAAATACTCAATCTCTGCAGGAGGGAAGGCCTCGGGAGAATCTCGGCGCTGGCCTGATAATCCGCCTGAGGCGTGCCAAGTATAGGCTGAAGCGTTGCAGAGCTGGATCGGAGATCATCTTTCGGAAAGATCCCATGTCGCTAGTATGACTATTAGGCTCCTGCATAGCTTGAACTGTATAATACGGGCATAAATAGCTGTGCTTCTCGAAAGACCTCTGTATAGACAATAGTTTCGCTCAGGACAGCAAATACTAGATACCTAAAATCCAAGCAGCACAATGAAGATGTAAGGCTTTGCCCTCTCACAGGTAAACAGCAGCAAACGAGAGCTGACATTAGCGTATGCTACAGGGACAACATACAACCAAATGATAATGAACCGGCAAAATTGGTCATCGAGCTTCCAGGAGCAGAGAAGGAGGAGGATATACGAAAATGCTATGATACTTTCCTAGCGACGCAGGAGGCCGAGTACCTTGACAGGGCAATTTTCATGACACAGGAGTTAGTGACCTCGGGGGTAACTAATGAGCTACTTGAATCTTCTCAAGTCATCTTAACAGGTTTACAACGAATCCGTTACGGTGTAGTAGCAGTTACACAGGATGAAGTCCCAATGTAAGTGCTTAGCTCTTTAGAGGTGGTGTGGATATAACCTAATAATAAATGTAGAAACGTGGAAATAAAAAATTATCATAACAGTACAGAGCACCAATCGATTAGCCTTACCATTGAGCTCCCTGGAGCAGAAAATGAAGATATCATACAGGAGTCCTATAGTGCATTCCTAGATACTGGTGAGATCGAGTATCTAGAGAGTACAATCTGTTTGGTGGAGGACTTAGTTTCTACAAGCCCTTCAGATCAGTTATTGCAGTCTTCGCAGTTACTGCTAGCTGATCTGTGCAAAGTCAGGGGCAACCTAACAGCAGATACGCATGATATAACCGATCATAATATGTAAGTTGCCAACACCACTGGAGGGAATATGCCTTGAGTAAACTGACCCTAGGTGGTTTAAAGGAATGATTCACAGGATAGGCTCGAGACTCGGGGGAGTCAGCAGAATCGGACGTCTCGAATATTTCGATTTTGGGAAGCTATGGAACTGTCTAATAGACTTTACCATACATTTGAAGCAACAGATGATGTTCATTACCTAGATGAGGCCATTGGTCAGACGAGGGAGATGGAAGGCTTAGCGCCTTCGCATGAAATGTTAGTGGCTACAAAGTCAATTCTAGAGACGTTAGAGGGCAATCGGGCTCGCTGGGCACAAAGAGCTATACTCCGGGAAGCTAACATGTAAGCCTCTCCTATAAAGTAGTTTTCATAGAACTAACCTGGTGGTCGATATAGTTCAAAAGATGGAGGGAGCGGCAGTATACCAGACAGCATATTGCACGAGAACTCACTATTTCAGGAAGCTTACGAGCTTTCAAAAAGCGTCTTGACCATGTATGAAGCAACAAGAGATATTGAATATTTAGGAATTGCTATTGGGCAGGTTGAAGAGATGGAAAGATTAGCGACTTCAGAAGAGGTATCCCAATGTACGCATTGGTACTTGGATCATTTGCGAGGCATAAGGGATAGAATGACACTTGAATCTGGGCCACATATGGCAAATGGGTAAGCCTTGTCTCTTAAGATATAGTCTTCAAGCCTAACTTTGCAATTGGAGTAGTTCACAGGAGGCGATGGGTGAGAATGGCGCAACTATTAGTCGTTTACTTGGGGCACCGGGGTCGTTGGGAAGGCTCCCCTCAGGGAAGGAACAGCTAGCAACCATAGAAGACCTCGAGGAGGCAATTAGCAAGGCTATAGAGGGGGTTGCAGCAACGACTACCGATGACGTCAGTCATACAAACTTCTTAAATACAGCAGCACGACTGCATGTCGAGAGGTATGACCGATTGGGAATACCAGAGGACCTTGCACAAGCTATTAAGTATATGGAAGAGATGGTCGTAGCTCCTCACCCCAATGAGCGTGGCCGAGTATCTGCATATCTTAATCTGTCCGGCCTACTGCGACGTAGACATTACCGACTAGGAGTATATGAAGACCTTGATCAGGCCATCAAGTACGTTAGAGATGCAGCTGCAGTGGCGCCTTTCGATCAAGCAATCCAACAAGCTACATATCCTCACCTAGCGGTCCTCCTTTGGGGTAGGTTTCGCCAGCTTGGGGACCTTGAAGACCTCGAAGAAGCCATCAAGTGTGCTAGAGACACTATCGCATCAACAACAGTTGAAAACCCTTTTCATGGGGTTACGCGCCATCACCTAGCGGCAATGCTTTTCGAGAGGTCTAAGCGACTGGGGAATATAGTAGATCTGGAACAGTCTATCGAGCATTCCAGATACAACATGAAAAAGGGGTTTTCTGATGACCCTAACTGTATTCCTTATCACAGTAATCTAGCACACATGCTCAATGAAAGATTCGAGCGGCTGGGGAATATTGCTGATCTTGAACTAGCAGTATCTTATGCCGAGGATGCAGCAGCGGCAGCACCCACGAACCCCGTCACCCGAGGTATCAAATATTCTACCGCTTCAGTCATTCTTACTTCGAAATACAAGCACCAAGGAAAGCTAGAAGATCTGGAGCGGGCCATCAAGTATAGCAATGACGCAATCACAGCAAAGCCATCGCACAGTCCTACAGAAGCAATAGAATACCACAACCTAGGATGTTTGCTCGAGAGGAGGTATGAGCGATTAGGCAGGATCGAAGACCTTCAACAATGCATTAGCTATGTCCGAGATGCAATCGAAGCAACACCACTAAATGATCCTATGATAGCAATTATGTATCATAGCATTGCTAGGGCTCTGCAAGACAGGTATGAGCGTCTTGATCAATTAGAGGATCTTGAAGAGGCCATCAAGTATGCCAGGGAAGGGTTGGCAGCAATGCCTTCAAAACACTCTGATCGAGTAGGCCATTACAATAACCTAGCGAATATGTTCTTCCTTCGGCATAAACGGCTAGGGATATTCGAGGACCTTGAGAATGCCATCAAGCATGCGAAGGATGCAATCACAGCTGCGCCCCCAGGCTACCCTAATCGGACCTGGGCTGTGTTTACCCTAACAAAAATGCTGCTTTGCAGATATGAACTTTCAGGAAGCCAGGTGGATCTTGAGCAAGCCGCTAGTTGTATCCAAGAGGCCATCTCGGCAATACCATTTAACAACCCTACGCGAGCAAAATACCTATGTTTGCAGGGAGAGGTTGCTGAATTGAACAACGGTGGCTCAATCCAGGGCTTTCAGCTAGCTCTACATAGCTTTCAAGAAGGTTGGTACTCCCAAGCATCGCCGCCGTATAATCGCATTAAAGCTGCATTTTCAGCGGCATATCTCCTTATTCCCAAGAAGAGATGGCAAGAAGCAGCCTCGCTTCTAGAGGGCGCAGTTAAAATGCTACCAAAACTAAGCTCAAGATCATTTGGAAGAGTTGACCAGGAAAGACACTTCTCCTCCATCACCGGACTTGTACCAATTGCTGTTTCTATTGCCCTACAAGCAGGGGAGGAAGCGACTCACTGTCTTCGGTTACTAGAGCTAGGTCGGGGAATCATTATGAGCTTTGTTATCGACGGCAGGAGTGACCTCTCTGAGTTACAGCTAAATCATCCTAATATTGCGCAAAAGTTTATTCATCTGAGCTCTACGATTGACTCCCCGGTTACCCATATTGAAAGGAGTGATAAAGAGTTAATGCACCAAGAACCGCAGCAGCAGCAGCGGTATCAAGCTGCCCAAAAGCTTGAAGAAACCTTGGCCCATATTCGTGGGCTGGTTGGCTTCGAAGGGTTTCAGCTTCCACCACATTCCCACCAGCTAATAGCACTCGCAAGCGAGGGTCCAATCGTTATTTTCAACAGCACCAGATATAGAAGCGATGCTATCATTATCACTAGTTCATTTATAAAATCCCTACCACTGCAAAAGCTACGTTATGACTCGGTAGCGGTGCGGATAGCCAGGATACCCGAGCTTGTACATGGCAAGCGAAAAAGCTACCGGTGGAGAAATGAGGCAATGAAAGACCTTCTTTTGTGGTTGTGGGATGTTGCAGTGGAACCGGTCCTCGAAGAATTAGCAGCAACTCTAGAGAGCTTCAAGTCTGGTGCTCCTGGTACATATCAGAGTTTACCACGGGTTTGGTGGATTGGTGTTGGGTCCCTAGCCATGGTGCCTTTCCATGCGGCTGGTGACCATTCTCCTAGGTCGACACGCAATACCATCAGTAGAGTCGTTTCATCATATACGCCAACGATCAAGGCATTATCGTATGCTCGTGAAAGAAAGTTAGGACTGCTAAGCAATCCAGATTCTCGCCTGCTTTTAGTCAACATGCCCACAACTCCTGGTCACAAGGCTCTCAGAAACGCCACAGACGAAGTAGAGGCAATAGTGGATATTGTGAAGGGGAGAACCGCTACTACCCGACTAGACCACCCCTGTGCAGCTAGGGTTCTCGAGCAGCTCCCGGAATGTCATGCAGTTCACTTCTCCTGCCATGGCGTATCTAATGGCCAGAGTCCTTCCCAGAGTCACCTTCTTCTCCGCAAGCCTGATGGATCCTCGGTCGATGAGCTCACAGTCGAAGCTGTGGCTAATACGAACATAAAGAATGCCCAGATCGCATATCTATCAGCTTGCTCAACTGCGCAGAATGCTTCAGAGCCCTTGGCCGACGAGTCAATCCATATCGCTAGCGGCTTCCAGCTCGCAGGGTTCAGTCATGTGCTTGCAACTCAATGGATATCGAATGATGCCGCTTGCAGGCAGGTTTCGGGCGACTTTTACCGTTCCCTATTTAGTGAGAAGCCGAGTGGTGGAAAAAGCGATGAAGGCCACGAAAAAGTTAGCGCTGCATTTCATTATGCCGTGAAGAAGTTGCGAAATGAGAACTTGTCACAGCCAATCTTGTGGGCACCATTTATCCATACAGGGGCCTAAACTCTACCAATGGAACTTTGTGGGGTACTGTTGGGTTTGGAGATCACTTCTTTAAACATATTCAGTTAATATTTCTTTACGATTTGTGCTTTCATGTGTTTGTATACTGTTGTGTTAGTTTTGGGTCAATCGCTCCGGTGTGGGCAGAGAGACAGGGCAGTGGCTATAACTAGTCAGGCAGGATAAAATTTCAACTACGTGTATCCGGGCTCAGATAGGCGAAATCTTTTTCTAGGTATATGTATTATATGTGTCTTTTGTTAAGCCTAGAACGGGTAATGGTTAGAATTACGCCGAAATGTGTGTTTTTCCGTAGTATATACAATTTATCCCTATATAGATTATTAACTACGCTTGTATATTAGTGGGGTAGTAATTAGCATAACAAGAGTTCTGCACGACAAACCATCCTCTCTCATGGCTTTTGCAAGATAAATCATCCCCGGGAGAGCGTACTTTTCGTGGGGCAGCGCCAAGCAGAGCTTTAAATGGGCCAGCCCAAAGTTGATTAGCGGGCTGGCCCATTGAAACCTCTGACATTCACCTTACTTTCCTACCCTCCCATCTATCTTTGTATAGCCTGAAGAGCGTATAGAGGATTGATTGTGTTAGTGTAATAAGGTAAATGAGGAGCGGTTATTGTGCTGTTATGGGGTTACTCTCTGGCATCTCTGGACTTATTACATGAAGGGTGGCTGTGTCGGCCCAAAATTAATCAACTGGGTGGCCCATTTAAACCTCTGGGTGATTAAAGTATAGAATGGAGGATTGTGCATATTCTACCTGGAGGTAGTGTAGTAAACGCAAGCTACACCCTTGCAATTATGCGAGCAAAGTGAGATACAACTGAGGGCTAAAGAAACTGAGCTTTTGGGTCTTGGCCAACCTCTGATCGGGTGACGAGGTAAAGTGCCGCTCCCTTGAGGTTGAGTTGGTTCAATAGATCTTTGGCAGTAATATCTTAACTCACCTGAGGGCAGCTTTACCAGGCTAAAAATATGAGTAGTTACCCAAAAAAAAAGGCTACGATCTTCATATTAGCCAAAGTGCTCTAGATCCTATATATAAAACACACGTTCTCAAAGGAAATATGATAACTTGCTGTATTGGGTTTAGGATTACATATAGATTCTAAATGGACAAGTCTTCAACTTCTCTAGTACATCTAGCTCTTACACTATAAACATGGCCCGGCTCAGGCTTAAAAGAAAGCTGACCTGGTATATATCATTAGGGACTTGGCTATCAAAGGTGTAGTCTCTAGTAGACTTAGTGCAGAAGCCTCATTAGCCATTAACGCCTTCGATGAAGATTCTACCAGTGATTATTGGCTATCACCATGGTCGCTCATCAGCCCTGATTATCAGAGACTACCCCCCCTGCGTCAACCTATCGTTTAATCAATAATCATCACTGTGACCAGCCCTACGGAACATTTCCAACGCAGAAAAATAACTCTATGTAATCTAAAGGTACGCCCCCGTGTGAAGTAGAATATAAGGAAAAAGCAGTTATATACTATATCTGCAGCTCGGATTAGTTTTTATGTATGATTACCAACCCTAATGCGTTAAAGTGGCGCATACTATAGAGTAGTTCCCAACGTTACACGCTATCAACTCGAGATCTGTCTTAATCCTACCCGAGATGTGTCTCACACCAACCCCGCATCTCACTAGAACTTTACTGAACGTTGCCGCATACTAAAAGCTAACAGCTATAGAATTAAGAAGGATTTCAGTATCAATCATTCTTGTTAATGTGAGGCCTCCCAATACGCCAAGTCATATTTGGACTTGTCTAGGCCGTACTTGGGCCGTGCCAAGTTATAATCGGATTGGCCTAGGCCTTCTATTCGATTATTAGTTGGGCTGGGCTAGTAGCACGAAACATTGGCTTATGTAGAGGTTTTAATGGGCCGGGCCGACCCATTAATTAATTACTATGGTGGTTGCTGGTCGGGTCTTATAGAAGGTGGCTGGACCAGTCCATTTAAACCTCTAGGCCAATGCTAAACATTTCATAGTAGACCTGCTCTAGAAAACTTCGAAGTGGCTTGTCTCGGACATATCAAGCAGACTACCGTATTACCTCGAAAAATTGGGTATGCAGGCGCCGCCGCCACTTCCTATCAAACGCAAGTAGCTATCTGACCGTAAGGACTGTTATCCAAATCTAGCTTTGATAGGCCTAGAGAGCTTAAAGGAGTTTAGGGAACACATTTAAATATATGTGGCGGTGACGCCCATATACCCAATTTCTCGAGGTAATACGGTAGTCGATACCACGTTCTTTGAGATTGGGCCTTCTAGGCTAGACTCATCCAGTACACTTTTGACCTAGGTCTACCCATTGGAAGTCTAGTTAGCCCAATTCTAGCATTCTAGGTGTACATAAGTGGACCTTGGGAACAGAACGGGCTATAAGAGGGAACCCGTCGTGATAGTAGACTAAGCATCCTTCTCTAGGTAAGGGTAATAGACTATAGTGTGCTCTGTCGGTTCCATTTTATTGAGACTCTTTGGGGACTACAAATGACTGGGGACTACAAGAGCTAGTAGCCCTCAAGAAATGCCTAGATTTGTGATATTCTACCGTTCAGGTGAACCCATGCTATCGGATATAGTGATCCTTAAGATATTCCGAGACTTGTTATAGTCTGTGGTCTAGCTGAAAGGTCCATAGTCCGTCCGGTCCTTACAATCTCGTAGGTCCCCCTCACATAGACTATTGCGAACACTGGAACTTGGACCTAATTTCGTCGAAATATATTTTACATATCTCCTTCAAACGGTACTTAAGAGAAGATATTCTTTCCTTCATTCGAATCCCACATCAGCAACAACTTCGATTTCACTATTAAGACTATCACTCTGTGATCATCCATAAATAAGCACCTTTCTAGTACACCCCCAGAATGCCTGATTACTTCTACGCAGCAGATCCCAAGGGCGAAGATGCACTCCGAGCCGGCTACAAATATTTTGGTGTCGCGTGCTATGTTTACGGCGAAAATGTCAAGGGTACCGTTGCCGTTTACCGTTGCCACAGCATCGAGGGCGCCAACCACTTCTACACAACCAATCGTGCTGAGTTTAATAACGCCATTACCAACGATGTATACACGGCGGAATGCGTAGGGTGGTACATGTTTGACAATGCAGTTGAGGGTAGCGTTGCACTCAAACGCTGGTTCAGTAATGATCACGATACCAATTTATATGCCACTACTGCAAACGAAGCTAAAGTGTCGGGCCTGTCATCATATACCTCGCAGCAGGTGGAGGGTTATGTGTTGGGTGGCAATGGGGCTGCCCAGGATGGGACTCGCGCGATTCCATTATACTGGTGGTATCTGTCATAGATGCATCCGCTTTTGAGAACAGGGGAAGCAACGGTAGGTTTGTTAAACTGTAATCTTCTTTATTAACGTATTGAACTGACTTGAGATGCGGTATAGTTTCATTCTCCTCGACTGTCCTCTGTCGTGGTGGGATCAAAGAAATCTACTAAAGCCTGCTATTCTTGTTGGGATTTTGGTCCTGGGGGCGCAAGGTGTGGCGTAGGACTATTATTACTGGGTAAATGGTGGCGGTGGCAGTAGCTAAGCATGTATACGTAGCTTAGTCTGGATCGGTTTTTGAAACCTAGAGGATCCTCATGACACTGGGCTTAGTACATAGGGTAGTGCGGTGACAAATTAGCCTTAATAAGATACTGGATTATTCAATGACTTATTTCTGGTATGGCCTCCGAGCTTCCGAATAATCCTGCCATTGGAGCCCGTTCTAGGATACTCCGCTATTCCTAGCGTATGAAAATCTTTAGAAAGCCTCATATTTTGTGTGGACAGTGATTCTGGATAAGTACGGGTATGTAAGGCGAGCGCCATAACACGATGGCCTGATATAATACGGATGTGGGTTGAACTGGCGAGGCGGATGGGCCCGTAATTTGGAATATCTTAGTATAGCTCCATGATGCCGGAAAGGAACCGCAGATTGTCCAGGGAATAGATGTAGTATTTAACTTAGAATAATGGCCCTCGAAGCTAATATGCTTCTTTCTATGACTGCTGAGCGTCCAGGAAAGCATTTATACCTCAATATAACTCCCGAATCAACAACCATGAATAACTAGTATGAATCATAAATGTTGGTGCATAACCGCAGAATCAATTACTTATGACCACGGCTTATTGCCCATGGAAACCAATTTTACAATCACCAATTACAACCCTTTATATAGGCGAATAGGGACCAGAGAAGTGCTCAAAACAATTTTCACCTTTTCAAGTGTATTATGTATGGGGTTATTTATACCTAGAAAGAAATAGAAAATGTGAAAATACGGAGGTGCGAGCAATAGAATTATAGTTCAACAATGACTAGAGGACGGGAATAAGGTCGCCTCTTATGCCCTACTTACCTATACCATGGTATGTAGATCGACCGTTATCGGCCATACTCCAACAAAGAATTATGCCGCCTAGCTAGGTGTTTGCAATACGCGGCTACAATAAGTAATAAGCTGTGATACGCAATAGGCCGTCTGCCGTGCATCACTTTCTTCCGTTTGCTAGGGTGATTCAGGAAAGGTCTTGGTTATGGAACTGCACATATGGGCACGCTATTCCCAGTAACATGACGGGATATTTTATATAATTTCATGGCTTTGTCTCAAGTGGGTCTCAAAAAGCTTTTTAGAAATGAAAGGCTGGCGGCAGTCGTTGCAGAACCACTCCCTCCAGTGAGCCGCAAGTTCGTTGTTATACCAGTCATGACGGCTGTCAAATAACGCATCAGGCTTGAGGCAGTCCTTGAATGTGCATATGTAGGGCTGAAGATCCCTGAATACGTGTTTCCTAGTTATAAGTCTTAGTATTTCTATATAGCTCTTGATAGGAGGTTATGTTGTCCTACACCCATGAAATTCGACTGTTGGTAGTTATGATACAGAAGAAATACGGATATTCAAAAGGATCGCTGCCGAAGTTATTATGAGGTTCTGGTGGGGATGGTACATGCAGCTTGCCCTCCGTACTGCCGCTTGTGCAACCTGCATAAGAGGTTTGTGATTGATCGGCACTGGAACAAACCTCAGTAATCCCGGAGGGGCCTTGTACATATGTTGAAACAGTTGTCTGGGTATTTACTGTAGTGGCAATGGTTATGCTATCTAGACCTTGTCCCTCGTCTGATACTGCTACTAGTGGGTTACCTCATTCACTAATAACACTGTAATATGTTTCTAGTGGGCAGCGTACCGTCAGGCTGCAGAGGATCAGTTTCAAATGCTAGTTTGCTATGGTGTCTTTGATAGTACCTGAATACCTGTCAGCGTCGGGAATTCGGTTTCCCGAGACGGTCGATAAGATATCCTTCTGCGTAAGGGAATTTATGGGAAGCGTGCTGAATATCGAGGGATTCATAATAAGAGACATCAATTGATGCGTACTTCTGAATGGTATCTCGTGATGCAGGGTTGCGTATAGTGATGGAGAACCTGTATAGGCAGGTAATTACATGAGAAATTTCTAAAAAGAGTTCCTGAAGCTCAGTAGTTGGATTCATGCTATTCTGGAGCTCTTCTGGGAGTGGATCTCCTTCGAATTAGTAAGTAGAAAGGTCTGGGGACCATGATAATTGGTCAAATGGTTGTCTCTCATTGGAAAGGATGGCAATTGCTAGGCTTGTCAGTGGTGCATTGAGCCATGATAGATCTGGGAATCATGTTCTTTACCATCCTACAGACCATTCTCAAGATCATTTAGGAGTTCCAAAATCTCATTATGTACCTCAAACGCGTATCTCAGCTTGTGATCTAGTGAGACCCGCCCCTCACGGTGAGCTCCAACGTTTCCGGCCCACACTCTAAAGCGTCCGACCTCATTCTCAAGGGCGAGAAAGGAGACTTGACCAGAAAAATCGCAATTAGGCGCCTGTAGTAGATTGTATAGTTGAGCAAATGACTGTATGCGCGACTGTATGCGCTTGTGATATAATGAGGAAATAGATAGAACGGTTGATGCCATAGTGAAGGAACAAATATTTAGAACACAAACTAGTAGCTCATACTTAATTAGTAATGAGCTTGCGCTGGTAGTTTATCTCAAATAGGGTATTCGCTGGTAGGGTTAGGGTTCTGGTGATATGAATTCATAACGTCCGTGTAGTTCGAAGGCTAAGATACTCATGCTAATAATACGGAACATAAACCCCTCCCACCTCAAACAAAAATAAAACCTTGCTCTCACGCTTAATCAAAATAATCAAAATAATCAAAAATGCCGTCCTGAATCCCAATTATACCTCTAGTCTACCATATCCCATTTTAATTCTCTCCTCATTTGATCTCTCTTTTCCTGGCAGATCCTTTGCATATTAATACCGTATCTCCCGCCACCTACCCTTTTTCACATCCGGGTACAATAGTGCGATGAGAATGTGCGGGTTTCCTCTGTCCTGATTCGCAGAACATCTACTGGACTGGGTCAATTACAATCTAGTAGTATGTGGGGGGCCGTTTGGTCTGGGTGTCTGCATTGGCACTCCGGCAGTTCTTACTTAAATCACACCGCTGTTGAGCGATCGCCCGAGTCCCAACAGAATTAACAATAGCACCTTACCAAAATTCCCCCAGATGAAATCCCAACTAGGCTAATCACCATGCCTACGGGGATTGAGATAGCTGGCATCGCCCTAGCGGTATTCCCAATTGTCTTAAGTGCCCTCGAGACTTATAGCAGCGGTGTCAAAACAATCCGTGGTTTATATCACTACCGAAGTGCACTCAGATGCCTTATCAGAGAAATCAAGTTGGAGAAATGCAAGTTTGAGACCACTTTTACAGGGCTTCTCCAGAGCATAGTTACACTCTCGGAGATGGAGGCCTTGATAGGATCATTCAGAGGGGCACTATGGAAGGACAAAGACCTCAAAGACGAACTAAAACATCGTCTTGGTGTAGATAGAGAAGAGTGTTTCATGGAAGCTTTAGAAAGTCTGGTATTGATACTTCGTACCTTCCAAAATGACTTTGGGCCTATCAAGGGCAATATGGTACGCATTGACTACTTTTGTGAGTGTAAAGGCGCTGATGTATGAAAGAACTTAATTTTTAACTAACTAAGGGATATCAAATCCCTATTTAAACAAAATATAACTATAATAAAAACATATAAATAAACCCTTTGTGTACTCAGTCAGATATTCCTCCATTGGTGAGATAATTGGACCGGTGGCATAATAGTTGTGCCACTGGTGTGATTATTGTTCCATGCCTTTGTTTGTGTTGCCACACTGTTACAAAATGGTTGTCCTCTTTTACTGGATTAGGTAAAAGAGTACAGCTGCTAAGCGCTGTCCTTTATTACCAGAATAGGTAAAAGAGGACAGTGGTTATTGTAAATTACAACTACTAGTGAACTATGATATAAGTGTGATACTGACCTAAGGATTACAGCCTAGGTCGACAGATACAGAGTCCCTGAGGGAGCGCTGGAGGAAAATTAGACTTGTTCTTTGGAAGAAAGAATATATGAAACAACTGGCTAGCATTAGAAAAATAAATGATGACCTTACTAAATTGACTGGAAAAAGTAGATTTTACATGTCGGCCAACTCTCCTCTTCGAGTAAATGCAACTGCAGAGCAGTATGAGCATATACGAAGTCATTCAAAGAATCTCTATGCGGCCCTCAAAGAAAATCTCCAAGCTACCCCAACATGTGCATGTACCACGCCTCATGATGCAAGCCTACGACTAGAGGTACGGGGCAGCACTACTCTAAAGTGGTCTCGTAACTGGAACACAAACCTGCGCTTTCACATCGAACTTTTCTTCCCGAGCGATCCCACAAGAGAAAGCTCTCTGGATTGTGATTGCCGAGAAATGGGACTCGAGCCTCTAGATATCGAGCGGGAGTCTCGGGAAAGCAGGGATACCGACAACTCCAGGGGCCTAGGAGATAAAAAAAGTCACCCAAATACGGCTAATCTTTCTCAAAGCCCAGAGGGATCAAGCCATACTCTGAAACATCCTGATTTGAATAGTAACTTTGGAAAGCTAAAGGTCTGGGGACGGATAGATGGTGGATTGAGGAGCACTTCTAGGTTAGACTAGAATCGAACTCCAGCTCCAACCTAGGCATTCTGACGAATCTTCTCAATATAGTAACATAAGAGAACCGGAGAAAGGCCCACCCAGTCCCTCTTCAAGCCTAGACCTTGGAGATCAGACCTCGAGGTTGTGCCCAAAAGTATCTTTCGATGTAACCGAAGAGAACTATTCAACCCCGGTAGTCATAACTCCGAATATCATAAGCATGATTGCCACAGCAAAGATAGAAAGTTTATACTGGGCTATCCGGCAATCGAATGGCGGGTCATCTTGTCTTGGGGTTCTCATTGATGGGGGAAGAGACAGTATCGTGTCTGGCCACTGGAGACACCATCCCCCGCCTCCGATCTGACTAGGATAGTATCTTTTGAGAGCCTTCTCAGTCAGTCTGAGATACTCACAACGAAGGATCGATTGATCTTGGGGGTTCAGCTTGCTTCAGAACTGGAGCAAAAAAGATATATTCTTAATTCAACCGACTAGTCAAGAAAGCGGGGTGGGAGGTAGTATATCGACTGTGCAATAAGAAAACCTTTCGTCCGCCGGAACTTTGTATTCCAGACGATGAAGGTGTCAAAAGGGATGATTCTTGTATCGCACGACCAAAGTCTCTTCTCCCTCGGTCCCGTTCTGATAGAGTTCTTTTATGGTTGTCGCTTAGAGGACCTCCAGATCCAAACAGATATAATCGATGGCGCAGCCGACATGTCAGGTTATATAACGGCAAAGCGGATTGCTGACAAGATAGGTGATGATGCCGGAGAGAGATATGGTGATGTTGCAAGAAGGTGCATCGTGGGACTAGATCGCAGGGACCAAAAGTTGACAACGAATAGTTTCAAAAATCAAGTACACATGAAAGTGGTGTGCCCACTGGTGGAGCATTTAGGATTACTTTTCCCCATGTGGCGAGAAGAACTTGATCAAAAGAATATAAATTAGTGCCGGTATCGTTCTCAATTTATTTCGCAATCTATTAGAGAGGCCTATAGTCTTAATATTAACGTGAAGTGCCAGCCAGAAGCGTACCGGGAGTCTATCTCTCATAAGTGGATGGGAAACACTAATTTATGTTTGGCGTCCTGTTCGAATTCTACATAGCTTAATCACTCTATATCGCTCGATGCTCAAGATGAGTATAGGGATATTAAACTCAAACCAAATAGACCCATATAGTTAGGATCGCGAAAAGAGTACTCTTTTATATACAAATCTCGCTCTGGAATTGTGAGTTTGGGTGCTTGATTCAGTTTAGGTTTGGATGTCGATCAATAGCATCTACTCTACTAAATATGATCTACAGGTACCGCCAGATTTTAATACTAGTCGCGAGTTCAAGTAGCGGACAGGGGTCCAACTTATAATATTTCAAGCAATTTTTAATCCTTGACGCTCGGCGACCATGGAAAACTCCCATAGCGGAAATCTCATAAAGTCACCAATAAGATATAGACAATCCAATTCTTTACCTAGGTGGTAGCATATAAATGATCAGCTCCACAGCGCTCAGTCGTAATTCAAAGCCATCTATAGATGCTAAGATCTCTTAAAATACAACTCTCAGTGGATAACCCATAAAAAATGTACAGGCTTGACATGAACAAAGCCTATGCTTAATAGTTCCAATGTTAATTTTATAAAATTGAAAAACCTCTTTGCCTACTTAGCTTTCTCCGTATGCCTTTCTAGGAGGGCTTTGAATGACCACCTTTTCTAGTCCTTGTTTTTACTCCATCAGTCTACCGCTCGCTAGATTGTAAGACCTCCTCGTTTGAAATTACTTCCAATATTCATGATTCCTTCACAGGTACTTCGATCCCCAGAACCTAGTCGGGGTCTGCTCCGGCGGATCTCGCAAATACGACCGTACTATCTGTTGTTCCCACGTAGCGTCCTCCCACAATTCCATCCTATTCACCAAATATTTTTTGTACCAGTCTTCATTATCAAACTCCGACTCCCCCACCTCTAAGGAATCCATATCTACTTCAACCGGGTTCTCGGAGCAGCCTTCAGGCGCCTCTGGCGCCGCAATAGTATGTGGCTTGGGGCCTCCCGAGGTCCCCGGCAGAATTGACTGATCTGAATTGGAGAACATAATTTGCAGATCTGTCAGAAATCCTTCGGAAGCTAGATCAATTGGTGTTTGGCCGGATCTGTTTGAAGTGTTGAAATCGGCGCCAGCATCAAGCAGGATCCTAACCAATGTCCGTGAACTGTGGATTACCGCTTCGTGTAGTGCTGTGAAGCCATAATTATCCATAGCATTAACAGAAGCTTTGTGTTCAAGTAAAAACGCTACTAGAGCTTGCTGTCTCTTAATCACCGCGATTATAAGGGGTGTTCTTCCACCACTATCTCGGATATCGATATGGCAGCCATTTTCTAGAAGTAATAAGGCAAGTGGCACATAGCCCATGGTTGCTGCAATGTGCAGCGGACTTCCACCGCCGATGGATGCCGTCCTAATATTGTAGCCTTCTTCTAGAAGTTGGCTCACTACAGTGCAGTTCCCAACATAGGAAGCTTCTAATAGTGGAGAGGAGCCGGGCAGCAAGACGTAACCACGATGTAAATAGAACTTATCAGTCCTAAGAAGGGGCCTCAGGCGACCCATGTTGTGTTTTGTCTTTCCATCGGGGCGGGTGCGAATCGGAGCGAGGTAAACACCACTATCGAAACGAAACTGTGCACGAATCCTTTGATAAAAGTATAACCTGGACTTATTTTTAAGAAACTTGAGGTAAGTCTTTGCTATAGATATCTGGTCGCACGATTCTAGGTGAATTTCGAGAGAGTTTAAGGCGTAATCTAGTAGTGGATCGATGCTAGGTTCATCTATTGGGCGCTTCGATAATTCAGAAAATGGTGGGAAATCATTCACTGTCACGTAGGATATAAGAGAGGTGATTATTGCTTCTTCCGCTTTCGACACCAAGGGGTGACCGCTAAGATACTCTTTAACGGAGTAATGCGCAAGCCTCGCCGTCTTACTCGCTTTGTCAATCGTTACCAGCCCAGCACATACTTCGACCAGCATAGTGGTATGCGGCATATCATCTTCGGTAGGTGAGGACGTATCATTATCGTCAAGTGATGCAAGCAGACGGAGTTCCTCCATACTGAGAATGCGTCTTGCCGACATCAGAAGCGACAAGACCTTTTGCGCAAGGTTCACCCGACTTGGGTGCTGGAGATTGATCTTCTCCATAACTCTATTGTAGATTCCATCCAAGGCTTTATCCGTTCTAAGAGACTCATTAAGCGCCTCCAATGCCGTACTAACTTGCTTTGGCGTTATATACTGGCAAAGGTCCTGGATATGGAAATGGACAACAAGAAACCTAACGAACGATCTCGAGTTAGATTATGAGGTTACAACTAGTACCACTGGGTAGTACTGACATTCCCTTACAGCAGTCGACAAGCTTCATTATGATTCTACTCCTCAAACCTCCTTGGATGAGTGAGTTGGCTTGAGGATAGCTGACTATCGTTTCCTCAACGTAGATCTTGATATCTTCCTCTTGGGCCGAAAGTTCAACACTTGCAACGTTAACCCCTGTCAATGACTCATTCACATCCCGAGAGAATGGTCGCCCTGTTAAAAATAAACTTGCCCCACTCAAAGCCAAATCGTGAAATATTGGTAAGAGGTCCTTCCGCTGATACCTTTCGTGGGCTTCATCTAAAGCATCAAATATGAAGTAAGTTTTGGGGAAGAGGCTGCAAGCCCTGAATAGACACCCCTTCAACTCCTCAAAGCTCGGTAAATTATTGGACTGTAGTTGTCCATATAGTCCCCTCAGGTCTTGGGGAATGTCTGGCGATTGAGCAACAAGCTGTGCAATCAAACAACTGAGAATATTCAGAGGTGACTGTTGGTCTTGCTCATTGTAGTTGAAATAAATATAGGCGACCGCGTAGGTTGAGGTTGATATCCGGGGGGTGAGCTCATCGATGACAAGAGAACTGTTCCCAGTTGGTACACCTCCCACCCGTTCTGGGCAAGCGGAACTTACCTTAAAAATGTCTTTCCAGCGCCAGCTATTTAATAGTAAGCATTTAATGATACGGAGGATAGATAATACGTACGAATTCCATAACCCCAGAGTATCCTGACGGGCGTTTTACCCTCCTTCCATGCCTGGAACTCGGGGTGGCGGAGGAGCCACTTCCCGGTATGCTTTTGTCTCCTTCTGCTGATCTCGTTGTGTCGCTGATTGAATGGGTATGGATAGAGTGATTTAATGAAATCTTTCCGGTATTCACCTTGAAATCGTGTCAGCTGTAGACTCCAAGTTGTAGGCAAGATACATAGGGTGGATAGCAGATCAGTGTACCTTCACGCAGAAGTGCTTCCTCCCGCTTCTGAACCTCCCAAGTCAGGAAATCCTTTCGCAACTGCTCGACAAGATCCATAACGGTTGCATCTGTATTCTCCGAAAACGCCTTCACGGCGAGCAATACACAGCTCAATAACAGTTATGTTAGTAATTCAGTAGATGGTGCCCCGAAGGTCAGAATTACATACTGCTGATCAGCGGTTAAGGCTAGTGTAAATAGATTATTGTACCGGTCAATAGTAACAAGAAACTCCGTAGTTTCTTTGCTCTTGAGGGGCCAAGTAAGACGGCTGGAAAAGCGTAGTTTCCCCTTCGGAGGTGCTAGTTTCTTTTGAAGAACATCAAGCTCCGCTAAACAGGACTTTAGCTGTTCATTCAGGGCCGAATTAGCAACAGGTTGTATGTATATAGGATTTTGATTCAGCTTTTGTAGGACTTCGTGAAAGGCTTTCAGCTGGTTGTTTAATTTATCCATCTCCTCTCGGGCGCGTTTAAATGAAGAAATATAGCTATGGCCTCCGTTCACAAGGGTTGTAGTTATTTGTATTAGACCAGCTACACTGGCGATAGCACCCAATAACTCTGCCATGTTAAGCTCGCCGCCGAGTTTCCGTATATGTGTATGGGCGGTTGTAGGTTCTATATGCGGGGTTACTTTATCATAGGGTAAGGTTTCACCCCGCTGCATGAAGGTGGTTTCGCTACCGCTTTGGGAAGCCCTATGCGTACTATGGCAACTGAGCGAGATATAGATATATTCAGAATTTCCCATCAAGTAGAATTTATTGAAGAACTTGGTGAATCAACGTTTTAGAAAGCTAATAGAAAGCCATGCGAGAGCACTCAGGAATATAGACCGTATAAATGTGATAAAATCCAGCTAGTAGCGTAACACGGATGAGAACCTAGTCTTCAGCTCATAACTGACCGATCCTGGAAACTTTTTGTAATAAAAAGAAGTTCTATCTAGGCTGAATTCCACTGAGGTAAATAAGTAGGGAGCTTTGTCAGCTAGTCATCTAGAATCACTCGACAGGGTTAGGTTTTACCTGTAAGTTGGCGGGCATAATTTATAAGCGGTTAGTCATCGAGTAAACCTGACACCGACTTACATAAGCCTCATTAAGATCACCAATGATCACCATCATATCAATAATGATGATACAGCTTTGTGTCTATCTCTGTGTCCTAGTGAGAAATAAGTATTATAGATACCGTCAAACCGTTAAATATATACATGTTTTGGCACCTCCGAAACTATACCATCATGTTCATCAATATGTTTATCACAGGTAAGGCGGTACTACTTCAAGCACTTCGGCTGCTTAAGTCTACTAACACCAATCCTAATCTGCACTTTGACTAACAGAGGGTACTGTACAATATTTTCAAATGGATATTCAAACCCTAAATAACGCCTGAAGATATTCTACGTGAATAGCAAGAACTCTGTGAGATCATTGTCTAGTAAGACGTGGTAGCGCACATCCACATGTGTTATAAATCAGACTAGGGGGCTTGAATATCTCACTTTCCACCTACGCGAACAAGCTATCATCAATCAATGCTTTGTATATGAATTTTCAAAGACCGGTAGTGTCAATGCTTGAACTGTAATGGATGATTACAAAAGAATGTGCCGAATTCTCTGTTGGAATAAATTCATCTCAAATATAATTAGCCGCCGTTTTTGTTCCGATTTTATAAATAGATACTATATAGTATGTTCTAAGCCTATAAGCTAATGCTATAGCCATCTTAAATTCGAACATGTACATAGTTCCACCCCTTTTTTATTATGCTACAGAAGACCTCAGGACAAAACTCATGTACTCTCTGTAGATCAATATCCCATAGAATGTCAAACCACCAATATAAGTTCATATCACATGCAACTAGATGAAATACCGGGGAGCTCAATAGAATACTAGGCTATCTAAGCGTTGTGAAATCTAAGTTTTATAAACTAGATTCAGTTCTCACCTAGAATTTGCTACATTCTATACCGTCACTCTCCGCGCGATCCAATCAACAGTTGCGATGAATATAGGTTTAGTTTGACACCACCAGATTACAAAATTCTATGTATATCGTGTTTCTGAGATCTATAAAGTCACCCAGTCCCCTACATATTTCTAACCGTCTCCCTATACACTAGAAACTGAGCAATCTATCAAACAGCAACTATCACCAGAACAAAGTCTAACAGAGAGCACAATATGAGCCCTTACACTCTTCCAGATATCAGTGTGCAAACGGCAGTGTTAGCCATGGATATGATTGAGAAACTGGAAAGGCTTAAAGTGATTCAGCTTAGCACTGCACCACCCCGATATCCCAACGAAGCTAGCGACTTTGAGCGTTGGGAACGCGAAGCATGGGAGATTCTGGGGAAGGTAAAGTCCGACTGGGAAAGTAAAATCACAGGATCCCTCTGGTTGGGTGCCATGACAAATTTGGCCGCCACTCAAGCCATATACCTTGAGCGTTTTGAAGCGGCTTTGAAGTTGGCTCGTAATGGGCTATAGAACGGACTTTCCTGTGTTTCTGGCCTTAAGCTTACAGATTTTTCTGTCATTCAGTTGTTCAAGACTGTTCCTGTAGTATTCTATAGGCTAGGTTTATATGCTGTATTAATAACATTCAAAGACCAGCACCGTGCCCTCGTAGCATCCGCACAATCTCCCTATAGCGTTGACGCACAGTAAGGTGTAGAGGTGTAAGACCATCTTGTGTCTTGCAATTGACCTCTATCCCGTCCTTCTCGAGTAGCATCTGCACAATCTCCCTATAGCCATCCTGCGCAGCAAGGTGTAGAGGTGTAATACCATCCTTTTCCCTGCAATTGACGTCTATCCCGTCCTTCTCGAGTAGCATCTGCACAATATCCTTATTGCCTTTATGTGTAGCAATGATTAGCGGTGTACGAGCATCTTTCGTCTTGCAATTGATGTCTATCCCATCCTTCTCCAGTAGCATCTGCACAATTTCTATACGGTCTAACGATATAGACGTGGATAGAGGTGTGCTATGAGTATCGGCCGTTTTGCAATTGATGTCTATCCCGTCCATCTCCAGCAGCATCTGCATAATATCCTGATTGCCACATATCGCAGAAGAGAGTAGAGGCGTAATACCATCTTCTGACTTGCAATTGACGTCTATCCCGTCCTTCTCCAATAGAATCTTCACAATATCCTTATAACCATGATTTACAGCAACGAGTAGAGGCGCCTGGCCATGACTGCCCCCGAAATTGACCTCTACCCTGTCATCCCCTATAAGTATCTGAACGATATCTGTATAGCCCATCATCGCGGCAGCCATAAGAGGTGTATATAATTTCTCATTAACACAGTTTGGGTTCCCACTGGCTTGCAGCAGGGTTTTGGTGATATTTTGGAGTCCATAATAGCATGCTGTCCACAATGGAAGGACGCCACCCGACTCTAAACCCCGTAGAGTGGTATCCGTTTTCATAATATTCAAACACCATATCTCATAGGCTGGTGAAGATATTAAAAAGATTTTACAGAGGCTTTCCAACGTACTACTTCCAGTACCTGATAATCGTGTGTGCTCGCCCCAGTATAGAGTGGAATAGTGGAGGAAATCAGGTATTAGATTTGTTTCCATATAGCAGGACGTGAGCGCTGTAAGACAGACTTCTGCAATACCAGTCTGATTTTCTTCAACATGTCCGAACTCAGGTTGGCGTTGCAAATATTCTTGTATCGAAAGATGTGCGAACCGGAACCTGTTGAGCTCTTCATCGTGGACTAGGAGGTTCTTGCAAATATCGAGAACACTAGACACCGTCCACCCAAGCTTGCCTTTATTAACAGTGTTCCCCATAGGCTCCACCGCAAGTCTTTGTATCACTATATCAGGCTTTGTGTCGTTTGCGTAGAGAATCCATCTCAAAACAATTCTAGCTACCGTACTAGCAGCCTCGGTCTGAGAGTCGATTCTTTCAAAAACTTCTTTATATGTTGTATCAAGGTCCTTAGGTAGCTTCTCAAGTGCCTCTTCGACATCCCCTGCAGTGTGTTCCTCACATATGGCTATAATCTGAAAGTGGACCCACATGAACCTAGTAAATTGTTATTTTATGCCCATAAAAACACGAATTATCGCTGAACTCCTAGAGTTTTGTGTTGCATCGGTACCCAGAAAATAGATATTAACACATAACTAGTACTAAAAGATACTTACATTCCACCCGCCTTTCTTTTGAGAGTTGAGATAACCTTTTCTTGCAACTCTAGTCCAGCCTCTCCTTTCAATAGTGACTTCTCACCCCCAATCAGCCTTTTAGGGTTACAGCGGCGTTCGACTTCCGAATCGATGTATTTGTTTATATCCGTAGTATTATCGGTTGCATCGATATAATGACTTGGAAAATCAACAAGCATCTCACGGATATCCCCATCGTTTCGACCGGTGACGAAAATCTTAACCTGCTTCGTTGCTGATACAATTTCGTTCAAAGCATGAAACAAGCACCTCCGTGTCTTTGGATTGCATTCATCAAGTGCGTCAATAACAATTGTTGTTTGCCAAAAGTCCTCCGATAGCTTGATAATAAGGTCCTGGCTCTCTTGTATCTTTAGAGGGCCTGAACTATGGGCTTCCTTCTCACGATCTTCGTATAATAGCAATAATTGCGCCGGAAGTCTCTCATCTGGGCTTGAAAGGCAGATCTGCTTGACTAGTGCCCTTAAGATTTTGTCTGGGTCATCTCTGTCGCTATCCTTGAAGTAACAGTAGAAGTAAGCAAGTGCGTGATGATCCGTTCTTGTTCGGAACCTATCAATTATTTTTGATCTATCAAAGTCAATTTCTACCCCCACTCCAGGAGCTATAGATCACATACGCTAACATCGTTTTTCCGGATCCAGCTAAGTCCCAGAAAATCAAGTGTTAGCCATGGTAGAGGAGATAAATTCTAAAGTTAGGCTCGCCGCTACCCTTGATCATTGCTACCCTAAAACATACAGTACCACACTAAGAATCATAGGGTAGGCACAAGGCCGTTATAAAGCACGTGGTTTTACTCACCATCACCACGTAACCAAAGAATTGATGAAGAGTTCGAGCGCTCCCAATCTACATACTTCGAATTTTCCAGCAGCCAATGACTGGTGTCATCATGGCGACGTCTACTGGAATATGTATGATGGTCATAGTATTGTGCACTAGATAACCACGTCAAAATCTCTAAGCGTCTTTGCCCTGTAGGAGTTAGTCTAGAGTTTCTTAACCATGAGATTAAAGATACTTACTTTCCACGTGCGCAAATACGGCTTCAACAGTACTCTCAATCCTTCCAATAGGCTCCCTTATAGTAGCAAGAGTTTTCCTAAGATCCTTTATCCTCTGTTCCTCATCTATTTAATTTTTAGATTGCTCCATATTCCGGAGGTGTAACAGTATTCTCCTCTTTTCCACAGAACGTATAGAACCTTAAAGATATCGTGTATAGGAAGAAAGAAAACAAGGCTCATACCAGAACGTTCTATTGCAGCAGCTGGATTGATTATCAGATGGTCAGCGGTACCCTTCAGAGCCTAAATGGTGTTTTAATGTCAAGCCTTCTCTCTCAGCCAATCGGGCACTCTCTTCCACATCTTGCCCCAATTTCCGAACCTTACTTAGCAGTTGCCCCAATTCTGAAAAGACACTATCAAGCACTCGAGCTAAGTATCTAATTAATATCACTCTTTAACCACTTTCACCCCACAAAGCCAATTAAAAGGAAGCATACCAACAGTATTTTTATCCAGGTAGATGCTAGCGTAATGGACATATTCCAAGATTGACACGTATAAATCGACCAGTGAGGTATTCAGAAGCCCAGTTGACTCAAGGGCTACTCTGCAGTATAGCTTCTCGTATATATCGCAGTAACATAGGATGCGCACAAGATACTCCAAGGTGTCCGACACCGCTTTCATGTGTTCGGTATAGGCAGTTCCGACCTTGATTCAGTAAGCATAAGTTAATCATGATTACTCACAGACAAAGCTTACCTGCAGGAGAAACCGGAAGCCCGACCATACTAGCGCGACAATATCGGGATGGTGCTGAACGGCAAGATCACCGACCTGTGCATATTTATTCAGTTGTCCGAGAAGAGTTTCAACAAAGAACACCTTCTCCCCGTTTTTGATATAGAACCACCGCTTTTCATCGCAATCCTGCTTTTTTTGCTCTATCTCTTTGATGAGAGTTCTAATTAACTGAATATCACATTGCTTTCCAGAAGTTAGATCACCCCGGCCTTCGTTCCGTAATTTTTCCGCAGCCCTCTCCCAGAGGCCCAAGGTGCTAGAAGTTATTAGACACATTTATTTATTACTATATTACACAGGATGTAGAGAGTATATACCTTTTAGTGGAAGGGGCTGTGCTTGCTACTATCATTCCTGACGGGGGGGAGCCTGGGGGTGTAGCCGCTGGAGTGGTTGTAGGGGTTGTCGCAATAGTAGTACTATGGCTACTCATTAACTACCGTTCTCTCCATAAGTAGTAAACCATCCATACCATGTAAGGTGGGGTGCTGCGATCACCAGGGTCGCCACAGGTGGACATCTGGATGAATCCGTGGCAGTAGATAATGGAGGAGGCCCAGGTCCAGTCGTGGTAGTGGTTGTACTAATTGCTCTTCTTCAGTAAACATCCTTTTCGAAGGGCAGACTAGTAGAAAACATACCTAGGTGTGGAATGTATTACAATCGGGTTTCCACTAAGTGGAGAAGGCGGGCTTGAAGTGGTGGTAGAAATTACCGCGGGAATCACTAACGGAGCAGTCCCTAGGGCCGTAGTAGTCGATATAGTGCTAGTGACTGTAGTACCCTTGGGTGAGTGCCGGAGCTTTCTCCCAAAGCTCTTAATCTTGGAATTCACGCATCCCATGGCTACTTTTCTCTTGGGATTTGCTTGCTAATTTGGTTTGGGGGGGGGTGCTGGATGGAATACAGGTAGTAGGTCTTCGAAGGGTAAATATAACAGTGAGTTGATATATATGAGATGATCTGGTGACAAACAGTAAGAATATTTGAGTACCTTAATACACCTTGAATTAGTAGCAACAAACTAGTAGTCCCCGAAGGTGAAAGTTTGTTTTAATGGGAAAAAGTGTCAACATGTAGAAAAGAAGCAGGATGCCACCGAACGGGTGAACTTAGCACTTCATGTATGGGGCGGAGCAGGACTCCTCTTGGCAGACGAATAATAGTTGGTGCACAGTGTTTTATCAATGTTGGTTGACGCTGAGCCCAGTTGCTATTGCAATTCTCAAATCGGATATACAGATCCTGAGGTGCGTTCTACAGGCACATTGAACTCCGCCACACATACGTCCCGCGTTCCTTCGATGTATGAGAGATTTTTTGGGGGATTCTGACATTATTCAATCCCAGAGCACTGTGAAGCGGGGTCGTAGTCTCCTTCGGGGGTTTCTAGACGTCACGGATCTATGCATTAGTACCCGGCGATTTTTAGTGTGTGTAACCGCTCCAGAGGGCTCGCGCCAAGGCCTCGATCGGCTAGCAGCACCAGCTTGATGTTTAACCTTTGGCGGCTCTGGCCAATAGAAATATTGCAACACCTAAGCGAGCACACCCATAGAGTAGAGCCGCGTTAGATAATCACCGCGCCATCTGTCACTACCATCAACTGTTCACCTGTCTACTACTGCGCTCTAATATCCTCACCTATGCGCTACTGTACCCTACACTCCCTTTTCTTTCTACTTTTTGTCGCTTGGGGGCACGATTTGGCCCCATATAGACCTTGCTGCATAACACACCTAATACTACGCCTACTACTTTTGATACGCTCCGGGCCTCTTCACCACTTCTCACTCGGTGGATGTACCACAGGGAGTGAAGTAAGAAGGTAGTAGATTGATTGACTAAAGGACTAGCAAGCAAGATATCTCTAAGAGAAGCCCAAACCCAGTGTCTCTCACCTAGATCCTGAAACGTGAGAGATCACATGATATTCCACGTGATAGCCATATAGAAGAAAACCTACAATAGGGAGATGGTGGTTTCTCTCTTCTTATTACCAGAGTGTTTGGCGTTTTTCTGGAAAGGTAGAAGAGGATTAGAGCAAGCATAATCGAAGACCTATCTATCGGCTCTTGCTGACTTTTAGTACAAATAATTGTGAAGATAGAGGGTTTTAAGAGTGATATTTCCAAGTCCCTTTTGTAACTGAAAACGGTTTTATTACCATCAAAATGAGCTAGATGGCGCTACTATAGACCACACCCACCTTCAGCCCTCTCAACCCATCAAAAACACCATATTCTGCTTTTTCCCTGTATTACTAATGGTACATAGATAGATATATTAAAGGTGTGGCAAATAGGTATCCCATAGGACAGTCTCATAGGCACCTGAAGGGAGACTCCTCAAACATATGAACGTTTCAACAAAGACAAAAACCCTAGCGGCAAAATATGCAGCCGCCAACAATATAGGAATAAGATGCAAAGCATGGCTATTCTTATAGAGCATTCTTATCATCCAAAGAAAGTGCATAGCCCCCCACAAAGAAAGTGTAACAGCTAATGTAACCCCGATAATAATTAACGCTTTGAGGAACGAATTTAGACTCAGACTATCCCCCGGGAGCCTTGTGAAACCTAGGACAGCCCCATATACAGAGCCACCCGCTAGGCCGAAACATGAGATAGAAACCACATAAAATATGAATTCACGCAGCATTTCCCAGGGAGATGTAGATGTAGTGTACTTCATCGTTGTTTTAGGGTCTTCTGAGGGTTTAGCGGGGGAAATTAAAACTTTTGTTTGCCAGATTGTCATGATGCAAATACCCGGGAATCCAACTATGACGCAGGAAATTCTCCACAGAAGCCGCTCAGTGGGTGTGGGGGAATAGGTATTCCATAGACTACAATGGATACCGCCGTATATAAGACATAATGGTACTAGAACAAGTGCCACCCGGCCTAGATGAAAATCGCCCGGTATGGTCGTGATGCTTTTTTGTACAACTTCTAGTTGATACAGGCCTCTGGACCTGGAAATAAGTGGGGGATATATTTTTGAGCGCATCGCGTTGGCGGCATTGAAAAAGACCAGTAGGTCCTGCTCCGTCAGTGTAGTGTCCTCCTCTGCCTCAATGTAAAACCCGCCTTTACGGTCAACAAGAGCACAGCCCTTCTTCAAAGAGATGGGGAGATTTGGCTCTAATCTTGGCTGGACAGCATCTGGCTCCCAGGAGTGATTGAAATCAATCCTATAAAAATGTATCTTTGGATCCGTATCGCCATCATCACTCCTAGCATCGCCACCATCATTCCAAGTATCGCCACCATCATTCCTAGTATAGACACAGATCTCGTAGATCTCCAGGGAGTGTACTTTTGCAATAGAGGCTTCGGGGGTGGGTTCTAGGAAAATAGCATCTGTAGAGATAGAGTTAGGAGCTGATTCGGTACGGACAACTTCGCCCAAGGTCGTACGGGTGCCAGGGGCTTTAGCCCCTTCGGTAGTGGTCCGATTATTCAAATCGACAGAAATCCACAACCTACTCGGCCCCACTTCGACGGGTATCTCTGGGCCTGGTAGCTGCTCCGAGGCCCTAAAAGCTAATCCTGAGCAACCGGACATAAACACAAGGGAACAAACAGGCTCTTTGATATTTATTGGAGAAAGCGAGATTGGTCGACCAGCGTCGTGAGGCTTCTTCCACCAACAGATGTATACAGACACAGCACAAATAACGTGTACGATAACGTTAAGTTCGATGATAGTGATCGGAAGGCCGCAGGCCTTCCGAAATAAACAATTTATGATCATCCACAGGGCCTGCATGCATACCAGCAACTTACCCAGCATATCCGCCTTTCCTTTATCTACAATCTCCTCCTTCAGCATAGCGAGCTTCAGGGGGTCAATTATACCTGTCCGAAGAAGGAGCTCTAGACCACTAGCTGACAAAGTGCGTTCATGCACTGGGTTCGAGTATTCGTCGGCTGGGCAGAATGTGTAGCCACCCATAACCGCGAAAAACGCGCTCTCCATACCGAAAATATCCTCGTCGCCCATCTCAGGTACAAAGAATTCCCACGGCCAGGTCCTCCGAACTCTCTCAATTCCCCTCCTCAACAGCTCTCGTGTGTTTGATCTTTCACCCGCGGCCATAATCCTACCGATGGCTTTGTAGTTTTGAATCGATAGTCTTAGGCTCTCGGCCGCTACCAGGGCATCCTCAGACTCCTCCACACCCCCGGCTGCTAGGAATGCATCCTTAACCTCTCCCACACTCTCGGCTACTACCATGGTATCCTCATCCCTCTTCACACTCCTAGCTTTGGCCCTCGCATCCCTGAGCTTACTAAGAGCTACGGCCATTTCATCTTTCTCAGAGTATATTCCAGGGTTTTGCAAAATCTTTGAAGCCTCATCCCGTATCCTTTCTGCAGAATACACCCATTGACGAAGAACCTTCTTTGAATCTCTCCATTCGTTGAAGGCTATCGCGAGCACAATCTCTGGAGCGAATATTCCAAGGACCACATAGAGGTCCTTGTATCTGAGACGGCGGCTGAGGTGAGGTTGGATATGATATTGGGGTGGATAGCGGACCAAACGCAGATGGTAAGCGTGACGAGACAGGTAGTAAGAAGATCGACGGTACCACGTCCTTTTGGCGGTGAAACGAACCAGGACCCTGAGTGTGGGGCTGTAGTATTGTTGGTGAGCGGGGCTGCACTAACTAGGGTTGCGGCTAGTAGGGCGGCGAGGGTTGACATTGTTGAGATACGGAGTAGAACCTCTACGGAAAATTTCAGTCAAATTCAAACTTCAGAGTGGGGCTACTGACCCGTTCCTCAAGCTGCCGTGGAGAGTTGCTATATAATATTATCAACAGAAAGGAAATAGTGTACGTAACATGCGACAACACTATTTACAGAAGATGCTTTAGGGATATAAGGGTAGCAGGATGCGAAATGCCTCGGTCGACAGCGATGATAAAGAGCTCTGAGGGGTAGTAGGCCGAAATAAATACTCGGGGCAGGCAAGAAGTACCCGGCAATACAAGTCTCATTCTTGCCTGTCGATGCTCGCGCTTTTCTCACTAGAGAGGTTTCCACGAACACAGAGTCCATTTCCAAGATATGGGTTATCGGGCACTTTTTGCCTGTTGTGAGCACTTGATATGGTTTCACACGTACAACACGCAGAGCTGGTGAAAACCTTACATACTCGGCTCAGGTAATGAGAATCTCAACATGCAACTATTGGTCTGAGTCGACACCTATAGCGAGTAAACTACGCCTCCTAATTGGTAGGGGTAAAACCTACATAATCATGTCCTTAATGCCTATTTCCAGTAGCGTACTCTAGAGGATCAAGTGGTTTCTGAGGGTGATGTACCTTCTTCTTGCATAGTTTAGTTTCATTCGAACAGAAACTCTGTTCTATCTGTATTAGTAGATAACAACAACACAAGCCAAAGGCTGTCTATTCAGCTGAAGGAACAGCTGCTGGGGTTTTTGCGATTTGTAGCGCCCGTCGATGTAGCGCCCGTCGACACTAGATACAATTTATGGTAAGAAAGATTGAAGAACCATAATCTACAAGCATCTTGTGGCCAATCCTACGACAAGCATTTGCCAAAAGTGCTAAATTCAGTGTCTCACGTTCCACCATCTTTTTGCCGTACAGATTAGCTTTTGACATTTTCGATTTCTTCTCTGTACTATCTATTAATAATTACCTCAATGAGAGTGCTCCCCTAATTAAGCAATATAGACAGATTTCGTGTTTAAGCTCACAACCCCCCCCCCCAAAAAAAAAAAAGAAAAAAAGAAAAAAAGAAAAAAAGAAAAAAGGATTTCTTTTGTTTGTTACATAGGGATCAAGTTCTCGGTATTTAACGCTCACACCCACTACATAAGTGAAACAATTCAAATCTTTGGTCAGCTGCGATGTTTTAGAGTCTCTGCCTAGTAAAACACAACAAGCAGGCCAGGAATCCAGAAGTTGAATGTAAAGCACCAACCCATACATGGCTTGAGAGACCATAAGAGGGGCCAGGTGCTTTAGCCCCAGAGTACTAAGCAGCTCTCGGCACGCCACCTATACGGATCGAGAAAAGCAAGTGTCGCTGAACTCCATTCATAGGGTGGTACTTTAGTGGGGCCTGCGCCAAGGTCTAGATCTGCTAGCAGCACTAGCTTGAGGTTTAACTTTTGGCGGCTCTGGCCAGCAACACCTCAGCGAGCAGCACACGCCGCGCATAGAGCCCCATCTGTTAGATAATCACCTCACCTACTTAGTCACTTTTAGCAAGTGCAATGTGAAAAGTACTAAAAATTACACTTTACCTAACCAATGTTTTCATGGGGATAAATCTAGATGCCTTTCCCTTATGACTATTCATGAATTTACCACCTGTCGTTGATTTGAGTCTTGAAAAATTCAACGCCCTATAGCTATTAAATAAAACTTCTCTTTTAGGTGTAGACACTATTTAGAATAATTACTTATTATACACAATTCATGATTATATATACTTTCGGAAATTTGTTTAATATTATGTATTACCTAGTTGCTTTTTGTGTTACTAGAGTACGCTTTCTATGTCATTAGAGGTGTTCCGGAGATACTGCATGCACCCCCGGGCCGTAACAGCTAACGGTCCATAGTTTTTGCCGACATTTTTGCATTATCAGTCTGTCAATCACAAATCTAATTACATTCATTTTCTATCTCATGGTACTCTTCGGGTCAGCCTTCTCTATTGTTTAGGCATAGAGGTTGATTACAGGCGGCATATTTCCTTCTAGATTTGTTGGTACCTGGAGTTCTTGCACCCATATATCTACTAAAACCACTCTATCTGCATAGAATACACTCATTACGCCCTTTGAATGCGCAAAAATGTGCATAGCGTGTTCCTTAGACTGTGGTACGAAGTTTTTGTAGCCCTCCTGCAATAATATCAGCGAAACTATCTCCAAATCGTGTGAACCATGAAGTATCACTCGGTTTCTACACACTCATTCATTTGTTAGAAGAGCACCTTATAATAGTAGTTTTATGTAAAGGTTATCCTAATGGATTGAACGTTCCGGGGAGTTGCTAGGAAGAGGTTTAGATGGGCCGTGGGTAGGTCGGTAGTCTGATGAGTAAGCATACATAAATACTGACTATGCTGTAACAGTTGCCTAAACCCCGCAATGTTGAACGCCAAGGGCACGGAATAAGTATATCAACTTTCCTAAAACTACCTCCCCGGTAAGACCTTCACCCACCTCATTTTATATCTCTTGTAGCCTAATCCACGATGACCCACCACCAAACACCTGCTTACGAGATGAAACCCATTCCGGGAGCGGGTTTCGGAATGGTTGCAACAAGGCTTATCCCACGAGGGACCCTAATCATCTCAGAAGCTCCGCTATTTACTACCAAGGGTTATATTCAGCCAGAAGCTTTGACTGCTAAGATACAATCCTTGTCGGAGGATCAGAAACAGACCTTCTTTTCACTCCACAACTCTCATCCCCAAGTGTCCCCGGTCGCTCTCGGTATCCTCAAAACAAATGGCATCCAAATAGAAGTAGGCGATATAAGCGGGGGCATTTTCCCCAAAATTTCCCGATTCAACCACAGCTGCGCATCTAATGCAGGCTACACCTATAATATCGAGGCGGCGGAGGAGACAGTCTATGCAGTTAAAGATATCGCGGCAGGAGAGGAAATCACCGTATGCTACCTTGGCAAAGTGGCCCAAAATCAACCCCGCAACAGACGGCAGCGTACAATTATGAATACCTTTAAATTTGAATGTCGATGCAACACATGTGCAGCGTCACAGCAACACATTGCCGACAGTGACCGTCGGAGAAGAGAAATCAATGATTTAGACGCAATGGTCGGGGATGGGATCTCTGCTACTGACCCGGCGAAATGTTTGCGGTGTTGCAGGAGGATTCTGGAATTGTACAAGGAAGAGGGTATATGTCATCTCGCGGTATACACAACCTACTTCGATGCGTTTGAGACCTGTATACTTCATGGGGACAGGGCACGCGCCAGCGCTTTTGCCTCGTTGGCTGCAGAGATAAAGCAGACTTGCCAAGGAGAGAATGTTCAAGAACTTAGAGAGGTCAAGTCTTATATAAGCCATCCAGAGCTCTACAAGGACTCAGAACAGTTTAGAACGTGGGCGACACGTACGCAGTCTGCACGGGCAGTTGGAACTGATGGATTTGGGGAATGGTTGTGGGCTAGGACAGAGAGTGATGATAGTGATTACTGCTGCATATTTTAGTTTCGTACTATCTTGTCCATTTCAATTTTTTCTTACATACAGGACCGCTTGATAGTTATGAAGAGACAACTTATGTACTATATTATTGCTGATGGTGGGAGGGGGATGAACTTGATCACTTGAATAGAATCTTGTACGGAGTATGGAATATAGAGGCCTATTTGACACGAAAATTAGCGGTAATGAGGATTGTAAGCTTTGTGAGTCAGACTTTTTAAAAAAGTATATATAGCTTAAACTTAAGCATAGGATAATACAAGCCAAAGAAGAAAAACCTACTAGTCCTCTTGAAAGTTTCTATGTGTAATTAACTACAGTCTACGGTAGACTATTCGCAAAAAAGCAAATACAATTTCGAAGCTTTTGTATTGCCCTACCACATTATTGGAGTATGGCCGACAGCGGTCGATCCCCATTGGAGGTCATAGGCACGTAGGGTATAAGAGGCGGGCTTACCCCCGTTTTCTAGTCATTATCGAACTACCATTCTATTGCTCGCACCTCCGTATTTTACAGATATATTATCCAAGGATATCCCCTTAGGTTTCTTCTCTAATGCATGCTAGGTAGATAATAGAAGTCTAAGGAGGTCGCAGCCCATGACTGGACACTCAGATAAAATGAGTTCCATATCCTCACTGTTGGATACAAAGAGCTTCTTCAACAATACCGACAGCTCTTTTTTAAAACATTTCATGTCCTCGTCGTCCTGCCATTTAGATAAAACCAGCCCTTTGTCATATACCTCTTTTAAGAGACGAACGACATCAAAACCCTTGAGCCCCCTTAACACATATGCTAAGCTTTGCTTTGTTGCATCAACTAGTTCCTCACAGTCATACTTGTGCGCCAGTGCATATACCTGGGCATGGAATAAACCTTCGCTAAGTTCAATAACTGGGGTCTCGTCGTCTCTAACACTTGTTCCAGTGTCTTTATACGTGTATGTGTAACTCCCATCATACAAGAACTCAATTAACGCTGAGACAGCTTCCGGGTTGTCTTCCGGCATTGTGATTTTCTTCTCCGATGCTTCTAAAAACTCCCCTTTTAGGGCAGCGCGGAAGAATGGTAGGCGGCAAAGTGTATCTTCATATGCACGGAACACAACTTCATCTGTTCCTATATGCAAGGTTACAATTGGAGACATTAATGTCCTTTTAAATGTTAGATCAAACTTAAAAAAGTCTTGTGGTTGGTGTGGTTCTCACTGTGCAAACTTCGAGAGGCCAGTTGGAACTCGTAGGCAGAGATCTAGAGTCTCTTTCTCGTATTTCACAACCCTGCGAGTCGTGGATCGTGCACAATACGAATAAATAGCGAACGTTGCTCGCAGACGGCCAATGCAGCCCGTACCCCTACGGTGATTAGTGTAAGCTTGACTCTTACCGAGGTAAGCAGGACACTAACCAGTTTATATTGAAGTAGAGCAGTCCTATCTGAGAAGCGAAATGTGTCGCAACTAGGTCTGCCCCTCTCCAAGTGAATGGCGTTGTTGCTGTATAGCTGCCATAAGGACCCCATCTTCTTCCTAGACGCTGAGAATGAGCAGAAGCGTCGCCGTAAACGCCGAGTACATACCCTTATTGTCAATGAAGGTCAGTTGCCCAAGTGCACTGGTCGCCGATGCAAATCCTTCAATTGAAGTGATAAACTCTCCAGGCTCCAGAATTACTTCACTGATCGTACCTTTATTGACTCCACACCTGGTTCCCGGTGCTTCATCTCTGTAGTGAACCTACTCAGGCCCAGCCCAGATTAGTTCTGACTGGTCAAACTTGGTTGGTGTGTTTTACAGTCAAAGCATTGACATAAGTAGAATGTTCTACTATAATCTGGCTGACCGTTGCAGTCTCAATATTTCGGATAGCCGTAAGACCATCAGAATTTGAGCTGCACACGCTCCCTTTATAATCTGTACTAAATAACTGGCGAGTTGATTGCATCGTTGATAGTGCTCGTATGCTAGAGTGGGGTTGTGGATTGCGGGGTTGGATCGTCGATCATGTCGGTTAGAGGGGATAGCACCACGGTATCGTAGGTGTATTAGTAGATTATATCTATGGTTGATGAAAGGAACCAGTTTTGGCCCACATTACTCTTCGTCAGATGAAGATTGGCAGACATAATTAGTACCAAGAACCTCGAGCTATGTACTTTAAGTGGAGTGATTTAATATATTTTGAATCTCAATTACAATAGCCTATGCAGGTGAGTACTTGGGCTATAGCGGGCCTTTACAAACCAATAAAAACAGGTACCAAAACTACTCCTACTGATTTTATTCTCTACGGAGGGCTGTTACGGAGGTACATAGCGTGAAAGTCTAAAGTGGGAAGGTGATAAATGAGGAATGAGATAATAACAGGATGACGGAATAAGGGCCATTAATGTTTTAATGTGGGCTTAATACAAGCAGCTTGCCACTATGAAGGAGGAAGTGCTTTCAAGCCTACACAATCCAGAAACTATCAGGAAATAATTTAGCAGCTCTTGAAGGCTGGCCGACAGCGGTGGATTCACATATAAGGTCATAGGCGTGTAGGGCATATGAGGCGAGCTTACCCCCGTCATATAGGCGCATTATCGAACTATCATTGTATTTCTCGCATTTCTGTAATTTCATAGCAAGGTATTTATAAGAAGATCTCAAAAGCTCCCTGTTAATTCTAGACAGATTTTATGTTGATAACTTTACTTCGCTTACAACCTACTGAAATATGCTCAAATGGCGATTCTAGTTTTCCGGTCTATTGAAGGTACGTACGGTCATTTTACTATCTTCTTGATAGAGAGAATATTAAGATCCTCTATTAGCAGATTTGATATATATAGAGTGATAAAAAGAAGATATGCTAAACCCTAGGGTTAGGGCTTGTACATACTTTACAAGAGAATCCTATCTAAGATGACCCAGCCACATGACTATCTGACACTTCTGGCAGCATTGACGGTCTATTGCGCTACTATGCTAGCAAAATATCCACTTAAGTAGAAAATAACAGCTTAATAAATAACCCTAACCCTATTCGAGAACTCAGAATTCGTTTATTAAGGAGAGGTGTATACAACATGATCCCGCGACCTCTCGTAGGTACATACTTTTGCGCTTCTTACACGTACCTTAATAATTAGGTTCTCGGTCGGTTCTTCAAAGCCTTTTAGGGAAGTAGAAACCAGTGATACATTATCCTTTCCGATGAAATTCCTAAATGTAAAAGTATACAATCCGAATATATACTCGTACTGTTACACGAGATGTACTTAAATGCAGACGCAGATACTTGGCATGCAGATAGTAACAAATAAAGACTAAAATAGCTACTATTTGCATAGAATAGGGTCGGTGGTACATACATGTACTACTAGTAATTTGGGGGAATGCAACAAGTCGGATAATAAAAATAATTGGTGGTGTGCATGTACGCTTTACACATTACGATATTCAAATTATCCATATATAAGATTCGCGCACAATTTCATTGCTTTCAGTATAATTCATTTAGAAAAAAATTATTCTTGCCCATGATTGTCTGTCGCTGTCGCTATTGAAGCCACCTTCGTAATAAAACCCCTATCAATCATACCAGCCTCTCCTCCCGTAATAGCCTCGCAGATACTCCCAACATCACCCTCAGTCTCAACTTCAAATCCCTAACCCACAACCCTTGGTTTCCATAAAGACCCCTGTACTCCTTGCAACTCCACCACGGCGGCATGTTTCTTCCCCAGCAGATGCCCCTCTCTAGATATAATATGCATATAATGATCACAAACCACACAATACCACCCTGGTGTCAGATGAGGCCCCTTCTTACTCTCCCGGTAGTCCTGTCTACAGACATCACAATATGTCTTCTCTATCGGCCCTTCCTCTTCCGGTGGTGCTGCCTGAAACCCGTACATCCTCGCTCCCCAAGTAGTGGACCCTACTTTATTCGGTATCTCTGTAGTTAGTGGTCTGTTGATTTGGGAGCCCAGAAGCTGTTTACAGCGGTTGATATGTTCCTCGCCGCTGACATGGGAAGCCTGTAAGTGTAGCTGCATCGTTTTAGAACATGCTTTACAGGTCCAGTACGCTGATGAGCGCGCGTTGGTTGCTATGGTTTTGGCGGTGGAAGTGGTTCCCCAGCTACTAGACACAATTGGGGACTTTGCTTTCGATTGGATCAGTCTTTGAGTACGGTCCATTGCGGTTTGTCGAAAGAGGGGGTGGAACGGGCTAGCGGAAGTGAGATCTATTGCTAACATGTTAGTTTCTTAAATTTTTAGGCATGGTAAATTTATTACGGGATTAGAACAGAACAGTAGTGCGTAGTGAATGAACTAGCCGGTAGAGAGATGAAAATAGTGGAAATAAGACTAGCAATTGTTGACAGGAGAGAAGGCTTGAGTGATTCTTTACCCTCTTGAGCAAGAGGGCACATATTATAGTAACTAATATTAGTTGTCTGCCTGAATATCCCCACAGTTGTCGTATTTCCCTTACGCGGCGTATGACGATGTTTTATGTGGGTGGATGGTTGCCTTAAGATTTCTTTATTACCAACTAAACCAAATCCAATTTAATTAGTAACTGCATGTCATTGCTACTTTAGACGATTCGCAATTGCTACTCGGCCTCCGACGTCACCAATACCCCGCTAGCTGCCCGCCCTTACCAAGACTTCCCTACTAGCATATATAGGCTAAGCTACCTCTACCCCTAATCTCTTCTTCCCCATCCCCCATCCCCCGTCCCCTTTATGAGTGTTTACTAGTAGAGAGAAATACCAAGGTATTAACTACCCCCCCTTGCCGATAGTCTCCGTCCTCTGCCCAATTGGGGCCTCGTTCTTTGCCTGCCCGGGGCTCTCTTTCTCTACCTATTCGGGGCCTCATTCTTCGCTGTTTCCTACTATCTTACATAGACATATATAGGTAGATAGATATAGGTAGATATAGATAAATAGGTAGATAGAATAAAGAACAAAACCTATATATATACTGAATAGTACCGTGATTGATATCCCTAGAACGATGCGAAAGACTCTCCCGGGCGCAAAGACTCTCCCGAGCGCAAAAGACTCCCGAGCGCAAAAGACTCTCCCGGGCGCAAAAGACTCCCGGGCGCAAAAGGCTATCCAGGGCGTAGTAGGCATAGGAGCCCCGCCGGAAATTATTGGCCTCGTACAATTTTTTGTTTCACTCACCCAGCCCGCCCCGCGCCCCGGAGTACTGGGGGCACAATTCCCTTTCTTCCTAATGCGTATATACATGTACACTCTAGTCGATATCGTTTGATAGTGAGATTGCCTCGCGCACCATTCGTGCGTTGTACATGTCCATAGAGTTAACCACTGTACTGTCACCTCTAGAATTTATGGCAAGGTATTTGGCCCCTATAAAAAACGTATATTTAGTAGTTAAACTATTTCTTGACCAGATATTTTAATGGACTGGCCCATTTAAACCTCTGCGTGGATCCCTAGCTAGAAGGTAACATACGCTCAAATAGATCCACTAGGTACGCCTCTGCCGATATATGCAATGCACCCACGGCCGATTCAGTCATTCGATGATCAATTCCAGGAGACGATACATCTCTCGTTATCTCGCGGACTAGATTTAGGAAAGCTCCTTTCTCTATGCTAACCGTTGACCAAGGGTCGATCTTAGTTACTTTAGCTTCAGAGACTTCTTTACCCCTAAGAATACGGGCACTATGTACTAACATAGAACAGCCTAGGCCTGGAGTCTGGTCCTGGTACCTCAGGCTCGTGTGCCAAAGTGTATGAGGCAAGTTCTCCTCTTAATTGGCAAGCCACAAGAGCATCGTCATCTAGTTTGACCACACTTCCTTCGCCTTCGTTGTGCGGTATTCCTGTATTATTGTTAGTGAGAATATGGAACATTGGTCTGTTAGTGCTTACCTTTTCCCATAGTACCTGTTATATAACTACTTGTTGAAATATTACGAGGTATACGGCGCGAACTAGGTGTCTTTATAGTAATACCCCGCATCAGCAAGAAGCGTCTTGCGTTGCCTCTCAGCGGGCCTAAGCATATGCAGATCTATTTCCTATTTTGTGACATATTTAAGTCATTTCTTACTTGACCACGTAACCAGTTAATCAATTCAATAACCTCTCACGTGATTAGGTTGAACCTCGGCGATATGAGCACAGTAAAGCTGTTGGGCAAACCCTGAGCAACCAGCTAGTGGGGTAGTGAGGTACTACTAAGGCTGGGTAGCAATCGACTAAAGTCACTAAGTCCCTGAAGAGAGGTAGTACTGGGGAGGGCGGGAGAGGGCGTAGGGGCGTAGAGGTTAGGGGAATATGAGATATCACTCGCATTAAGCAGCTGCAGCGGTGCTGCAAGTACTAGGGCTAGTAGCGACGCCAACAGATTTATAGGTCACACGATTTGTCTTTGGTGGGCAGAAACAGAATCTCCAATAAATCTATCGGCATCGCTAGTGCATATCAATTACCTGACAAGGAGCCAATAGTGAGAGTAATACCCTAAGGTTAGGAATATCCTCTACCTATCTCTACGATGATAAACCAGTAGGTATCTAAGAGAAGCTCTAGAGAGCTGAGCTTCACTCTTAGTTAGTTTTAATACTGCGAATTGACTTTATCACCCTGTTCCCGTTTCACAAGCAGAATTAATCAATTACAATGATATCCAGTATTGATTGGAGAAAAGTGTCTATTGGGATAAGTGCGTCTTGGAATTAAGGCAACCCACGCAAACAGCCACGAGAACAGCCACTCATCAACTTACTGCATCTCCGTCACTAGCTGCATATAGATGGCCCCTTTCCACGAGTGAAGACTCTAGCTAGCTTTTCTCGTGCACATCTTATCCTACCTATTTCGAGGTCTGCCTTTCATTTCATATCGCTCATCAGCTATTGCTCTCAGATAATGTAGAGTTCTGGGCAATACACTCAGTGGTTACATTAAAGCGCTATCCGACCTTTGAGCTTCGTTCTATCCATTTGTCACTACTCAGGATACAATCTCAGCAACTATCAAATGCTGGAGACATACATAGGTATTTAGTTTAACCTCTTGTTACCTAGTGCCTAGATCACAACTCGTAATGGCAAGATGTTTCCCAAATGGGCTGCTATTGTATACCGTACAAGATTGTAGACTTGGCATACTTTTTGTATGGTATGCAATAGTAGGCCGTTCCGGAAACGTCTTGCAATTACGAGTATGCTGAATGCGCCCCCTCTCTATACATAAGCCACCGCCACACTAGGGTAGTATTTGACTGGCTTATGGGAGACATACATATGCGATATCAGATAGGGCGCAGATCCTACATCTGGCAGTAACCTGTAATGGCTATTTTTTAGTGGCTTTTCTGTTTACGTATCGGTTGCGCAACACGTATACTCTATATTGCAACACGTATGTATCTGAGAGAGTAACTCGTGATGAGCTCACGACGATTAAATAGGGGCCACATCCCCTTTATGTTTAGATACGAAAACCTAATTAAACACTAGACACCTAGGATTTTGGTATGTTGTGGTCTTTTAGTCTTTACTTATTTGTTATATGCTGATAAGATCCTTCATTAGTCGAGCACCCAACTACCGGTCTATACAATATGGGAAACCGAAAGAAGAAGCGGAATGCGGGACCAAAATCCAAACCGAACGGGAAATCTTCCTCAGGTCCCAAACAACCAGCTGTTCGAGCCGATAACGATAATACGCCACAAGAGACGAGCGGAAGACCTCAGATGCACCATTATGTACCAAGATGGATCCTGAGAAAGTTCAGCGAACGGCTAGAGTAGGTTTTCCGAATATGATTTCACTTCATTTATAACGGGTGGTGTTATATGACCTAACTTAATCAGGGATTTCAATGCCCCGAGAGGACTGGAGACAATCTACTGTTATAGTGTCGAAACCGGAGATCTCACAAGGCGCGAGGTCAGGGAAGCCTATGCTGTAGCGGATCTTTACAAAGACCCCAGAAACCCCTTAGACAGCTATGCAATCGAAAGAAAGCTTGGTGAACTGGAAGGCCATGCAAGCCGATTGTTTACGCGTATTTTGAAAATTTCCGAGACAAAGGGTATATCTGGCTCGCCAACTTTTAGAATGAAGCGCGAGGATTTGAATAATATACGGAAGTTCATGTTCATCATGCATTACCATCAGCTGTCAATCGCAGAGACATACTTTCAAGATGACCACCCGGAAAACGCAAACATAAAATCCTGGATCAGGGCCTTTCGCGATCGAAATAACCTCTGCCCCTCCGATGTTTGGCTCTTTGTTCTCCGGTATTATTTATTTACATCACATTCGGATATTATGAAGCACGGAAGCGAAGCAATTCTTTCTATAGCAAATGACGCTCGACAGTCCGGTCTGTTCAATGGCGGAAATCCAAATCTACTTGAAGACATGCAGAAAATGGAGATAAATCCCAATTTAGAACACTGGGAATCTATTGCCTACTCAACACAGATGGGAGGTCTCTTCTTGAACATCTGGAAAGCCGCCCCTGGGGAAGAATTCGTCATCTCAAGCAACTCTTTCGGGCTGTATGAAGGCCAGTTAGAGCGCTCCGGTTCGCTTCATAGGTTTTACGTTGTCTCCCCGAAAATAGTGCTTGTTCTTTGTGACGTTAGTCTTAAGCCAGGACATCTCCACCCTCTACAACCCAAAAATCTTGCTATATCAATGCTCATGGACGCGCCGCGCATACCAGCAAAGGTAGATTATCACAAAAAGGGAAAACTTTCAGACAGGGATGTATTCGAACTTGAAATTTCCACACTCTCCGCGGAGCAAACTCATACCATCAATGCAATTGTTCTAGCTCATGTTAATGATACCGGAACAGTTACGTTCAGATCAGAGGAGGCGGCCTTGAGAACCCTGGATGCCTTCACTCATAATCTGTGGTTCGAAGACAGCTACAAAAGTAAGTACATACCACTAATTGGGACCTTACAAGAAAAACTCGGCAAAAGAGCACTACCGCTCCCAGGGCTATTGGGGGGGCTATTAGGGGGGCAAAATTCGGGACTTATGCTACTACTACAGGCATCGAAGACAGCAGCCCCAGGAAAATTGTGGGAGACGCACTACGAGATTTATTGTATGCTACAGGAAGGGAGTGATGAGTTGTGTGAAAGTTATAAAGAGTATGAGAACGCGATAACTGGGGCCACGGGAGATATTTTTGAACTTATCCAGCAAGCAGCCCCTGAAAGTGCTCGGGTCAACGCAACCGCAAGTGGTCAATCTGTACGGCTTGTGAGAAGTATGGATGATGGACTTGCGTCTCAGTTGTTTTCCGTTCTCGGAGGTGTCATAATTACAGGAGACCCAGACTTGGATGGACTGAATATGTTCCCAAAGCAAGTTACCATCGCCGTTTTAGATTGGCTTTTGCAGCATGACAGGCGATTGTTTTGTGCAGCCGGAAAGGATGGGACCTTTTATGAACCATCGTTAAGCAAAATTAGGGAGTATATTAATGTATGAACACAAAGCCTTTTTGCATATTAGGTATATTATGGTTGAATGAGGGTGTAACTGACAAGCCTTTGTAGACGACTAAATCCATACAATTAGCCTCAATCGACGGAATGACGGACCCAGCCTCACAGCCCTCATTATCGAAATCCACACAAAAGGGCACAACTACGTCTCTAGAAGAGAGCCCTAAGGATTCTCTAGAATATCCTTTCTTACAATACCAAAATGCTCGGACCTCCGTACCAGGCACATTTTTCGAACAACATCTCGAGATTTACCGCCTGCTTCACGGGTGGGATTATGAAAGGGATGACTATTATAGGCCCCACGAGGAAAAAGCAATTATGATTATGATTAATAGGCTTCGAATCCTGCGCTATCCTGGTTCACCCAATTCCGGTACCAAAAATACCCGGCCTGCACAGCTCATAAGAAGACTAGAGGATCATCACGCTTTCTTACTATTTGGTTACATTAGCTTTCAGTTAGGGAAAGGAGGAATAACACTAAACGATGGGCCAATATTTAAGGAACAAATAGTCATAGGGGTATTGGATTGGTTACTACAAAACTGGCGGGCTGCTTTTGAAGAAATCGAACGAACTATATTGACCAGAGCAACAGAAATTCAGCAGCAGCATAGGGTAGATTATTCAACACCATTAATGATTTCTTTGCTGATGCGACGATTGTAGCTACCACACCTTAGGGGTGCGCCGTCAGAAAGACCTAATCGCTACCTCCGTGTATGAACTTCATTTCTTCTAAGCAAAGTAAAGAGGAATCTCAACTAATGGGTTAATACTAGTTATCGGAGGATATCAGTTTGGAGGAAACTACAAATGACGAGATTGAGAATCATCCACGATTATTGAAGGAGCCCACAGATTATATTGTATGTACTTTTACCCCCTATATCCTAGCAAAAGGCTCAACATAGAAAATACTGACCGGAACTACAGCCACAGCAAACAGGAATAGTGAGAAAGAGCTGTAGCTCAGACTCAAAAAGCAGCGGAGTAACTACAGGAGAACACACTGCAATTACCGAGGATGCAGCCTCTACACAAGCACTAGACACAGATGATGTGAGCTCTAGGCCGGAAGTCGTTCGGGTCAAGGATGAAGGTAATAGCTTGGAGAAAACTAAACGGACTTCGAGAATAACAATGCTGGAAGCAACGATCTTTTTCTTTAGTGGTATTGTAGTCCTATTTTTTTATTTAAGTAGTACTTAGCCGTTAGATATACATAGTAATATAGATAACTAAGCAACCCTACAATAAATTTTTACAATATGTGAAAGTCTGCGCTGTTGAAGTTACTAAACTATTTAGCTATAGAACGGGTAGGATGCTACCCAATAATATATAGAACTTCAAGTTGGCACTCGGCGATTATTAATTGAGAGAATGAAGAAAACAAGTACTAAGACATGGGTTAGGGTTAGGGTTGAAGGTTGCTCCAGCCTCTAATTACTTAGTCTTATCTTATCTTTAGATAGTGTAAGCCTAAAACGCCCCTGTCCGTCATAAGACCATAACCCAGTGAACTATACAGCCTCTATCTAGTACAAGTACCGAGAAACAAGGGTTGTTGAGCAGGGGTTCTTCAACTAGTAAAATCGCTAGAACCTTTATCGCCTAATTGTTCTCTATTGAAGGGCTCTACAAGATTCTTAACTAAGCTTTTCGCTTGAACCAAGTGAACATTATAACACTAGTGAATGAAGCTATCTGAGATACACCTCGAAGTCCATTTTTCTCTGGTTGCGTTGGTTTGATTGGTTGAAACACAATCAAAACTACCAGAATCAGTCAGCTTATATTATGAAGTATTCTGTCGTTTGTCCGTTAGCTGTAACCTGGGTCAAATACTAGGAATAAGAGAATAATTGTGTATGCTAGCGTAGTAAATACGCTCGTGCAGTCCGGACGACACCTGAGCATATGTGTAGTAGTATATAAGGCCTTTATGGGGGCCAAAGGCGCGCCCGGATGGAGGCCAAGTGGTGCAGCGACAAAAACCTAGAAGTCAAAAGCACGTGTTGATGGGTAGGTCGAGTGCGCAGATGAGGCTCTGTGAGGGCAAGCGGGAGGGTTATATCCGCCCAGACTTACGATTATATTGCTGTGCAGCCACCGTACAGTCTGGTGCGCTTACCCCTCCGAGCTTGCACAATTCTTTTTTCGGGCTTATTTTCCCTCTCCGAAGCTCGGGGGCTTTCAAAGTTAGTTTGGTACTTGGTTTTGTATGGAGCCACCACACAAAAGTACCTCCAGAACCACCGAGCTAGCTTAGAAACTCCCGATATGTCGGGGGTTCTTGGGGGTTCTCGGAGAAAATTAGATACTTGAGTTTACGTGTAGCTACCATAAAAACCTAAGTACCGTAGGGACTCGTGTAATCCGGACCGTTGCCAAGAGAGCGGCTTGCCAAACTACACCTTTCAAGGCCGAAATAACACCTCACAAAGCAGTGAGACCCTCACTCACCGGTTTGACATACAACAAAATTTCCACAACTGGTATAATATACTCAGATTTCTTGCAACCCGCGCTCTCGGCAACGGTCCGGATTACACGAGTCCCTACGGTACCTTCGGAGGCTAGAGAAGCCCCCGAGCACTCCTAAGTCCCAGACAGGGCCCCAAGCTCGGTGGAGGTCCTCGGGGGTGGCTCCGAAAATTCTCGGAACTTTTTTGCTCCAGACTGTACGGTGGCTGCGTAGCAATATAATTGTAGATCTGGGCGAGGCTAACGTTAAATGCTAACTCAGCGACTAAGCTTATTGACGCCACTGCCCGACAACATTCAGCGCCATCAACTTTCCCCGCTCCCCTACCACTCTATTTCTCACTTGCGCATTTGGACGTGGATAAACAAAAGCGCTTTCGGATTACCCCTTGCCTTTCTCGACGGGATCTCGTTCTCTTGCCGGTACTACGGATTACTCGATAAACTCGGGTACGACAAAAGCTGGCTTCGCCCACCCAATAAAGGCTTGACTCAAGAAAAAGTATGGCGAGGTCTGCTGGGTTTGTAGCGCATCACCCACTACATTCGCTCATGTCATTAGCAAAAGTAGCGAATATGTTAGTTCCTCCTAGCTACTTGAATCACCCAACGTAAGTACTGACACTGTGACAGTTTCCACTCTTGCAAGAGTTTGGTATAATCGACTTTGTTGGCCTTGGCGATGAGAGCAACGCCATCCTCCTCTGTCCAACATGTCACAATAATATTGATTGCGGCGCCCCAAATCTGATTATAGTGCCGTCGGATCTTGAGTATTTTATTCAATGGGAGATCGTGAGCGCCGCATTACCGAGTTCAATAGCACAAAGATAATGCCCAAGCGGATATCACCGACAGCGAAGGATGTATTAACCCTTTCATCTTACATTATTGTGAAAGTTTCGGTTTTTCATAGACTAACCTACTTTAGTACACTGCGCATTACGTTAAAATCCATGGTAGTGACGCTATACCGATGTATACTCAATATATTCGGAAGGACTACCCTGTCTTTATGAACCGTCAGCCACTTCCAAGGGGAGTCTTTGGAAGCAAACATTGGGATGGGTGACCAACCGCCATGATTCAAAAGGCCCTTGAATCTACAGCAATGCCAGTTTGGCTTCCGAAAGAACTCATAGTAGCCCTAGATAGACTCAAGATGTTGTGGTTTGTTGATGATCCAATGGTTGACATCGAGAGCAACAATAAAGGCGAAAAAGATGATAAAAATCACGGTACGGTTCACATTCCAAAAAATGATCATATTCCCGATAATCAGGGATCTCGTGGCAGCAGGGCGGTTAGGACAGCTGGCACCGCAGCTACGAGTACCCCTCAATACTTATTATCTGTTGCTCTACAGCAGGTACCCCCGCCACCACCGGAGAAGGAAACTAATATCGGCCCTTCAGACGTCCCTCGGTGGGAGACTTCTGCGACTTCACGCTCATCACAAATTAGTGATGAATACTCTAGTAATAATCCGTCGCAATTACCCGGGAACCCTAAGAGTTAGAGGTGGGGCCCTTCATGCTCAGCGCAAAGTGCAATTGATTATTATAGTTATCAATATGGGTGGAGTCTGGAACATGTTTGAGATTTTCAGGGGTTTGGGTGTTTCTTGGAGTTTTGGATGTTTAATACCTACATGTAGTTATATTGGGATTTTTCTGACAGTAAACATAAATTATATGCCATGGACAGTTACGTTAAGCAGACCGTATGGGGTTAGCAATTGGGCCAAATGAAAGATTTTCTCTAGTGATATTCTCGTAGGATAAGTTGTTTAGTGGGATAATTGTCTAGCAGCACAACTTTGGCCCCTTACCCGAGTGGTTTTTCAAGCTCTGGTGTTGGAATATTATCTTATATTACGATACGGGAGTAGTGTTTTATTTTTCGTCACGGTGTTACTATGCTTCATGGTAGTTTGGGCGCATTACCACACCCTTCCTAGCACCGTCGCACACCTGAGCCCCTTCAAGCCTTCTAATCAGTTTGTTCACGCATCCACTTTCACGTACCCCTGGGTCCCACTACTAGCGCCCTTTCTACATTCATAGTCACGTTGAAATTTCCTCAGTGCCCCCCCCCCGCCTCCACCCCTATGATACTTAGGTTCATGAACGATCACTTGCTCATTTCTTGAAGTAGTAAGGAAGCAACCCTAACCCAGTGCTGGATCATAAGATAAAGGTCTGTGAGGGCACGTGATAAGCCGCCTGATAACCGTACAGGAGCTACTATTTACAAGAAGGATTCGAGTGATAGGGATTGATGAAAGGTGGAAGATATGACTCCCTTAGATTTTCTTATGTAGCTAAGCATGGGCCCCAAATCAGTCAAAGCCTAGGTTTACAGCCGGTGATAAATTAAATCATAATTTCCTAGTTCAATAATTTTGCGATTCTATTTGAAGCTATTCGCCAATCTTGAAATTTCGTGAATGGACCCAGCCTGTTTGCCACTAGACTGGATCAGCAAGAAAGGGGCCTCGTCAGTAGTATTTGTGGTACATACGCCCTCCCCACACTCCCCACACTCCCCACACTCCCGATACTCTCACCATATACACCAACTACGCCCAGAACCGGAAAAATAACACTCTAAATACTCCTGTATGCCTATTCTTTCCCCCGCTTGCTCTCCTAGACCTTCCCCATCGCCAGTAAAACACCACGCCCAGTACTCCCGGTACTCTGTCTCTACCACCGTTATATACCCCACTACTCTGAAACCTCCACCACTCTGTCTCTCGGTACTGCACCGCATCCCGCTATACCCCCAGGCTTTATCACCTCTCTCTAAACCCATATAGTACTCTTCGGGACATAGCGATTTTAGAGGACTTGCAATAGCTACGCGGCCTCCGACATCACTGCCCCACTACTACCCCACTAGCTGCCCGCCTTACCAAAGAGTTTCCTACTAGCTCGCAGAGACTTTTCCACCTATATGCGTTTTGCTCGCCCAGCCTCCCCTGTGCCCCGGAGTACTAGAGCGCAATTCCGGTTCTTCCTGATGTGCTGTCTCCATGCATTCATGACTCGCTCAGTCTATTGAAAAATGGACTAGACAAACCATAGTTTAATAATGAACACTTGGGTGAACTGAAGGTCAGGGGCAGACTATAAATAACATCTTATTGTCTATAATTGATGAGGCCATAGGGAGCCCTTTCAAGCGAAAAGCTACATGAGCATTAGAAAGAAACTTATCATATGAGGCGCACCTATGGGGTAATTTATGAAGATTGTTCCTAGCTCTTCTAGAGACTAAAGGGTCTCCTCAGTCCACAGCAGTCTTCTCTAAACCACCATAAACCGGCTTTTCTCCAGGCCATTTTTTAATGGACCGAGTGAGTTGTGAGTGTATTGGGACAGCAGTCAATTGCTGAATCGCAAGATTAGCGAGTGACCTAGAATATTTCGCGTCATAGGCCTCTGTACTCAGTAGCCCCAAGGTCTTTCCGAAGAACGCTTTCATTTTTTGTACAAAACAAATCAAAAACAAAGATGCCCTTCCTCATCCCGCAAGTTCGCTCCATCTTCCTAATCGCTATTTAGCTATCAACAGAGGTACTCTCCTTATGGTGTACTCCAAAATGGCATGCATTATCCTCACCGATAAAGCCTCCTAGCATATATTTTCCATTTAGCGCTTTTGCTCTCTCCTGAGGGGTAATACCCGTTGCCTTTACCCTTGGATGACTAGCATATAGCAGTGTATACATTCCCGCAAGAGTCGTAGGTACAGGATATCGAACCCTGGGTCTCTTCCAGCAGAAAAGTACAGCTAGTACTACAATTGTATAGACAGTTATTGCCAGAGCGACAGCTATCATCACACCACTCGCCTGAACCATATCCCTCTGCACAACCGCTTTGCCGGGGGTGGGATGGAGCTGACCGGGTGCAATAGTATCTTGGTAGAGCCTGAGGTTGATAGCGAAGAGGCGACGGTAGAGGTCTTCGAACCCTGCCACTACCATAGTAGTGTCTGGTATGCGTAGCTTTTCAGTGATCTCCAGCATTATTAACGGCTTGAGAACTACTAGGAGGTAGCTTAGCCATTCTAGGTTGTCGTGCTTGTATAGCGCACCGCCTTCTGCGTTTACCATCCCATCGAGGAAGCTTCGTGTTAAGATACCTGGGCTTTTACCCGCTGCATAAAATTCTCTGGTTTCGTGCGTGCTGAGTGGGCGGATTATATAGGTTGAGAATACCTGGCCTGCTCTGTTGACCGATGCAGTAATCCTTTGGAGCGTTTCAGTTGTTGTACATTTGAGGATAATAGCCTGTGGCTCTGCCGTATATGGTTGCGTTATGAATGGGTGATTCGGATCGCCAGCTCCTTCTACCCAGCCAGCGAAAAATGTATCTGGGCAGAGCGAACTCCGGATTATCTTCTGCTCACCAAGTCTGAATGATCGACTGTTGTCGCCAAAGAAGACCATATTTTCCAAGCAAGTATCGCCGGTATCAAACCCGATTATCTCCCAGCTATCATCAACCGATGTGCATGTCTCCACACGATCATTTTTGTAGCAAAGACGAGTAAAACCATCGCCTGGTAGTATACTGCACTGGATATCAATACCGATACCAAAGGTACGCCCCGTAACGTCGCCGTAGTCCCCCCCTGGAAAATGGAATGGGACAACAAAAAACTCTGGCGTAGTCCAAGTTGGTGCTTCGTTGCCATCTGATATATTTGCTGCTAGCGCGTAGAATATTGACTGTGCGGGGTCTGTGAATGCTCCCATAAGTTTCGGTGTACCGGGGGTTTCCATATTCAGCTCAACGTTGAACCCAACGCTTGTGAGTGAGAAGACAGCACCGAGGGCGACGGCAAGAACATTAGCAAGTAATATGTTTATGGTAAGAGCTACTAATGTCATATCTTTGGAGCGTAACGCCCGCAGCAGCTGGAAATGAGGTGGAGACGTGTCGTAATCGATAGTGAGAGATTTTATACTACGGCGGTTGGCGAGTGTCTCATACGGTCGGAGCATACAGTAGCATGAGCCAACGCTGGCCAATACTGGTTCGACAGCCATGCTTACAACAAAGGGGATGTAAGAGTATAAGGCCTTGTATCCAAAGGAACCTGTGCCTCCAAGTATTGAAAAACCTAGCATAGCTTAGAAAATGTTCGCATGTATTTAAGGGCTGGCTAACTTTACCTTGATACACATGGGTATAAACTACAACGACCAATAATAGCACTGCAAGCAGGCCAAAGAACGCCAACAGTGTCACTCCAAGAGATTTCTTCATCACCCATAAATCGGACTTTATTGATGATTCTAGACTCTCACCATCTAGATTCTCGATTTCAGGTGGGGTTAAACCAGTGTCATTGTCACATCTTATGCCATTATAGGTTACATCGATTTTTGGTCCGTGCCTGGGCTCATCAAGGGTCAAGTGATACCGCTTATTACCATCAACCAACTTTTTGTATAGTTCCTTTTCAGTGTGGAACTCCGCGTTTTTAAGCCCTGCACGTACCACTGGACTTATTGCTAGAAGCTGAAGAGACGCTGCAAGATTATTTGGCTCTCCGTCAAGCATACAACGTCTGCGGTAGTCAAGGACAGCAATGAGGATAGTCATTATTGCCACTGCTGCCAACCCCCCCTGTGAAATACGCGCCCATAGGCGATTCACGGTAAATCCCCTTGAATAAACAACACGGTTGACCGTCACTGGCTCCGTTGGACCGCTGCTCACTAGTTCCATGGCTACTGCTAGTGCAAATAAGAGCTTTAGCTCATGTCGATAGGTTTTTGCAAGTACGTGTGGATCTAGTAGATCCCACAATGTCTGTGGGGTCTGGCTGTGCAGAGAAAATGCTGGTAGAGAATATACACTCTCCATAAACACGGTGCTATTACTTGGTGGATGGGCGCTCAATAATAAACTATCAAGGCCACTTGAGCGTATGCCGAACTTTCGCCTCAATTGGGAATCAACATTTGGTATTCTCGCAGGCCTAGAGCCAAGACCGATAGGATATCCGGCACCGCTTGTCGGGAAATTTGAGAGGCCGAGTAAGCTCCCATTAAAAATGTCGATGAAACCTTCGCCATTTTTAAATAATGTGCGAGTACCTGTGCGAGTAACACTAGTGATATTCCCGAATGGCATATCGAAATTTGCTATTACGGGCTGGGAGTGGTAGGAAGCTGTACAGAAGACCGCCGTTATATTTAAGGGAAGCCCTGGCTCAATAGGGGTTGTAAGCCAGGCAGGTCGCGGAGCCGACTGGGATGCCCAGATGAAAATATAGGTGTTTGGGATCTCATCCACGCGTAACATCTTGCTTGTCCATGGCGTTACATAAAAAGAGAACTCCCAGGTGTTGTTAACGTTGTAGTGGGGATATTGAACTGAGATGTCATAGCTACCAATCACCGCTTTATCCCATTGATAGTAGACATACTGACTATTCAATGTTGTCGTAATTCTCAAACCCACTTTACCGAGGATTGGGTGTATTATGGAGGTGACATTTCCCGGCTCACATACTAGCTCCGCTTCATATAACGTAGTCTCTGCACTCCATTTCTCATTGTCTCCCATTAGTATAGCCCCAGGCTTGACCGGTAGAAGCGAATATTCCGGGGTTGTGAATGCAGGAAGTGACCCATTAGCCCAATCATAATTATAGGCCATATAGGCAAACCGTGGGGAGAATTTGGGATCCCCAGCTTCCGCGCCAATCATCTCCCGTGTACCAATACCGGTAATATTTTTAACTATGGTCGCATCGTCAAACAGGCCAGATGTGAACGGGGTAATGAGGAGGTTTGTGAGAATTAGAATGCATGACGACAAAAAACATACATAATGTCTGCCTACTGATAAGCTGAAAGACCCCAGAAGAATTATATATCTGCTAGCAGCATCATTGCCCTCTCACCTGCGCTTTAAAGCAAAGAATGGTATCCATAGTGGGAACATGTATGAGTAGTCCAATAGAATCGAGTCCTGTGCTGTTGCCCCTTCTCGGGAGCTCATTTGTATATAAGGCTCTAGTCGTACAATATCATGGTGTACAACCGCCCAGACAAGGTTGAAGCACACCGAAAGTATCGTTGGGAGAATATTATAGAGGAAATTTGCAGTCCGAGAGACTCGAACTGTGGAGGGCACGCCAAAGATCCGACAGCCGTCGATAGAGCAATCGTTTAGGATAAACTCAATAATGGTACATATTATGGCACAGAGGGTAGAAAAGGTGGCCAATGAGTATGTATGTGTAGGCCATGGGCGCCAGTTATGTACTGGAGGAGAAACCCTTGCACGGTTAGGAAGCATCATCTTCTCTTATTCCTGGCGTTTGCTGCAAGTGCCTTCTGGTATAATGTGTCGGTAGATACACACAGAGCCTAGAGAGACAGAGCTACTAAGATATACTAGAAGCTTGCGAGAATGTACACGCCACTCGAAGTCTGCGGGAATGTATCAGAATAGCTCTTAGCAAAAAAAAGCACATCTTAAAAATATGTTATTTGCAGCTGTTTGTACTAGTAATTGCAAGACGATTCCAGAACGGCCTGCTATTGCACACCATACAAAAAGTATGCCAAGTCTACGATTTTGTATGGTATGCAATAGCAGGCCATTTCGAAAACGTCCTACAATTACAAGTACTCTAGGGAGGCGCGGGTTGCATACAGCACACACATGCAGTGGCCAGTCTATTCCAAATACTAAATACGACTAAGTTGGGATAGCAGGGTGAGCAGCTCTACTCCTATTAGATACCATAGAAGGCTGTGCCAAGTCTTGGATTATGTGATATTCAATAGTAATTCCGTCTCAGTATATCATGAGATCATAAGTAGGCTGTACCTTAGCTGAATTAGCACCATGTATATAATGAATTCACCACCACGGTGATCATCATTACGATTACGCAAGTTGTTTGTAATTCCCTCCTGGGCAAGAAAACGTATAGCTCCGAGGGGAAATTAATCCCAAAGTCTGCCTTACTTTGAAAGTTCACTAGACACAAGTGCATGTAGGTGCCCCCGAACCGATACCTACACCCTTTTTCCTACCCAAAAATACAAGCCTCGAGCAGCGGTATCTTTATCGGATATGATGGCCTCTAGTCATTAAGATTCAAATTTTATTGGTGAACAGAGAACTCGCGTTCCGGGCACGTCATGCTTACCTTGAGTACCAAGAAAGGCCCAAGGAGCGATGAAAAGCGAGATTTAACTAGCGAATGAAGTACAATTGTTCATTACCGCGAAGGATATTTGCAGGTAGTTGTAAGGCAATACGACAGGCCCTTATAGTATCCACGGAAGGCGTCTTGGGTTCTAAAGAGATGAGGGCTCTATGGGCTGGGCGTAGGAAGAAGAAATAATCGGCTATGAGTAGTCGAGCAAGAACTGCCTTACCGGTGCCCTGAGTGACAATTAGCAACCTATAGTATCTGGAAGGATCAGTTTGAAAGTACACTGCCCGGGGCCTAGGGGCCTTATTGATTTTTAATGTCTTGCCCTTAACGAAGTTGCCCTGAAAGTGTGGTGAATGCCCTGAATGAAGGGAAAGGGTTATAGGGTGAAAGACCTAGTGGGTTTTTGATTGGTCACTTTGTGATGGGCATGCGACGCCCCACTGTGTAGCGGTCTCCTGGGCACTGGCGAGCATCGTCTTCGAGTTGATGAAAACTCAAGAAGTGATTATTGGCTATAGAATCCTTGTCTTTATCCCTTGCTTTTGCCGGAGACTATACATCTATTGGGCAGGCATGCACAAGGCATCCAATGGTCCGAGCCTTATATTGCCGGGACCGGTTTGTTATTGGTCGGTCTTGTCCGGTCCCGCGTGCTAATTAGTCGGTCTGGTCCGGTCCTGCTCTTTTTTAAGACCATTTTATATTGAATAAATGGTCCTTAAGTAATATTTACTAGATTTTATAGGTGAAATGTGAACTTGCAGAGGTAAGAGTTGGTTAAAGCTCAAATTGGATTTCAAAATGGTGTTTTACGCATCCTAGCATATTCTTGATCCCACAAAAAATCTTATTAGGTAAAACATCAATAGGTATATTTCATTAGACACTTTTCTACTTATAAAAAATGGGCCATATTATAACTGGTTGGGGCCGGTTTGTTACTTGGATAAATGGTCTGTTCTGGTCTTAATTCCTTGATGGTCGGTCCGGTCCGGTTTAGACCAATTCTGGGGCCGGTTTGGGCCATTGGGAGGCTTGGGCATGCACCCAATAGGGCGATCTCTATTTAAACCACTTAAAGCTCTTTGGCGTGGTTGTTACTGCCCGTAAGGCGCTGACGTTTGTGGAATGGACTGCTATTGCATACCATACAAAAAGGTGCCAAGCTGATGATTTTGTATGGTATGCAATATCAGCCCGTTCCAAAACCATCGGTGCTTTACGAGTAGAGTGGACATATAAAAGCATATAATGTCTCAGAGAGCCAGGTAAGGCTCTACTAAAGCAGAATTTCAAAAACTGCGTGACAAATCAAAATCAATACCGTATTATCTCGCAAATAGTGAACACAACTGGACCGAGTTTACAGTGTTCTAGTTGGCTGAATAGGTGTTGAGACTCAACCAAAGTCAATAATTAGACATCAAGTCAACCCAAGTAGCCACCGTAGCCAGTTATTTTCCTGCGGTCTCAGACCGGGCGTGTTCATTATTTGCGAGGTAATACGATATTGTGCCGTACTATGATTTGTAAAGGCTTATACACAGGGTTAGGCTGATTGGTCGATCGCGATACTAGCATCGTGGTGTAGCAAAGCGTCAAGGGAGCTCTCTATCTACCTATAAAATACAGTGTAATGTTGGGAGCAGGGCTTTCTTGCAAGAGGCTCCTAGAAGAGCACCTAGGCCCTAAGGTCACATTGCAAAATTGCTAGTCTCGTGCCCAGCCCCATATAATTTCTACGTAGCACCGTAGGGTCTATGGCAGTAAAGTTCGGAACCGCCTCGGACCCACCTAAAAGTCTCTGCAGCGCCCAGAGATCCCTAGATGGCGGGAGAGCACCAGAGGCCTTATATTCCCGGAATATACCGGAAAAAGGAATTGGGCAAGCTCGGGGTGGTAAGCACATCGGACCCTATGGTGCTATGTAGAAAATAATCGCGGCGCTGGGCGCGGGACTAGGTGATATCATAAGTCAAAGTTAAGCGTTTGCATCCTTACCAGGCTATGGAATTCCCTAAAAGCAGGAGCTACATTATAATGATATTAAAAATTAGTATAATGGAGATTTAGCGTAATATATACACTATCTAGGCTCCCGATCTTACGTTTTCATAAAAAATAAATAGTTCTCGCTTGAGAGTATGTATGTATGGTGCGCACGGCTATAAAGGTGTACAGGGTTTTTAGGCCGTTACTATAGCACCAATAATAGACAGAATTTTCTAAGAAAACTTGGAAAGATTTATAATGTACTTTTAAAGGTCTCCAAGTTTTTATAGGCTAGTCAGGGCTATGGTTGTTGTGGAGTTAGACCTCAATTTTGGGTGTAATAATAATAAATAATAATAAATTTCATCAACCGTACATGCAGCCCTTGGGCTATGGTACTCTCAAGTCGCCCTCTAACTTCACACAAAAACCAAAACTTAAAACGTCAACAAAAGAAAAAACAAAACAAACAAAAACAAAATAAAACTCTTTTTAACACAAACAATTTAGTGACTTTTGATAACTAATTATCCTCCTTTGCAATCTATTTTACCTTCTTTTCATCGCTCAACTCCCCTTTTGCCCCACTCCATTTCTGCTTCCACCTCTCTGCTTTCCCTTCTTGTCCTGTCGTCCCCTTTCTCCTCCTCTGCTCTCCTTTTTCTTCTGACAAATTCTTTCCATATTACTACTGCCAGTGGCCATTCTCCGTCCATTGAATAGAGAAGGGATATGAGGTTGTGTGTTTTCTCCCTTCTTCTGTTGAATAGTTCTCTTAGTTTCTTTGTGAAAGGGCTCAATTTTAGGTGTTTTTGGGTGTGAGAAGAAGCCATATAAAACATTCTATATTATACACCAGGCATAATCATACATACTTAGAGAAAACAGTGTAAAAATTATGCATGAGAGAGCTATCTTGTGTATTGGGAGTATTTTTCACGCGGTAATTGACAAGGGGAGCGCAGGCAGGGTAACTTGTTGCGGAAGGAGTCGGATATAAGAAAGGTGAAAGCAAGGTAACTAGGGACGAGATGAGTCACGGGTCAAACAAGTGTTTTTTCGTATAAATAAAGAAGTGTGCTCCCTGTTGTTGTTGGTTTGCTTTCTTCTCTTCTTACGCAACGTTTTCTTGTATATCACGGTCGGCAAATATCGATACTCGGTAACGGTGCAGTGATGTAACCAAGGTTCACAACCCAATATCAATCCCTTAGTAGGATCCTACTATCCGCAGGAATACCAACTACTAAGTGAAAGACCAAAGAGAAGTCTCACAATGGAACGGGAACGGTAACAGTATGGGTAAAGAATCAATAAAAAGGTTGCGTGGAGAACCAACTACCATGGGCAAAACTATCTACTTATATACTAATTCTCCACGCAACAGCCAAGCATCTTTCCGAATACAATCCAGCCCAATATCCTATCTTCTGTCACGGCGTGGTTGGATGAGTCAGGAATGAGTAAGGATTGGATCGGGAAAATTGGGTTAAATATGAGTCGCAGGGTTGACTCATAGATAGCGAAGAACGCGGTTGTAGTGCATGAGTCAACGAGTTGACTCATAGGAAGATAGGATATCGGGTTAGATTGTGCTTGGACAAAGGCTTGGCTGTTGCGTGGAGAATTAGTATATAAGTAGATAGTTCCGCCCATGGTAGTTAGTTCTCCACGCAACCTTTTATTGATTCTTTACCTATACTGTTACTGTCCCAGTTCCATTGTGAAACCTCTTCGTTTGTCTTTTACTTAGTAGTTGGTATTCCTACGGATAGTAGGATCCTACTAAGGGATCGACTTCGGGTTGTGAACCTTGGTTACTCCACCATACTGTTACCGATTACTATTATTGCCGACCGTGATATCTTCCTATGAGTCAACCCATTGACTCATGCGTTATGGCCGCGTTTCTCGTTATCTATGAGTCAACCCTGCGACCCATACTTAACCCGATTCCCGGATCCGATATCACGGTCGGCAAGATCTGTGTTCGGTGACAATACAATAGAATAACCAAGGTTCACAACCCAAAGATCGATTCCTTAATAGGATCCTACTATCCGCAGGAATACCAACTATTAAGCAAAAGACCAAAGAGGAGTTTCGCGATGGGACGGGAACGGTAACGGTATGGGTAAGAATCAATAAAAGGTTGCGTGGAGAACTAACTACCACGGGCGGAACTATCTACTTATATACTAATTCTCCACGCAACAGCCAAGCCTTTATCCAAGCACAATCTAACCCGATATCCTATCTTCCTATGAGTCAACCTGTTGACTCATGCATTACAACCGCGTTCCTCGCTATCTTATGGGTCAACCCTGTGACTCATATGTAACCCGATTTTCCCGATCCAATCCTTACTCATTCCTGACTCATCTAACCACGCCGTGACAAGGTCCCTCTCTCAGGCCTAACTCCTGATAGGCCCAGGTTTTCGTGGATACCGTTGGTGAAATTCTGCGATAAGATCTGGTGAGTTCCTGAGGTCATCTTCTGGTTGCCAGCTTGCTTTGTCGTAGCCCGTGTATTTGGTAAAGTACTGCAGTCGTCCATAGCGGTAACGGGAGTCTAGGATTGTTTCGACTTCCCATTCTTCTTCGCCTTCAATTTCAATGGGTGGTGGTGGGGTTTGTCTGGCCTGGGTCTGCGTTATCGTTGACTGGTGACAGTAATGATACGTGATATACAGGGTGGTCCTTCATTGTTTCCGGGAGGTTCAATTCGTAAGCGTGAGGGCTGATGACGCGCTTGATGGTGAATTTTCCGATGCGTTTCCAATCAAGTTTCTTTGATGGTCTCTTGGTTCGGAGGTTTCTAGTCGACAGCCATACTTGGTCACCAATCCTATATGCCGGTGCCGGGAGCGTTTCCTGTTTGCCGCTTCCTCCTGGATTTTCTGTGCTCTGGCCATTTCGTTTCTTAAGAATTCAAAGATCTCCTTCATGTCTCTGGTATACCCGTTGGCTTGGTCCTCTGCTGTGGTCCTACCGTGTTGTTGTGGTCCAAAGGTCATTCGAGGATGTCTTCCGTAATTACCAAAGAATGGTGATACTTTGGTGGTTTCCGAGCAGTGATTGTTGGTCGCGAATTCTGCCATGGGTAGCCATTCTGCCCAATCGTCCTGTTGGTAGGCCACGTAGCTTCTCAGGTACTGTTCCATGATTGCGTTGGTCGCTTTCCGTTTGGCCGTCTGTTTCGGGTGAAAGGCTGTGGACATTCGTGGTGAGATTTCTAGGCGTTGGCAAAGTGATTTCCAAAATTCAGCGGTGAATTGTGTGCCTCTGTCGGATACGATGTATTCCGGTAATCCATGAAGTTTCCATACGTTCTGGAGGTACATACTGACTACATCTTTAGCGGTGGCCTCTTCGGTGGTTGGTATGAAGTGATGCATTTTTGACAGACGATCAACAATAACGAGGATGGCATTAAACCCATTGCTTTCTGGTAGTCCGGTAACAAAGTCCATTGATATTTCAGTCCAAGGTTCTTGTGGTACTGGCAGTGGTTTCAGTAGTCCGTGTGGTGCATTCCGTGGTGCTTTGGCCCTGGCGCAGGTGTCACAGTTTCTGACATATTGGTCGACGTATTTCCTCATGGTGGGCCAATAATATTCTCTGCTGAGTAGGTCCAAGGTTTTTGCGCGTCCAGGGTGTCCTGCTGATGGTTTGTCGTGGTATTCCTGCACTAGTCGTAGATGTAAGCGGGTGTCGTTGGGTACCCAAGTGCATCCTCTGTACTGTAGCAGTCCATTGGTGTCTTCTGCGCATTCTGCTAGTGCTATCTTTCGGGAGTGTCGAGTGCCCTTGCGGAGCATTTCCAGTACCTCGTTGGGGAAACTATCTGTCTTGTAAGCCTGTGAGAACAATTCTTGAACGGTGGACGATCCTTCAGCGGGTTCATTTGACAAAGTACCCGCTAACAAACCTATTTTTGTGTTCAAATTCTCCTTCTTTAGTATCGTCTGACTTTGTTGCAAAAGTCTTTCATCCCCCTCCTTAGGTAGATCCCCTGATCTCCTAGTCAACGCGTCCGGTTTTCCCCCTTGTTTCCCTGGTCTGAACGATATTTTAAAATTAAATCTAGAAAGGAACTCGCTCCACCTTGCTTGTCGTCTGTTGAGTAACTTTGTTGACATAAAGTATTCCAGGTTTCTATGGTCGCATAGTACTTGTACCACATCCTGGGCTGATTCCAATTCTGGTCTCCATTCTTCGAAACATCTGATGATTGCCAGTAACTCTTTGTCATATATTTCATAGTTGCATTTGGCCGGTGAGTGTTTTTTGGAGAAGAAGGCCACAGGGTGTAGGATTCCTTCGTCGTCTCGTTGGGATAGTACTCCGGCAGAGACGTAGTCAGAGGCGTCTGTTTCCACGACTATTTCTCTGTCTGGGTCAAAGTGCCGTAGTATGGGTGCTGATACAAATGCCTTTTTCAGTGTTTGGAAGGCTTTTTCTTGTAGATCTGACCATTTGAAAACGGTGTCCTTTTTTGTCAGTGCCGTGAGGGGTGTTGCCACTCTAGAGTAGCCCAATATGAATCGCCGGTAGTAATTTGCGAATCCTAGGAAAACCTGTACATCTTTAACTGATTTTGGTGTTTCCCATTCGGTGACTGCCGATACTTTCTCAGGATCCATTTTGATACCGTTGGGGGTGAGGATAATTCCCAGGTACTTAGTTTCCTGTACGTGGAATTCGCATTTTTCTGGTTTCAGGTGTACTCCGTTGAGGTCCAGTGCTGCCAGTATTTGTCGTACGTGTTCCTTGTGTTCCTTTAGTGTTTCCGAATATATTAATATGTCGTCCAGGTATGCTGTAGCGAAGTGATCTAGGAATGGTCGGAGAATGTCATTGACCCAATGTTGGAAGGTTGCCGGTGCGTTGGTGAGTCCGAAAGGCATAACTGTATACTCAAAGTGACCATACCGTGTTCTGAAGGCTGTTTTCCACTCATCCCCAGGTGCTATGCGGATCTGGTTGTATCCCCAACGAAGGTCCAGTTTGGTATACCATTTAGCTTTAGCAAGACGGTTGAGGGTTTCCTGTATCAGTGGTAGCGGGTATCGGTTTTTGAGGGTAATCTCATTGAGTTTTCGATAGTCAACACATAGCCGTAGTGATCCGTCTGCTTTTTTGACAAATAGTATCGGTGCCCCTGCTGATGATTTGCTGGCCCTAATGAATCCCTTTGGTAGGTTTTCCTGTAGATAGTCCCTGAGTGCTTGTAGTTCCATTCGTGACATGCCGTACATTGGTCCAAAAGGGGGTTCTTTTCCCTCTTGTAGCGTGATCTTATGGTCATATTTTCGGTGTGGTGGCAGGGCGGCTGCGACGGATTCTTTAAACAAATGCAAATATTGATGGTATTCAGGAGGTACAACAGTTTTGATGTCGATGGTTTCCTTCTTAGTGTTCAGCGCTTTGTCGATATCTCGTAACGATACAGAGAAGACCTGCAAATTTCGTCTGTTGGCATTCCATAGAAAGGGGGCAGCTCCAATCATGGCTATTTTGACTGTCCTTCCTTCTGGTAGCGGTGCAGAAGTTCCTGTGGCTGTTACTGGGCCTTGTTCTAATAGGCATTTGGTTAAACAGAGGGGGGAGTTGAATGTCAGTCTGTTCCCTTTTGGCTGTATCGTGACGTCGTGGTGTCGCATCCATGGGATTCCCATAACAATGGGGTAGTGGCCTAACTGTGTTACAAAGAACGGTGCTTCCTCTTCGTGTCCATGGATGTTGATTCTGAGTTTTGCCAGGTGAGTAATGGTTCCAGATTCTATGGGTCTGCCGTCGATAACCTCAATCTGTCGAGGGTTTTTTAGTGGGTATACGGTGATGTTGTTGTGGCTTACAAAGTTTTTATCTATAAATGCGTATCCAGAAGCTCCAGTATCAATGAGGGCATAGGTAGGTTTGAATGGTTTTTTATTTTCCGAAATTAAACAAGTAACTACCAATTGGTTTCCGTCCATTTCCTCCTCCGATACTGAAAAAGCTGAAATACATAAACTAGAAAAATCTTTTACTGGTCCCTGGGCTAAGCCACTTAGCGCAGGGACTCCTCTTTTAACTCCTCGTCATCGGTGCTTTCCTCATCCCTTTCTTCTATTCTTCCTGCCGCTGCGCGCATTGGTCTTCTGGGGGCAAGCCTGGACCTGGGCGGGGCTGTGGGGCAATCCCTTGCGAAGTGATTTACCCCTCCGCACCAGTAGCACCTCCCCTCAACGCGCCGGGCCTCCCTTTCCTGTGGTGTCGGTCTACCTCTTCCTGCTCCCAATTCCATGGGTACTACCCCTCCTGGCGTGTGCGATGGGTGGGTTTCTGCAGATTGTTGTGGAGGTGCTGGTGTCAAGTGTTGCCGGGGCGCTGGTGCCTGTGCCGGTGGTCGATACCCTGAACTCCTTCTATTGTCTGTGTGTCGGGAGAGGAGTCGCTGCCTGTTATCCAATCTTTGCAGGAGTGTTGCGTATTGTTCGATGGTGTTCGGTGTGTCGTGCTGTATCATTAATTGTCTGAGTTCATCGCTCAGTCCGTTGGTCAGTAGGTCGATCAGGGCCACCACATTGTAGCCTGTCTCAGGTGCATATCTTTGGAACTTGGCGTAGTAAACTGAAAACGAAGTATTTCGTTGTTTCAAGTTTCGAAGTGTATCTTGTGCGGTTCGTTGCCTGTCTGGGTCTCCAAATGCGTTGTCCAAAATCCGGTAAAAGTCGTCCATAGCGGGTAGATTTACCCCAGTGTTCGTCATGTATCCGAGGAATTGGTCGGCGGCGTCGCCTTCCAAGCGAGACAGGGCGTAGGTGAGTTGGTTCTGTAAGGTGGGGTAGCGGTCTGCGTTCCCTACCAACTTCAATCTGAGGGCTTGTTGGAACAGGCGCAAGGTTTCCCTTTTGCCATCGTATTTTGCTGGATCCGGTAATTTTTCTGACCTGTTCGCCTGAGGTACGGTGTTTACGGGAGGTGGTGGGATGGGTTCGTTTCCAGCTGGCCGTTGTGCTAGCTGGCCTTGCAGTGCAGTGATTTGATTGTTCAGGTTTGTTACCTGATTCCGTAGTTCGGTATTCTGTGTCTGTAGGGTCTGTGTGGTGTCTAGAAGGGTTCTCTGCTCATTGAGAGCGTCTGTGAGATCGGTGTTGTATTGTTGGGTTCCTTGTCGGCATTTGACCACAAGGGTGTAGAGGTTCCTGAGTTCTTCGGTGGCTTCAGGCGGTGGTGCGTCTGGGTAACGTACGAAAAAACTGTCTAGGTCCGCGGTCAGTTGTTCGTAATCAATGGGGGTGGCCATGATGTTGTGAAGGTTGGCGTTGGAGACGCAACCTAGTATCACGGTCGGCAAGATCTGTGTTCGGTGACAATACAATAGAATAACCAAGGTTCACAACCCAAAGATCGATTCCTTAATAGGATCCTACTATCCGCAGGAATACCAACTATTAAGCAAAAGACCAAAGAGGAGTTTCGCGATGGGACGGGAACGGTAACGGTATGGGTAAGAATCAATAAAAGGTTGCGTGGAGAACTAACTACCACGGGCGGAACTATCTACTTATATACTAATTCTCCACGCAACAGCCAAGCCTTTATCCAAGCACAATCTAACCCGATATCCTATCTTCCTATGAGTCAACCTGTTGACTCATGCATTACAACCGCGTTCCTCGCTATCTTATGGGTCAACCCTGTGACTCATATGTAACCCGATTTTCCCGATCCAATCCTTACTCATTCCTGACTCATCTAACCACGCCGTGACATCCGATCCCTTACTAATGATTGACTCATCCAGCCACGCCGTGACACTTAATCCAATTTCCCGATCCGTCCTTTACTCATTCCTGACTCATCCAACCACACCGTGACATAATAGTAATCTATAGGTATGACGCATGTGATTATAAAGGTGATGGATGCTATAACTTCTACAGGATACAAATAATGGTGACCAGATCTGCACATTTAACTCAAAGCCATAATTCCCCGCCCCATGAGCTAACAATACCAATATAAAACTTTCCAAGTACTGGCTCTAGCACTTTGGAAAATTAATAACAAGAAAATCACCTGCAATGTACTGACTGGTGAAAATATAGCAGGAAAGCGGGATCAGTATATCTGGTCATTAAATGGTATTCTATGGAACGTTACACACTGCCCTTTTACACATAAAATTGGGCCTTTATAGCTTTGCGAACACAGCGGTTATTGCCAAAGAAAAAAATATCTAGAGTTTTTTTAGTACCTTGAAAGTCTCCGTATCTTTTATTAGCTAATTTCTGTTGTGTTTTTGAAGTTATATGTAAGAGTTTGAAACCCGACCGTTATGGCGTATACGCCATATACCCAGGTGTTTTTGGGAGATTCTAAAGATTATCGGTTCCTGAGTATCGATTCAAAGTTGAGGTAAACCTTTATCGCTATGTGCATCATAGTAGGGAAGTATTTGCTAGGGCAAGCCACTAGTAGGCTAGTGGGGTAGTAGCGCCGGAGCAACTAAAAGTCCTCTCAAGTCGCTAGGTCCCGGAGAGTATGGATTTAGAGGGGGGCGGTATAGAGCTTGATTGGGGGGGGGGGGGATAGTGGGATGCACTGCCGTACCGAGCCGGAGTACGGCAGAGGTTATAGACTGGTGAGCACGGTATGGGGCTAAAGATAGGGTATACTATAGTATATATGTACATGTAGTACCGGTGGCGCAGAGTAGAATTGGGAGTCGGAGTATGGGGTGGGACTGTGTGCTGGGAGGAGTAGTACGCCTAGGGGATGCAATCAGTAGTCCCCACAATTCAACTCATCCCTGCCACCCACAGTGGGTTAGGGCTACAAAGCAGCTATGGATTTAGGGTACTTTACTTAATTATTGTACACCCAATCAAGCGATAGCAGATCATCACCTTAATTCTTATACATACCCGGTTCCTAGAGTACATGTGGGTATAATTACAACTCCGAGGGTACCCTCCTCGGCTACTGCCGCCTCTATAAAGTGAGCGACCATCGCTAAGTAAACCCCACATCTACTATATAGAGTATATTTATATTTTTATATACGCTATATATAGGATGTCTACTTTGTCTCCTGCCCTTTAAAGAGCTATCATACATATGTACCAAGTTAACCGGATCCTTCACTAAGGAATAAACTGAAACACCAACCAATGAGTTGGAGTACGGATACGAGTTACATGTAAGCAAAATACAATCCTACTAGCCAGGGGCAGTGAAAGAATCTCTTGGAGGCCATGAAAAACGGAGCCTTTCATTCCGGAGAGTAATCACGGTGGTCTTACGTTACACGAAAGGTTAAACAAGGAACAATACCGTCATACTTATCCTCTTCTTTATCCCCTTCATTCCTTCATCCCTTCTCCCCTTCATCCTCTCTCTTCTTCATCTTTGCTTATAACAGTCCACTCCAATTATGTCTCATATCCACGGCAAACAGCGTAGGTTCCATCACCCGCACCGCGCTGAAGACAGCGCCTCTACCCAGAAACCTCTTGCCCCCCAATTCATGCCAGACGACCAATCCCTGCAAGATTCACCCGAGCTCTCCCCATTTACTGATTTAAATCCAACCACTTCGAAAACGGGTGATTCTAGTAGCGATGATTTCCTCGTCATAGAAAGGGAATGCCACTTACGCCCTGGTGCCCCTGTTGGTAGATTTATAGAACACAATTCTGGGGTTGCAACAAATTGCGACTTTTTTCTACGTGGCGTGCTCAAGAAACAGTACCCGCACCTCATTATGACAGTATGCAAAGATCGCTACTGCGATATTCTGTCTTTCGCTGCGCTTGGCAAAGTGGACCTGAAACCGAACACCCGGAAAGACCTTTCTTTTCTCACCCAATCTGTCTTTTTCCCGTCTGCCCATCGCTCTGATGGACCGGGCACAGTGCATCCAACACTTGACTTTGGTTGTTTTGATGTCACCACAAAGTCCGGCCATAAGTTTATCCACTATTATGCTCGCTACGTAGAGGACTTCTCAGTAAAAGTCACGAATTTCTTCTTGCATGATCAACAATCTAAAGCTGCTGTGCAGGGTCTTATTTTGGATATTTGTAGCTGGGGTGCGGAGTTGCACGATGAGATTCTGGTTTTCCAAGGGGGGTGGCTCAAAGATCATCAGCTCTGGGAGGCTATCCAAAAGGCTAACTGGGATGACGTCATTCTGGATGAAGAAATGAAGAAGGAGGTTATTGGCGATGTCGATAGCTTCTTTGCGTCTAGAGAGATATACGGCGGTCTTGGTGTTCCGTGGAAGGTTTGCACACAATACTCCCAATTCTAGATCCAAAGCTAACTAACTTCAACCATTTAGCGCGGTTTAATATTCCATGGACCTCCCGGAAACGGAAAAACTATTTCTATTAAAGCACTGATGAAGAATCTCCCCCATCCATCTCTATACGTCAAATCCTTCCACACTTGGGCCGGTGATGAGGTTGGTATCAAGATGATATTTGAAAGAGCCAGGGCAATGGCTCCGTGTTTGCTTATCCTCGAGGATATCGATAGCTTGATTGATCAAGGAAATCGATCATTCTTCTTGAACGAAGTTGATGGGCTCTCAGAAAACGATGGGATTTTGGTCCTAGCAACTACCAATCACCGTATGTTTCCATCTTCAACTTTATCGTAATCTTAGAACCCTCAAATAACGATGTCTGTACAGTGGAGCTTCTGGACCCTGGCATCGTAAACCGCCCCTCGCGCTTTGATAGGAAATATTTTTTCCCGTTGCCATCGGAGGAGGAGCGCAAGAAATACTGCCAGTACTGGAAGTAAGACCCCACATATCTGTAACTACTACTCTGTTGGTAGCTTCTGACAAGTGAACTAGGCATAAACTGGAGAGCAATGATAATATTGACTTCCCTGACAGCCTTGTCGACAAGATTGCTGAGTGGACAAATGACTTTAGTTTTGCCTACCTGAAGGAAGCATTTGTCAGCTCACTGTTGATAATTGCTGCCCGGAACAGTCATAGAAAGGGAAATAAGGACAAAAAAGATGATGAATCATTTGAGACGATTATAAAAAGACAAATTGAGATACTCAAGAAAGAGATGGGCGACGGAAGTAATGTCGAGCTATCAAAGCTGAAGGTTTAGGATACTTCATTATACTTTTGGGGGAGGGACTATTTCCATACCGTTTTTCAATCAATTTATTTTTCCCTTTTTTCTCGGGCAAGCAGTGACATCTACCTTGAATTAATCGATCTGTCTTAAATAAAAAGCAATTTTAAAATTTACAAATATTTCTTTGGTAAAGGTTCGCCCAAATATTATCCTATACTAAACTAGTACTAAAAGAAATTGCAGTAGCAGTCGAGAGGAAAGACTTAGATTGATTGACAAAAGGACTTAGTAAAATATGGGGAGCAGTAACCCTAACCCCAATAATCCGGTACCCTGGCTCGATTACATGTACAGATAATTAGAACAACACGATAAGACTTAATAGTATACCTGGTACATGCCGCTGTATCCTCCCGACCCATTCAGCTATACTCAGACTTCCGTTCTTCCTAGCAAGAAGCTCAAAAGAGGCGAATTCTCGCCTATCTTTGCAGAGGTGGTGGGAGGCGCCAGAGTCGACTATCCAGGTGCTTCTAAGGCCTGATAGGGCTAATATATAGGTATTAGAGTAAGATTCCAGGGGGGGTTGTTGGGTTGTTAAAGCTTTTACAAAGGTAAATGCTGCGGTAGCGCCATTTGGTAAGTCTTCACCCCTCCATTGCTTTTTCCATCTCCATCTTCTCTCATTTTGAAACAATCAGCCCTACGATGCCCACATTTACCGCAGTACCAGCACTTTAGTCTTCGTGAATCCGAATGTTTCTGTACCCTTGAAACCCTTTGCCTGGTGTAGCGTCCATCCCTGTCGTTTCGTCTAAAGCGGGCTTGTGACTTGCGAGGGTTATATGAGGTGGTAACTTGGGGTACGTGGGAAGTTCCGGAGGTATTGGGATTACCTCCGGAGGCTTCTGCTTTTGCAAGGTTCTTCATAGCTTCAACCTCTAATAGAATACGCAAAACCTCTGGCAGGGCTAGGGGAGGTTCCTTGTCATTGATTATCTCTATCGTGGTTTGGTAGGTGAGGTAGAGGGAGGATAGGAGGTACGAGCAAAAAGCGTCATCCGATATAGCCTGTGGGAAGTCCACTAGCTCCGATTGGAGCCCGAGAAGTTTACTATAGTAGTCTAAAAGGGATCCTCCAGGTGTAGGACGTAGGGTATAGAATCTAGTAACAGTAGCAGCAGCAGCGTTCATAGCTGCTCTGGTTTTAGTTTTATCTAGGCTAAGCTTTAGGGCACTCCATATCTCAACGGGATCTAGCATTCCATTGATATAATAAGCTTTGATGTAGGGGTGGCAGGAAGTTATAATCATAGCTACGGCTTTTGCGGCGACGATCCTATATTCGTCTGCAGCCTTACCCGCTGTTGCAGGGCGTGGTAGGGTACCAAGCACTAGGTCAAGCGCGCCAACGCCCAGCAGGAAATACTCCATATCTCGACTCCAAGTACGGTAATTCAAGTGAGTAAGAAGGGGGGTACGGCCAGTATCGCATTTGTACATAATAGATGAAGTGGTTATTGGCTGGTTTGTAGGATTGGCTGGGGTTATCTGCCAAAAGGTGGAAGGGGTAGGTAGATAGCGTAATATTGGCTTGGTGTTGCGGCTCTTATGGGTTAGGGTTTCTCTGATGGGTGTTGGAGGTGGCAGGAGGCTCTGCTTAAAGAACTGACACACTAAGGTTAGGGTTAAATATAGTGTGGACTCTTGGCGCTAGGCCGGGCTCCTACCTGATAAAATATGATGTAGATGAATTGAGTACTTCAGTATTCTAGATAATTAGGGGGAGGGGGCTAGAGAAGAGCCCCCATGCCCCCTATATATATATATATCTAAGACAATCCCGCGATACCCTGAAACCTATTAGAACCTCTTCATAGGCTTACTAACAGAGTCTCTACGTCACTTTATTATACTTGATTCCAAAAAACCCTATACCTGACTAGGTAGTTATTTCTTAACACCGATGATGATGAATTCAATGTATCGTACTCTAACTAAACCCAACAGTAAAACAAATAAAAATAAAAATAGCTGAGATAAAAAAAAATCTAGGCTATTCCCTATTATTTCACAGCACTGTTTAGCGCAAGAGATGCTGCATTGACGCAAATGGCCTATCACCAAAGTTTACCCGTATATGCCACCTTGGCTAATCACACCTATTATAGGATAGAACCTATCATTTTCGGCCGGGGCTGTTTCGGCTGTCTAATTAGTCTACCGTAGAGATTAAACTGATTAGGGGTATCTTACTTAGTTTTAAGCCGTTAATCGTAATGAAGCAGATTGACCTGCTCCATACAACGCCACATCCGACTATGTCCCCCAACTGCTCAGACATCTCCCTACTCGGAAAGCGTATGAGTGGTTGATTTTTGGAAGAAAAAGTGGTTTACAGCCGGGCTGCAATGCTGGAGGCCTTCCATACTATGTTAGCTGCCCGAATGGAAGGGTTATCTAAGTTGCCTATCGGTATATCATCGACAATTTCTACATACCATTGAACATTGGTCTAGTCCATTTTACAGGGTATAATGCCAGAAATCTACCGGAGGCAAAGTACAACTACTATCAGCTCTTTAATGCTGGCGAGTGGAGGAGTTGATACTTGTGGATGATGCCACTCTGACTAGGGAAATGGTACCCCCGACAGATAATAGGTAGCCGGAGGTGTGGGCCTCGCATAAAGAATATCTATTTGATGCAGATGACCTTCTGTGGCGAATAATTAAATACGAGGCAATGCAAGTCTTACTCTCAACAATGTATAAGCCTACTTTGCTCACTATCACATTAACTGGGGGGGCTAACAAGGCGCTAAGAGGTTGAAATAAGGTGCGACACGGTAATCTAACCTCTCTAGGGGTCTGTTCCCTTACCATGGTGAATGCCTTGCATTTGGCGGCGAAAGGTTAGTTAACAGTAAAATACTTATTGTTTTCCTATTTTCCTCTTAGTACTCTACCACTTTAGTTTTAGAGGAGGATGTTAGGTATCCGAAAAGGGTATAGTTTACAAAACTTGGGCCGTCCATAAAACAAAGCGCACAACAAAGGTTTTGTAGTGTAATGGCTAGCACCCGGGATTCTGATTCCCGTAATCTGGGTTCGACTCCCAGCAAGACCTCCATTTTTTTCTTCCCAGGGCATAACGTCTCTATCTCGCGATGCAGATTATTGAGATTATTGAATAGTGGAGAGGGGTTTTACGAATTACCGTACTAAAGCGGGCGTTTTTTACAGAGCCTAAGCGACAGCCAGTACCACACCAAAAGAAATTTAACACGTAAAATCACTTATTTCGCCCTCTATTAATATGTAAAACAGCATATACTATTAAAAAATAACCCAATACCGAGATTCAAAGTCTAGCTTAGTTCATACATACTACTTCCAGAGTATTTTTGTTGGTGGTTGCTCGCTAAAAGTTAAAATGCTGAAAGATTTAACTTAATTCACGCTCTTGGCCTCCAATATTATAAGATCATTTATCAAGTCGGATAAAGAGATTTTACAGCTCATAAAATGGCTCGTATAGTTTAAACCCCTGCCTTTCTACGGCAGTGTTTTGTAACGTACATGCTCTGGTAGGTCCTATATATAGTACACGTTGCTATTGTCGGTTATTTTATTAATCCTGTCGCCCATTCATAGCCTACATCGCTTTAGCGGAGAGAAATAATATTATTATAGAGCGAAGATGGTAAAAAAACGTAGTTATGAATAAACAGATACTAAATGGAAATTCTGATATAGGACGCCGGTAATTGTAGTCCCAACTCCCATGTATGCTACCTCTATGGTACATGTAATCGTATATATGTAGTTTATACTACACAATATTCCTGTGTGATTTAAACAATACAGTGTTTTAGTCAAGCTCCAGGGTCTAGACTAAATAATAAGGCTTATCTCAAGTCTGGTAACTCCCTGTAGTTTAGTTTAAACTTTGTCAAAGGGGCCAGTACTTTATCAGCCTATGGATATATTGAGCTGTTGTTTCATCTATTATAACGAGAAATTATTAATTTTCCATCTTGATGGTTTAGAACGAACTGCACAATAAGCCCTACGATAAAATTCTATAAAAGCATTTGAATATCATTATATAAACGAGGTTCATTTAGCATCTATTTCAAGTTGTAGAAGTGTCTTTATTAAATCATAAAACTAGTTTGGATTATACTATGGAGGTGCTTACTTTAAACCATAAAAGTAGCTGGTTTACACTAGAAATTAGGAAGAAATTGAATCGCACCCCAGTACTCCAGGGCATAGGGTGGCCTGGACGAGTGAAACGCAAACAGGTACGAGGAAAATACCCCCCGGTGGAGGGCTAAATCTGGGAGTTCTAGGAACAGGTCCCATGGCTATTGCGCTCTAGAGAGTAGGAGTATGGATCACAGTACCATTTAGTGGTATAGGTACCGTGCTTTGTTCTACCCATCTGTATCCATATTTATGTATAATACTAGGAAAAAGCAAAGAACGAGACCCACGAGTAGCCTATAATTAGCCCCAGAGGCAGGAATAGCAGAGAGTGGAGACTGTAGGCAGCGTGGGGGGAGGGGTAGTGAATATCTTGGTATTGCTCTCTAAATAGACGTTAGCCGGTACTCATATAATGGATGGGGAATGGGGGGTGGAGGGCAGAAATGAGGGTAGGCTATCTATGTATAGGCGGAGAGGTCTCTGCTAGCTGTTAGGGAAGTAATTTCTAGGTGGAAATCTGGTAGGATAGTGGGACGGTGAGTTCAGAAGCCGGGTAGCCATTGCAGATCCTCTAAAACCTTTAGGTCTTGGAGAGTACTATATGGGTTTATTGCCGGTGTTGGGGCACAGTGGGAGTATAAGACGAGAGGGACAGGTTGCGGGAGAGTATCAGGAGTGCAGGGGGGTACCACCAATACTCCTAGGCGAGCCCTTTCTTGCTGATGATCCTTTTTAGGGAAATTGAAGAATTTGAGTTGACGTGTATTTTTCACTTGAAATATATTAGCCGGTGCCTTAATTTACCTGACTTCTTTACTGAAACATTTAAAGTTCATTACTAACTTCATTTCCCCTTGGTAAAATTCATCGAATAACCAGGGATCTCTTAACAACAATTATACTCTGCTCAGGAGTTACTCGTACCTTTGCTGGAGATTTTCACACAAAAATCTCAAGGGATAGACACATCACCCAATAGATTCTCAGATTTCCACGAGGATTAAGTACCATAGCCGAAGCGGCTGCATGTACGTTATTATGAATTTTATTATTATTATTGTTTTTCCATGAGGATCAGCTAACCCTAACCCTGATATTCCCATTTATTCTAAAAGGTGAAAGCTGTAAGAATGTCCTTGATTCACAATCTTTTGAGAATACAGAAATATTAATACAGAGGCTGGAGTGGATCGAAATGAGAATGCCTTTTATAGAACCTCCCCTGTTCTGAGCTCCACAGCTGCCTATTAATCATCGTATGTATGTAACCACACGTGGAAATCCCCTCAGACATAGTTGGAAAGTGCTACTACCATTCTGCGGGTAGTCAAACTATCGAAATAATCAAATCTTGGGCGTAGATTTGCTAATAGACGAATTCCGGTGAGTAGCGAACAGCCTAGCCCCTCTTTAATCAACCCATGAAAACCCGTTGTTCCCAAGTGGACCACAACAGGCCTGGTCTGTGGGGGTCAATTCATTACCAGCGGGTGATTTTCAAGTGCTAATAGTAGAATCTAGAGTACAGAAGGCCACTAGGAACGTTAAGTTAAGCGTTACGTATAATAAGCGAGGTCGCGATGATTTCATGCCGACTTCCCCTGCATCTACCGGATATAGTCTAGTGATATAATATTCCTAATGTCTTAGTAATATATGTATCGAGTTGTGAACCCACCCTGGAGAGAACCTATCAGGTAATTTTGCTTTGTCAACTAGGCTTAAGAGGGTCTGGAATTTTTAAGGGTCCTTAAGGCTTAGCAAAACCCTCCAAGTTTATAATAATAATAGACGGACAAAGAGTGCCAGATAGAGATGTACGGTAGGTAATTTAAAATACTAAAAGCTTATTTCGATTTTTGACCCTAAAGAAATATAACGTGGGAATAAGGTAAGAAAATAAATATGCTTAAAATAGCATCTAGTAGTATTATATAGCTATAATGATTAGACCACCAAATCTCTCGTCCGCAAAACCCCCTTTATCTCGCCTAATCCACCGACTGCGCGCCTCGAGCAATTTCCTTCGAAACGGCCATTGTAGCCTCTATATATTTACCCATTTTAATGAGCCTGCGGAAGGAATCCTTTAAGGTTGTCATCAATTCTTGGTATTCGGCATCGTTAGGAGCTGGTATTGGCTGCAGATTCTGGCTGTCCCAAGCACCAATAAATTTTAACTCCGATTTACGGCCAGGTATTGGCACAAGGTACCCTTCTGTAATCCAGGCTCTTCGTGTATTTGTGCAATAGTCCTGAGGTTTGTTAGGATCCATTCAACAGAAGGAGTTCATAATGCTAGCTAGATTCACCTTTACTTTCTTCCTCCACTTATCACGCACACCCTTCTCCGCGTGGTCCATGTTATGTTCCTTCATGATTTGTTGAATGAGAGTACGGGACACGGAATCTCGAGAAAACCCCCACCACTTATTTTCGGACATAATCTGGTCCATCCGTCGGGCTAGGGGTTGAGGCCAGGTTATTTTCTCATTCTAAGAAGGTTAGTTGTAATTATCAAAGATAAATAGGGTGAAATACCAGGGCGCGCTTCGTGTAACCAAAACCACGCGGACCAATAACGGGTTCTAAGCCACCCAAGTTCTTTTGCTTTACCAACGATGATGGTGATGGCGATAGCGATGAAGATGAGGATGACGATGGCGGTGACGGTGACGGTGGCGGTGACGGTGACGGTGACGGTGACGGTGATTGCAATGGACTTAATTCTATATTTGATGATCTATGTTTTCCTCCCCCGTTATCACCGGCTGACCCACGGGGGTCTCTTTCCCTGGAGTTTCAGTTTTAGTAATGCTCATAGATAAACCCCAAGTGTTTAACAACCCATCTTGGCCTTTTCTTTATACCAGCCCTCAGCCTCCTACTCTCTGAAGTAGCTTTCCTAGATGTTGCATTAGCTTTTCGAGCCATTTTTGAGTATTGCTGTGGGAATATGAAAGTAAAAGGCCCAGCATGGTGGAGGTCTTTGGAGCTTTATCATACGCCTTAGCACACCCTTCCGGCTCCGATTAAAGCACTAAGATGTGGTTTGAGCGCTGATTTCTAGGTCTAACCGCAAAACTTCACTGTCTCAGATATCCGTTAGTGTGCCTAACCACTTAGGTGCTGAGCCAGCAGTCGTAAACCAAACTACCTCTAATTAAGAAACCTTCGTAGACCTTGTGGTATTAAAAGAGATGATACACAAAGAAGCGATTCTTCCAAACATACTCATGTCATGCATGGGAGACTATTAGTAGCGATCCACAAGGGCTCGCCTTCGGCATAAAGCACAAACCGGGGGAGAAAAACATTTCTAGGAGAAAGACTGCCAAAACTACTATACGCCTTATGGATTATAACTACCCTGATTCGACTAGCTATATTGGGAAGAGTCTTGTATACTAGTATGCTAGGGGGTACCAAACGTCTATGGTATCTGCTGGGTAGGGGTGTGGAAAGAAAGTCGGGGGCCCAATGGATCATAAAATAGGCTGTGGCTGTTATTCGAGCTGTTCCACACACCCATGGGAAATACCACAGCAACCGAACTATAAGACAAGCAGTATAATCGCCCGATAGGAATATAAGAAACCTTCTTCCAAGAGCCAGATTTCCTTTCTCTATGATCTTGATTATATCAAGAAATCTTTAAACGGCTACAGAGTTCTAGTACTAGATTATTAGGTCCTCTCATCCCCGACTAACTCATCCTCATCCGCAAACCCACATCGCACTGCTCCTACTACTTCCCCCACAGCAACCATAACCCCATCTACGACAATCACGTTCTCCCCCTCCTTCTTTGCCGCTTCTTTAACCACGTCCCCCATCCCAGCCATCCCCGCACATCCTAAACATACAACCCTTACCCCCCCCTTCCTCAACAAGTTAACAGCAGCATCCTTAATTCTCCTGTCAACTTCCTCCTTCCCAACCTCATGTAGCTCAACCGCAGTCAACCCTGTGCTCTCCACACCTGCAAACCTACTCCCTCCATCCTTCGCACCTAAAAACCGCTCAACGCCCACACTCAGGAGCTCCTCCCATATCTTTCCGGTCGTTACAATCCCGTACCTTTCCTCTCCGCGGAGGTAATGGAGAGATGCGGCTATAGAAGCTTCAAAGATGCCGATGACGGGCTTTCTGGTCTCCGCTTTCAAGAGTGGGACGAGAGGATGATCGCTATAGCACGCAACAACAAAGCCATCATGACTTGGGATGAGTGGGATGAGAAAGGGGAGTGAGACCTCGGCGGAGATCTGCGCGGTGGTGGAATCATTGATTGACGGGGGAGAGGGAGATGGGGCGGTGAAGTAGGTATATGTTACATCGGGTGGAGTGACGGGGATGAGGAGAGGCTTGAGGGCGTCTGTCATGGAGGTAGTGGAATTAGGGTTTATGATAAGGATTTTGATCGCCATTGCAATTGAAGATGTTGGTATAGATATTTTGCAATGGGGGGTATCGTGGGGTACAGGTCCTGAGTTGTGGGGTAGATGCTGGATGATGTCACAGGGTGCACTGTCAGGGTCGTGGGTTAGGGCTTCAGGCAGTGAATTTAGATGAGCCGCACACATACAGTGCTAAAGTTTCCTGACTCATTCCTGACTCAGCATCATGATAATTCTTACAGGTACATGCCCCCAGGATGTACGCCTCAACATCCACTACACAAGTAGTACCCCCTGCCCTCACTCGCCTACATACTTGATATACCCATACGCCCATTGCTTTTGTAAAAAATCTCTAGTATTGCTCTCACAACCCTGAACCAACCATCCACTACCTCAATTTCACCAATCATTTCTAGTAACACGACGGAATCATTGGCGACTTTTACTGGTATTGGCTTATCTAAGCGCCCGAGGGTGGGGGAGTCGCTCCGTTCTCTGCCCATATGCTGACTGATTCCGAGTCCGTAATTGCTATAGAAAATACTTGTACGGTGGTAAAGGTGGCTTCTGCTGAGTTTGTAGAATTTTCTGAGTTCATCTTTCCTTTTTTCATTGCCTTTACCCCTTAGCCTCCGGCGAGCCGAATCACCCCTCTTCTTTATCCTATAATCTTCTCTTTTATGCCCTTTTCTACCGCAGTGAAAGCAGAGGATGTTGTAGGTGTTTTCGTTGTTGCCAGAAGCTTGGTTTTTATCAACTCTGTATCTCGAGTTGGATCGGAAGTTGGATCGGCCTCGAAGGTTGCCTCGGTAGCTACCTCGGGAGTGGTTTCCCAGAGAAGGATAGGCTGCCAAAGTATTTCCTGATGACGTTGTGCTACTGGTGTTTGTGTTGCTGCCTACTCGGTTTCTTCGGGCCTTCATTCTCAGTTCTTAATCTACAAGAGTATTGATGATTTTTTGGGTTGTTCTCTCTTGTGGGTTATATGCGATGATGATGTTAGCTATAGTGTCAGCTGATTTGGGCAGTGACAAGATAACATGAGAGATAAAAGACCCGCCGGATATCTCTTGAGGCGTGCCGATAAGCTCGGTCCGGTGCACGTAAGCCTACCAATCCAAGCGATAACCCCTTTTTCATCGGGCATGGTTCTATAGAAGCGGTTTAGGATAGACAATCGGCCCCTATTGGTGGTTCTCTCATCGAATTTAGTCTCTAGCTGCCTCCATATCTCTGTAGGATCCTTAAGATGAGCGATATGGCTCGTGGTAGGAGTTGTAGAGGATAGCGGCTGCTTTACCGGCTCGCTTTTTGAAGCTAGAACCGTTACCTGGTTTGGCAGGGGGCAGCTCATCGCCAAGGACTATATCGAGACACTCCTCGCTTCTCAGGATCATGCTGATTTCCTGTTCCCATCTAATGTAGTTGGTGGGGTTGAGCTTTACCGATTCGCTATATTTAAAGAAGCACTTCTCATTGTCGTAGATAACGGAGGTGGAGGAAGGTGTATCATATATGGTGTTTTGGGTTGATCTTGGAGGGACTAAAGACATAGTGATGTTAGGGGAGTTTTTAGAGTTGTGCTAAGGCTGACGAAAGACGGGGTGTTGACTAAGCAGGTATGCAGGGTGCAGGAGGTGTGTATGTCTCGGAATGGGGCTAAGACGCATCCAGGCTCATAACCTGAAGTAATAAAGAAGGGAAGCAGCCTAAATGAATCGACTAAAGGAATTAGAGCAAAGCAAGCAAGATATCTCAAGGAGGGACCTAACTACGGCCGTAGCTGGATCCTCAAACATAGGGTCCGTGAGAGGACGTGATAAGAGTATATACCATATTTTCGGACGGTTGCCAAGTAGCTTGGCTAAGGAAGTGATCAAAACAGAGCACAGAGCTGAAAAGCGAAAACCCAACCCTTTGGAGAGAGATCAAAGCACAGAAGCGATAATTGTGTACATATCAGTATAGTACCCACGCGTTTGGCAACCATCCGAGCCGAGTGAGATAATACGGTACAGGAGCAAAAAAGTAATTATTAGGATTCTCGAGTGAGAAACTGTGAGTACATACTATCGATGTATGGCGTAAAGCGCCTGATTAGAAGCCGCTAGTAGTACCGTGACCTACCAGCTGCACTTTGACGTCAGTTTACAGGGGAATCGGCATTCTCCGGCACTAACATAAGTCATGCGGGGTTCCGATGCGGCTCCCCCATCAATGCCCCACCATAACCCAAACCCTTAAAACCCTCCAGGAACTCTCATTTCTATTGGTATCTCACAAAAGAAAAAAGATGTCTACAAAAGAAGCACCCAAAATCACTGTAACAGGCCCTGAAAGGGGGACCTCTTCCCAACTCTTCAAAGATGCGATGGTAGTTCGCACGGAAGTCTTCATCATAGAACAACTTGTCCCTGCCGAGAATGAAATCGACTTAGACGACGAACGGTCTTTGCATTGGGTTGCATATTCTGATGGTTCCCCCGCCGGTACGATCCGATTGGTCCCCTCCCCTCACCCACCTCACGGTCACGACCATATGGATCCAGTTGTAGGAAGCGGAACTTTTATCAAGCTTGGTAGATTGGCAGCGTTGAAAACATTTAGGGGACTTGGAATTGGGAGGGTTCTGGTTGATGCGGCGTTGGTGTTTGCGCGTGAGAACCCTACTGCTGTGGGGCCGAGAGGGAGGGATGTAAAGGTGATCGAAGGCGAGTGGGATGGGAGATGTTTGGTGCACGCACAGACTATTGTGAAGGGAATGTGGGCGAAAAGCGGGTTTGTGGTTGATGCGGGAATGGGGGAATGGGATGAAGAGGGTATAATGCATGTAGGAATGTGGAAGGATATTACAGTTCCTACAGGAGTGTAGAGTATATAGATGATTATACGATACAGTTATTGGGTGTATTTCTTTCTTTGTCTCTAGGAATCGTCAAGCCTACTTTGGCCAGGGTTTTGCTGAAGTCTGGTGACATAGTGCCTACATAGTTACTAATTTTAGTATAGTTTATCCATTCTATGGAATTATTGGTGGTTTAAGGAGACCCAAGAAATACTGAAAATACAATGGTAAGCCAACCCCAAGGGTAGAGAGAACTAGGGGAAGATGGCGAGATGTATATCCTTAGGCCTTAAATAGCACTGTTGGAAGTGAAAGTGTATTTATGCAGAGCTCCTTTACAACTTATCTTTATGCTTCCGACCCTTCACGGAGAAAGGGATTTATTGGAGGAGTAGGGCGTATTTTTCTTGTTGCTGCATAAATATTTCGGATTCATATCCAGTTGACTATTTTTTACGGAGGTTTTGATAGGTATACGAAGACCATTCCTTGAAAATCACCGTGCAGGACGAAGCGACTAATCATAGGCCGCCACGGATTTTTCTCACCTCCTGAGAAATCCCCTCTTTGAGTATTTCAACCAACCAGAAAATCAGAATACCTTTAACCTACAGCTTCATAGCCATGGGACCAGAAAAATTCAACCACAACGGGTCAGCAAACAGGATGTTCTCGACCAACAACAAGCCCACCAGACTTCAGTACGCTCTAATGCTTGCAAGGACTGAGAAAGAGATGGAAAAGAAGGATAAGGAGATAAGAAGATTGAGGAGAGAAGTAGGAATTTTGAAAAGGCGGATTAAAAACGAACAAAAAAAGGAGAAAAAGAGTCAGTTACGAGTGGAAGCACCCGAGTTCGAACCAGTATCACTCCCACCGCCACCGCCACCACTCCCCTCAGAAAAGCAGGAAGTATCAGCACTACCAACATCGTCGCCATCACCGTCACCGTCACTATTACAGCCGCCACTATCACTATCACCATCGTCCACAACAACGGAAACCACCACACTCAGCGCCCCAATCTCAAGCGCTGAAGACTCGGAGAACGAATGTATTTTCAACTACAACTACCTCTGGCAGATATGGCACAGACTTGAGGAAGGAGAGACTGACAAACTATACTGCAAGGGAGGGTTGTTGATCGAAAACCCGGGGGAAATAAAGACAACGTGGATGGAAAACAAGGATGGACACCGGTTTTGGTTGATTAAAGGAGGAGGAATGGAGGAGGAAAGGGGGACTATATCTATAATGCGGACCTGCATTATGAGGTGTGTGTGCACAGAAGACTTTTGCGTCATGGCAGAAGGCAAAAGGAGGAGGATTTTGGAGAAGGCTGTTTTTACGCCAGACAAAATGGGATTCCCGGCCCCCCCGGACTCGGATACGGAAATGGATACGGATAAAGGGGAGGACCAAACTGACCCGATGGACACGGACGAGGAGGATATTGGGGAGAAATTCAGGGAGAAGTGGAAGAGTATGTGGGAGGAGGACCGCCCAGAGGAAGACACAGATGGGGGCCGTGATGTAGGGGGTTACAGTTGTTTTCAAGTTTTCATAAAATAATACAATAGCATCATAGCCGGGAGACTGAATATGCTTAATGGATTAAGCAAAAAAGAAGATAGGTATACGAAGACACAACTCATCGCTGATCCCTCAAAGAGGTCGTGCTTATATACACTTTCCAACAAGTAACATCATCTTTTCCTCGGACATACGCTAAATTATAAGACAACACTGTCGATCCGTATTTATCCAGCCCCCCTAGGTGAGAGAAACTGGTTGCGTTTTGGAAATTTTGAATAACTCACAGTAAATACGGAAGGAGGCTTTGCCCAGATACGCCCCGATGCGGGGGTGGGCTGAGCGAGCAAAGCACAGACAGGTACAAGACAGATGCTTCCCGGCGGAGGGCCACGCCTGGGGTATTAGGTATAGATCTCGCACTCATTGCGCCCTAGACTAGGAGTTTATCACTCCTGAGAAGTATTTACGGCCCAAGGGGGTACCATTCAGTAGTATAGGCATCGTGCTTTATTCTATCTACCAATCTATATCTATAATACTACATAGAAGGCAGCAAAGCAAAGAACAAGGCCCGCACTTAGCCTTGTGGTTTGGCTCGGAGGGCTTTCTCGTCTCTACCCAGCAGAACTTACAGGGAAGGAGAACATGGGCGACTGAGTGCCGGAAAGACTTTCCATGCTGTGGGGTTGTAATAAAGATTTTACTGATTTTGATAAGTGGGGGAAATGTAGTCTTATTACGCATTATAGGAGAGTTTCGGCGAAGTCCCCTATGTCTTTCCGTAGCTGACACTAGATTATTTACTGCAGTTATTCTAGGCCGCTTGAATAGTTTGGGTGCACAATCAGAATCTTTCCCCTGAAGGAACTCTAATAGGTATTGATTATGGTGTTTCGGCCCGAAAGCCAAGCTGTGAAGTGAAAATTAGCAGTTTAGTTGCTCGGTATATTGCGTCCCTACTTCTGGTGCAACTACCGTATATGGCATCAAGGGCACAAAAGCTACTCCTGCGATTTCGATCCAAATACGCGCTGAGTTTTGCTCTTCGGCATCAATTAGTGGGCTAGGCCGAGAACAAGGCCTCCGAGAAGACTGGAAGCAGCCGAGAACCAGACCTTAGCAAATAGAAAAGAACAGAGAACGGGACTACAGGGAAGGCGGGGTAACGAATACCTTGGTATTTATCTCTAAATAGAAGTTAACAGATACTCATAGGGGGACGGGGAATGGGAATAGGGTATGGAAGCTGGGAGAAGAGAACGAAACAAGGGGTAGACTAGCCTATATATGAGCGGAGAATTCTTTGTTACTAGCATGGAATTTTCACTAGGGTGGGCAGCTAGTGGGCTAGTTGGTCAGTGACGTTTGACGCTAAGTAGCTATTGCGAGTCCCCTAAAATCGCTAAGCCTGAGAGGTTTATAGATAGGCGGTACAGAGGAGAGGGTAGAGTACAGCGAGGTACAATATAGTATCGAGAGTCGGGGTGGGGTGGAGGTTTCTGTATAGTAGGGTACACTACGGGAATGGAGGTGGGGTGCAGTGTAGTACAGCCGTGTCCAACAAATTCCCGGAGCCCCCCACAGCAACGGCAAACCCACAAACCTCAGCACGACAAATACCAAGAATACATTTGAAGACTGAAGGGATTACTATAAGGAACATAAATGTATAAAAAAGGTCCAAGAAAACTATCACTTTGGGCACCCTTTGCCTCACCAAGCAGCCAATACCTCTCTTTGAAGGACCTTTATAGTTGTTTGTGTGTATCACATGAAATGATCCCCGCTGCTATAAGGAGCTCTAGGAACTATTTAGACCTATACATTGGTATGAGATTATGGGAGCTGCTGGCTCTCAGCAAATACCACCGGTAGGCCAATTGGCCTACCGGAAAAGGACTCAGATAACTGATAATAGCCTTGGTACAGGGACGAACCAGGAGGCCCCTGGTTTGATTCCCTGGGGAGTAGTTTACTAGCTAGGTGGTGAATAAACTCTTTTGCTGCTACTATGGGCAGGGGGCTCCGGGGATTTGTTGGACACGGCTGTACATGCTAGGAGTACTGGACGTGGTATTTGACTAGCATAATAAAAACTCTAGGAGAGTAGGTGCATGGAAGTACTGCGAGTGATATCGTGTCCACGTTGGGGCGTGGTGGGAGTATAGGGACGGGGTGCGGGGATATGTGGTACGCCTAGGGCCCGGGTGAGAACCCTTTTTTGTTAACCCACAGCAGGCACTATTTCACTACCCCACCAAAGCTAGTCAGGGGCTATAGATATAGACATAAAGGAATCTTTAAGCGGAATTTTGTTTCTTTTCGTAGGCACAACTTGTATTGCTTAATACTATTTACAATGAACAGCCAATAGAACAACCGCTCGCTTATCGTAGTTATCATTCCAGTAGAGCCCACCAAGCCAACAAATTCACAGGGCGCCGCTCTCATTATAAAATAACCCTCTATTAAACATTCAGATGCCTTCTTGAGGCACTTTTGTGATCTAGAAGTGATCTAGAAGATTATCGCATAAAATTAGTGGGGTCTTGACCACGCCGGCTTTCTACTAGCTGCTATGGGGATGTGAAAAAATAAGCGATGAGAAAGGTGAAACGTGAGGGCAAATTGTGTTTTTTTGTTTTGCTCTAGTTGGGTAGTAGCTGGCGGGTGCGATACCATAGCCGAAGGGCTCCATGTATTTATGAATATAACAACTACTAGCTGCTATGTGTGCAATGTGTAGTTGTTACAACCTAGTACTTAGTCCCTTTATTACCGTAGTGTTATGAAAGTTTCATAATGGCCAATTTAGCCTGAAACCACAATCAGTCTTCATGGCTTAGTTGGTTAAAGCGTCGGTCTCATAATATGACTAGATCATCAGATCTGGATATCCGAAGGTCGCGAGTTCGACTCTCGCTGAGGACATTCTTCTTTTGTTTGTTGATCTTATTATTAGCGTTCTTGTAATTGATTTTTGGTTGTGGTGGAACTTGGATCTATTAGTCAATCAAGTTTTATATATTTGGCCGTTTGGTACGTTTCAGAAATCTCTAGGAGAATCAGTACACAGAGTAAGTTCTTAATAAAGTACTCGTAATGTAAATGCAGGCTGAATTTTAAGAGGCTGTACCGTATATAATTGGATAAGTCTCAGGAATGAGACTTGAAGTGCAGATCGAGATATTTGAGGCGGTAGTTAGCTCGTATTCTCCCGCCGCCACATTACAAGCAATTGGTGGGTTCCATTGAAGTTTGTCGATACGGCGGTACGAAGGTTGTAGCACCTCGTATCTTAGAATAGAATAAAGGTTCTATGGCCTCGGTAATCTATCAATAGAGTTTAAATTTGTGATGCCATGTAGATTTATTGTAACGAAAAACTACTTTAAATCGTTCACGGCCCCGAGCTTTGGAACTGCTGCAATTCTCTTCATAGCATCCAACTCAACAAAGTCTTAATCAATACGGTCTCCAAAAATCTATTTTTCTTCAACTATTCATACTAAAGGTGTGCAATCTCACCCATCAATCACCTATAGAATGCCAGCCACTGACACCCCCAAGATTATAGACACAAAAGATGCTCTCTCCGCAAAAGCTTTCACTCCTCCTTGTTACATACGTTGGTGTTACAAACGCCTGGTTTGGCACTATAGCCTATTCAGACAATACCGAGGACCAAGTGTGGGGTACTACCTATGATGAATGCCGAGCATTGCCACAAAAGCAACCGATTACCATCTATATCGGCGAGAACACTTCCGCGCAATCGCGTATCCAGATTTATTCGGATAGAGCCTGCTATTCCTATATCAGAAGCTTACCAATCGAAACACTCAACGAAATAGCACCAGGAGAAACAGTCGGATCTTTCAAAGTCGTGATTCCATGCAGTTTGACCTCTGGTCCGTGCACTGCGTCTTAATCGGTGATTGTGCAGTTATTATTAGCATATGGATATTCGTCTTTGATTTTTATCATGTAACTTGCTTTCAAGTTGGAATTTTCTGGCAATATTGCATGGAGTGAATACACGTGACTTGATATCCGTCTCCATGTCTTATTCTTAACTAAGATCTGTTGTCACCAAGAAAGATTGTAACTAAATATATACCTGCACGCGCAGGAAATATGCATTGAGTGAAAATCGCTGTAGGGGGATTTGAAATTGGACCACCCACTTGAGAAATATGCGGATGGATGCTCTACAGTTGATATACTCACGCCCGCTCCTCGTATATGCCTCAAATGATGTTCCTCTAAACAATATCGGAGTGTGTGTTAAGAGACTTGCGGCTTGTGATTCCTTGATCTAGGTGATACCCGAGGCGTTCTAGGCATGTGATTCTTTGAGCGTTATGTTACTAATTGTTCGATCTACTCTGGGTAGGTCTGGCAAAACCATCGAGAAACTACCGGGGGTGTTAAGCCTGCCATGACGGGGGGTATTATTGGGCAATGGTTTCTATATTTTAATAGCCGAGGTGTAGTTTTAGATCTTAAAATAAGCTTTGGTATTGTATTAGAATAGTAATCTAGTGCGTAATGGGTTTCTTGGTGTTCGTATCTGTTATGCCGTAGTAGAGTTTGGTTTTCAATAGAGGAAGAAGACTAGAAATCTACGCTCGAGCTGTGGGCGCATGACAAAATTATGGGGTAAGAAAGAAATTAACAGCACATACAAAAAACCAAAAATAGAACTGCTCCAGTAGAGATTTGAACTCCAGATCTTCGCATTACAAGTGCGACGCCTTACCCCTTGGCCACAAGAGCTGGTCATGACAACGCGCCAGAAAATATGTTTACAAACCATGTAGCATGGAAGCTTAGTACGGAATGGGTAATCTCCAATAGTTGCATGTATTTGGTTTAGTAGAATTTTATTGCCAAGACGGGTTATGAGAAAGGGGTGTATACGTTCTCACCGGTCATGACGTAATAATAATTTGGGTTCCTATTTAACCTTGTACTACAACTAGAATTTTGTATTGAGGCAATAAAGGGGAGGAGGATTAATTTTAAAGGCAAAAATATGATTAGAGTGGTATGCATTTGCTAAATATTGTATGCACATACAACGCGTCCAACATGGTACCGTAAATCATCATTAGGACGCCAAGACGCCCGAAAAAATCGGCATCCACAGCTACCCCGAACACATTCTTCACTAAAAGTCCTGTGGATTTTGATATGAGTTTATTATTTCGTAATCACTTTACTCATGTAAGGCTAAAGAATTCACATGGGTGTGTGGTAGTGGTGGTCCAGGTTGGAAGGTTGGTAACTTCTGTGTGTCTTGGCGCGCAATAGTGTCTATTATATCGTAATATCTCGGCGATACCAAATAGGGATGTGCTGTAGGTGTTGTAAATCGGTCTAGGCAATCATAGGACAATTGGACGTCGAGTTGACTTTCTTGATGAGGCTCGAGAAGCTCACAGCAAAGCTAGGAAAGAAAGGGCTAGTTACGTTTATAAAAACTTTTACAGAGCAATATATACCTATCAATCGCAGTGAGCAAAACTGATTTTGCTAAAATACAGTATTAAACTAGACACCCACAAAATACCAATAATTTAAGAGCACTATTCTCGAAAGCGCTGTTGTAGGGAACCCTTACCCTGAAATTTATACTCCAATATTGGTCTATGTAGGTATCTAGTCCAGTTTCCAACACTCACGGCACGACCCTATCCAGTATCGCCGAGATATTGGGGCGCTCTAAAGACTTTACACTATTAACCATGGCAATGTTAGCCTATTCATGACAAAACTACCAATGTAGAAATCGATGTACGTTATGAATTCATCATCAATGTAGAAAGAAATATTTAACAATAAGCAAATACCTATTATCAATGAACTCAGTCTCGCCTATCCAGTGTTACCGTCTGTATGTAACCGGCTCAAGAAGTGTATAGAAACATCTTGGGGTAAGCACCTTGTGAGATATTTGCCGAGGAAACGCCCTTCCGGCCAAGGATTATAGAGTAGATATACTAACAAGGAAGCTACAGATGCAGCACATCATCGATCGATCTACAGAATGGTACAGTGCACTTCGATTTTAATTTTCAAGCTGAATATGCATACCCCGGACGTCGATCAGGCTGCAAGGTCTCTAATGAAGACGTCCACGGAGCTCCAGATTAAAGCCTCACGATAATATTTTCGCTAGTCTCTACAGTCTGTAGGCCATGAGCTGAAGCAATACTCACCTTCTTCAATTGGGTTGAATAACTTTTCTAAGTTCGTCGAGGAAGTCTATTTAAGGCCCCATTTCCCGCCTCTAGAGTACACAACTATCTACTCAAAACAGCCCAATACACACATTCATAAGAATCTCATCTCTACAACAGTAGTATCTTCTTCAAAATGCAGGCACTCCTCGAGCGCTCCCCATTGGCATCCTATAGCTTCGCCTCCTCAAAGGGTGCTAACATTCACGTCTGTTACCAAGACAAAAATGGCAACATCGGTCAAACATACTACGACGACAAAGCCGGGTGGCACGTAAGCCCCAGGGGTGTGGTCGGACGTGCAGAACTTAACAATGGAATTGCAGTCACCGGCTGGGATGAAGGAAGAGAGGTACCAAACCAATTAGGCCCCTCCTCCATTACCAGAAACCTCTAATATTCTTCTAGGAACGTGTCTATTACCTCGGGAATGACGGCAAAATTATTGAAGTATGTATACTCCACCAACTAGGACGTATATACATATGCCCCTACTGACCCCTCCACCTGTAGCGTTGCAACAGCAGTGATGGTGGGTGGTTTGACGGTGAAGCGACAGGGAGGTTCACAGCAGCCCGATACTCGCAGCTTGCAGCAATAGCCTTCCTGGCCCGTGGGGAGCTCTGTATTCGCATCTACTACCAAGACACCAACAACAACATCCGCGAAGCCTGTAAGAATGGCGCAGAGGACTGGTTTGAAGGTAAGGTATTTACCGGGGCTGCCGAGGGCTCCAGCATTGCTGCGTCGTTTATTCCTGGAAGGGAATTCTACATATGGGTGTTTTACCAGGAGACTAGCACAAACTTCGTTGGGTACCTCATGCAGGATGCCAACGACTGGAAAAAAGGTATGCCTCGCCTCTCCCCATCCTTATAATATTAACAGAAGCAGGCGTTTTTTCATCAAATCTCACCTATAATCCTGGTGCATACATCACCTGTGCATCATTCGGAAGAGACGATCATCGCGTTTTCACGGTCGACAATCAGAATAGGCTAGCTGTGACAACGTGGAAAGAGGGCGCGAATAATTGGACCACGAGTCAGCCGCTCACTGGCGTGATTCCTGCGGCACCGGCGGCGGCAGTACCAGTTCCAGGAAATCCGTCCTGGGTGAGGGTGTATACACAGACGAGAGCGAGTCAGGTTACAGAATGGGGGACAAATGATGGGAATACGTATCAGCAGATGGCCCAGGCTTTGCCTACTTAGGTGATAATCCTAGCTAGTAGCTGTATAAGGGTTAGGTTGGGTGTTATGAATTGAAGAAGTGAATTTTGTACCTTACGAGGTTCTATTTTTTTTATTGTTGTTAAGGACGGTATTTAAGGGATAGTTGATATCAAAATGATTAATTCTGATGCAACATTTCAAAGCACTATTGAGATTCGTATTAGACACATGTGAAACTTGCCACAAAAAGGTGATAGAGCTGATAGAATAGCAAATATATTGATTGACCGTGATGGTGGTGGTGTAGAAATTAGAGAGGAAGGAAAAGAAAGAAGGGAAGTAAGGAAGATATGCTGACCAAAGGGTTAGGGTTAGGATAGAACAAGATCTAATCAAAGATAATCATAAGCCACGTGATATGATTATCTAAAAAGGTATAGTTGGTTACCAAAACAACCCGCACATTCTCGTGGCAACACACACATGCAATGAACAACACTTGAGAGACAACAAGATATAATATAAAGGTATCGAAAAAGCGAAAAAATAATGTAGTATATATAAATATTCTTCCACTATTGGGCTATGCCTATGGCTTTTGAAGGCAGTGTTTGGGCTGTAATGTCAAATTATGAAGGCTCTCACCTGGTTGCTACGCGATCCAAAATGTACGGGTTGTTTTGGTAACCAACAATATGAATGAGGATCTAGCATTGTGAAAGGCCACCATCTCGAGTGTATTACAATGAAAGGTATCAAGATTGGGAAGTTTATGTAAAACTTGATTTTATTGAGTGTATGCTCTAGGCGAGGCTCTTGTAAATATGTATTGTAGGGTGGTAAAAATAGCCGCAGATTTACATAGCAACCAATTAATTTGAGCTTCATTGTAGCCCAGCCATCCTCACTCTTGGGCGCAAGAAGTATTATATTTGAAATAGTCGATATGAAACTTATGGGCTTACTGCTTCTATGTTTTAAGTTTTATATCTTTATCTATAGCAGTTGTGGAATAAACAGTCCTCATTTGAGCTATTCCTCTGGGTGTTGGTTGCTTTATAAATTAGTGGTTATTGGTTACTCTTGTCAGTTACAATAAATGGATTCGCTACCGAGTCCTGGCATACTTACTAGTCCTTGATTCTCAATAATTGATACTAGGCGCTATAAGAGTATCTATAGCATTAAGCACGAGGCTAGGTAGGCTAAGAGGGGCTTATTGGTCGGACCAAGCACGTGCACCCTTCACCTATTTCAGTATAATCTATTTTGTCAGCTTTGCTCCGGTGGTCTCCAATGCCTACATAATGTGGGTGTAGCTGCTTTATTTACACCTGCGTTAGCTGCTAGATTTCCCTAAATCTCTCAAGACCCCTTGCGCGAGGTTGACTAGTCTTTTCGTGGTCTTGGTATGGCGTCCGCATTCTTATGTGCTGCACCCTCTGAGTTGATAATCCGGGTAATATAGTAAACTAGGCGACTAACTGAAAGACATATGGCTTTTATAAAGCCGATGAAGCTCTAGATGCTTTTATTGGTCTTGGGGACTGGCATCTAGTGGAAAAAACACAATATGGAACGTGCCTCAAAATACTCAGTGTGGAATAGAAGTTACAACTAGGAGGGAAAATAGTTTGAGGATTATTTTTATCAGCTTAAAGGATATTGCACTAATGGATTAATAACTATTTGAAATCATTAGAGTTTTTTTATATATTTTAGGGAATCAGTGGACGCTCATGGCTATGCAGGGTTTAGTTTGCGTCGCTCCAGTATATACAAGGGTATTAGTTGCAGATCAACCCTTCATCAGCTCTCCGGTAGCTTCCGATGACATATCATCTATACTATTCTAGGCCATAGTCTGTAACTACATGCCACAATTTTGTACCTAGAAATAGGTACTACTTGGTTTGGGAAGAAAAGAAAGAAAAGAAAGAAAAAAATCTGCACTGCTCCCTCGTATCACCTCATAAGTATGATCACTATGGGATTCAGGGGGGAAGAGGGTTGAGAAAAATGGGGATGTAGACTTGAAAAACCCCCCGGGAATAAATAAACCCCTGGTCCGTATGACTTTATTTTCTCCTTGAAAGCGATAGCGATGTATCTACTGTATAATGTGATTAAAAAGGTAGCTTGTCTTAATTTAGCCCAGGGGGGCTGTGATCGCTGCCATGGCGATCGAATCTAATCGGATTATACGGTACCTTGATCTAATGATATGTATACAAAGTAACGGAACCCCACATCCAGTAATCGAGTAAGCCATATCCCAGGTTATGGGTAGCTCGTATTATAAACCCATCTTTAGAGAAGGGAGGTTAGATATGTACCAAAAATATCATCCAATAGGTCTATTTCTGAGAGAATTATTTTGATTAGTAATAACCCGGCGAATGCCTAAATGGTCACATTACCAAATTCATATTCAGGCTATCGGGTAACCAGCAGATTGGGATATAGTCGTGTCCAGCTATAAGCTTCCGATATAAGAAACACACCACTATTATGATCTGTTCTCGGCTAGGGTTTTACTGTTTAGGTAATAATTTGCCATCCGGAACGGGGTTGGGCCTGAAATGCGTCTTACTGTACTCCGTCCCTCAGTTAACCAGGTAGATCACTCAATAGGTGGTACCACTATCCGTGCGTATGGTAATCAGATACGAATCATAGGAAGGATGCCTTGTGATAGGGTATCCAATATGTACAAACGATAGCTATAAAGTGCACCTCCTCTGCCCCGTCCAGAGGGTTATCCAACAACAAGTGCAATTGCTACTACTCCAACATTACTACAAAGATCTTAAATTCTTAGCAACCTATCACATACGTATTGCTCCTCCTAATATAATACTCAAAAAGTCGCAGTATATTCTGACAATATTCTAGGATGTTCAACCCAATCCAATCCATCGCTCTCCTCGCCACCCTCACGGCTGTAGTTAATGCTGCTTGGACCTTTACCCCGACCTATACCGACGGCACGAGCGAGACCTTCACAGGCGATCTTCCGGCGACATGCTTGCCACTGCCAACAGACAAAAACATCACCTCGGTCTATTTCAACGATCCGGACAGAAATCTACTTATCGATCTCTATGGAGACTTGGCTTGTGAGAATTTGAGATATCGCGCAGGAGAGGGCACTTCAACAGACGTTCCCTCCCAATATGTGGTTTTCAGAGCGTTCAACGTTTCGACCTACCCGTGTCAGACTCCTACATGCCCTTAGAAATGGATATTTGTGGATTTGTGGGGGAGGGGGAGGAGGGTAGATCTACCGTTTGTCGGTGTAATCTTATCGGTCATTTCTATATAATGCACAAGAAGTTTCATAATTTTATATTTTATATGTAGTAGCCAATTTACATATCGGTATTTCTGTGCACCAGTGTCATACTTCTTAATTGCTTGGGTTCCCTCAGTTTGCTATTTTAATTGGAAGATATTTAAGAAAAAGTAGTCAACTTAAACGTGAATCTAGAATATTACTTGGGGGAGTACAGGCCTCATATATTCCCTGCCAAGACCCTTCCTGGAAACTCTAATTTTAATTTATATCGGCATTTCATCTATGGTAATAATTAACTTGAGTGATTACGCACCCGTTCCGGATGGATACAGGTTCACACAGGTTATCTGGGCGCACGGTTTATAGGCTTGACCCAGGTTATTAGTCATCATTGCGTTCTGCGCATGTGGCTTACAGTCACTACCAAGAAGTCTTCGTGATTGCCTACAACACACACCAAAAATAACCGGCTTAGAGCCCTCACCACATATCCACAACACAACCTTTTTCTTAGGGTAATTTTAGAAGAAAATAAAGAGCATATTAAAGGCTCCTTCCGATTTTTTCCCGATTTTTTCATTGCTGCTCTGAGGCCCTGGGAACCCCAGAATATTTTGGTTCTAACAATACCCCAGATCCCAAGCAAATCTTGCATAGCAACAGGCTTCCCACACAGAATATTTTATTCCTCCACAGAACTATTTTCTATAAGGTTAGAAATTTAGGTCTAGCATCTCTAGATATCTAAGAAATTTTTCCTGGGTTTATCATCAAGAATAGTTCTGGTGTTGTTGGGTGGTAAAGGCCAAAAGTTGGGTACTTTTGGTGTGTATTACCCCAATCACGAAGACTTCTTGGTAGTGACTGTATATCACTAGACAGGCCGGGAGTAGCAGCAAATATTTCAGTATACATACAATACCACGATAGAATCTAATTATAAGACTACCGGAGAGAGAGAAATAATATTTTTATTAGGTAAGAAAACCATAAAAAGAGCACCCCACCGCAAGTCAAATGTAAACATGCCCTCTAGCTATAGTCCTAACAAAGCATAAGTTCACCTCTGAAAAAGCAGCTTGAGGCCTATGAAAGGAAAGTAGAGAGGTAGCCAAGAAATGAAAGTATACTAAACCATTAATATTGGTCCCGGGAACAGAGGGTGTAGAAGACCAATCTGAACTAGAACTACCGGTAAGGTTTTGTACTAGCATAGGGGTGTAGCGGGCGTAACGGCTAAAGTAGTGCGAGGGCGCTTTGAAGTGTGGGGCGACGATTTGCACGATCCCCTTACTGGCGGGACCCGAGTAGCTAGGGTTATTCTTATTATTTGATTAAAGTTCATTGTTCTCTAGGTTATAAAGCAGCCTGCTATAATGAACATAAAAAAAAACTTGCTCCTCAGCCATTAACAAGAGAAATCGCTCCTTAGTAGCCAAGGAGAAGTATTACTTTCTTAATAACTGGCCCCACAGATCCATAGGAGGGTTCATGATAGAACTATTGTGAATAGTTGATACCAAAAAGTATCGAGTCCCCTTCCAGCGTAGCGTAAAATGCTCCAACCTAGCGCCCCTAATAAGGCCAATACTCCCAGGCAAGAAAACAAACCTCCGCTTCAACTCTGTAATACAAAAATCTCCCCCGGTAAAATCACCCATTGGGGCCATCAAAGCCCAGCCGTCAACCAAGTCCTTGGAGTCACGATGTGGCTCAGTAAAAACATTAATCAAACAAGCCCTGAATGCAAAACGCTCATCTTTTTCAGTTGCCCAGAATTTCTTCTGGTCCTCAGGGGTAGAGCCAATAATCTTTTGGCAAAGATCTCTGTACTTGGAGTCGACAGCCCCGGGAAGAACCCTTTTGGCTCTAGTGACATTTCCCAATGTCCTAGTAAACTTTGAGTAGACGACTTTGACCCGGTTGGAATTAGGGCATGAGTCACTGGTTACTATAGAACCTTTTCTGATATGGCCCTGCTCCATCCACTGTCCCTAGTGATAAACACCACAGCGCGCCCATTTAGGCCAGAAAAAATGGGGGTTTTCTAATAGCCATTGTTCATACATCGTATGCCGTTGGTCGACAGGGATTGAAGGTGGGTGAATAGCGGCATATTCCTCAATGTTCCATGTGGTCAATTCCAGGATGTATTTCCCGATTTGAGGACCATAGATATCCTCGAAGCCGGTTCCGAAGAGCACAAATAGACGGTGGAAACGACTGTCAAGAGCAACATAAAACCCTCTTGGGGGTACTCGTATCTGTCGGAATGGGGCGCCAATTGCTTCAACGTCATCAAGTGTTGCTTTTGATGATGTCTCTTTGGGAATTGCACCATCAAGGAATACCCGAAAGAATACTTCAATTGTGTTTCCTATATATTCACCAGGGCCTTAGAATATAATGGGTGTAATGTTCGAATAATACATAATCACTTACCTCGAAACACATGAGTGAATGTTTCTTTCCCGGCAGCTTTAGCTTCTTCGCATAGTTTCTTAGCCGAGGTAGAGAGCTTTATCTGATTATCAAGTCTTTTCTCTAACGCATGATCCGTAATAGGATGAATATAGTGTTTGCTTCTAGGACTATTATCCCTTTCCCGGCACCTTTCCGGCATAAACTTTTTGTCAATTAGGTCTTCTTCATAGGGTGGCTTAAGGTATTTGGTAATTCGTGGGGTTGGTTTGTGTTCTGATAGAGGAGGGTAAGGAGGTGCCTTGAGCACCCCTGCTGTAGTTCTCATGTCCCTGTAGGTGCACATATCTGGGCCATCGGTAACTGTTGACATAATCTGGGTTTGTTGAACCTCCGAGAGATAGGAACATAGGCTATTGTTTCTGTAAATAGTGGTGTAGTACAAGCGTAGCTATCTGATTTGCTTTGCTGTTTCCCGGGGGAGATCTGGCGGGGTGGTTAAGGGGTGTGGCAGATTAAGGGGTGCGGGAGACAGGCGGGATCTCGGGATGTCCCTAGGACGTACATGCAGGTATCGCGAGTCTGCTCCTCCTCGAGGTTGAGGTCATTATTACGTTTCCCGATAATCTTTCAATGTATTTTAAAGATGCCTTGGTCCCCTAAGAGCCTAGAAAACCATGAGTGGGGGGGGAAACGCCTATTTAAAGGGGGAGATGACCTACTTGATATTCATAGGTTCTACACCCTTATATAGATAGCGGGTGATATTCTATGAGCCACTAAGCGAGACCCTCTAGGCCCTAGCAACCAGACATGCGCAAGCACTCGCATTTTCACCCTCTAATATTGTTGAGATATGGCTACCTAATAAGGTATAGCGTTGATGGTTCAACCAGTGTAATTGTCTCCGAGGAGACTCGGTCGACAAAGCCTATTAGGAGGCTCTTCTTGGGGTTCACTTGGTGCTTTCTCTAGGCTTTAGGGCATCGCGGGGTCTACCTGATTAGTCGTATATATAGAGGAGTAGAAAGCCTTTGCTAGGCTTTCTCTCCTAGTCTGTTAAGAAACTGACTTTGATCAATTCAACTACTATTGATTATCGCGAGATCTGAACAAATATACATAGTTAATCCATTGAAGACAATTTAAATTAAGGAATATTACCTTGGTATTAAGAGTGTTGATTCTAAATATGGCACTACAATATATGCAAGTTACTAAATCTATCTAATAAGTATTTACAAATAACTTACATATGCACTATAGTTTTATTTCGTTTGTCTGTTTTGTTTTATCATGGAAGGACGGGCACCTGCTAATTAAATAGTTATACAAGTCAGTATAACATAAGTATATCGGTGCAATGCGAATCTGTAGTACGAAGTAGTGCGTGGCTCATTGACCTCTTTTGCCATAGTGTATAAAAACCCTTGGACTGAGGATAAAGTATTCTTATATATTATATCTCTATTCACAGGTTTTTGTAGGGGATTGGAAATGCACGTAACCTTATATAGTTTCGAATTCCTCCTACCCAGCAGCCGAAGTATCTCTAGAAATAAATAGCCAACCAAACAGTTCAGAAAGACTATTTCTGTAGCTAAGAGTTTGGGCAAGGAAGTTCTGTTACTGGATAACTACTAGCTTTTAGGCCGATGTTTAACCAGTATTTCCGGGTAATACTTATATCATGGTTATATCTAAATTCGGAAAATATTGCGTGAATGGCAGTAAAAAACTTTGCAAATTACCGGATTTTGTATGGACTTTGCTAGACTCTCTGTGTAGCTTCTTAAAACCTTAGCGAATTATTTCTGGGGTTTGCGGCTGTGTAAACACTAGATTCGAGTTCCTTCACTCGCGAATGAGGTTCCGTTACCATAAATCTCACCTGCATAATTGAGGCATCTTATCAGCTAGATTTCTGGTGTAACAAAGCGCAGCGTAATTATCAGCCAATCACAAGAAGGTTGGGTATGATACAGCTGAACGAAGTGAAGGGGTCATGGGTGCAAGGCCTAGCAGACTGTAATAAACCTCGGTAGCAACCCACCCATATCCGCGGTGAAACCTAACCCAATATCACTATTAAGGGGCCGATTTCGTATCTGGCTAGAGTAATTGGTAAAGACTTTATTTACAATTTATTTCTCAGGTTTTTTCGTTCAGGATGGAGGGGATGGTCACGGCTACACTTATTGCAATACTCGGCGGGGTGTGGTGGGTGAAGGGCACGTGGCGCCTCGCTTAGTAGATATTAGCTTGGCTAGCGGGCGCTGTCTTCCATTGCTCTTTTGGGCTTGTGGAAAAAGTTCTAGCAATTGTACTGGCTGAAGGAACCCTGCTGATTGACCCTTGTTTCTCGAGAGACTGTAGGGGACGCCACATAGCTACCGGGTGATTGGGTGGCTATAGTGAAGGTCATCTTGAGTAGTCAAAACTTTCTCATCATTGGCTACACACTTCAGGTGATACTATGCGCGCGCACGGCTTGTACAGTACGTGGCATAGTAAGTACTACCTAATCGTCGATAAGATAGGAAACTATTCTAAAGTGGTGCCTTGGGGGCTTTTATCTCTACCTTCATTGCTCCGGCTGCATTTGAATCGCAGTCTCAGCCTCAGCCGGCGATATAGCTAGCTCTTTAAAACTAAGTTCATACTGAGAGATAAGCCGCACTATTTACCCCGACCAGCCATGCGCACGTTTAGAAAACTTCCGTTCGCTGGCTCTTGCTATGGATTACTAGTGTAGGAGCCATCAGGACTTAATTTCCCAAAGCTCTTCCTCCTCTCTCTTCATGTATATAAGAATACATCTACCTAGTTATTAAAGCTTTATCCTACCTGACTAGCCATTGGCCTGTCTCTCTGCTTACGGAAATACTAGACCTTTAGCTCTTTTAATCTCATTGACGTCAGATCTTTCCAAGTCTGCTTTCACTGCCCCTGGGTGCTTCTGCTACGATGAGCAGCTCTCTTGATGAAAAGAGTCAACCTATCTCACCAAACAGTACAATACACGAGAGAATCCGTACGGACCCACCAAAGAATCATCTCGATGGAAAGGATCAATCGGCTCTAACGGTCAATCCCTTGAATGTCGGGGATGAAAAAACTCCACCACAACAAGATAGTTCAAAAAGGTCAGGCGTGCCTAGATCGGCCTACGGCAGCTCCAATAGTAAGATAAATATCCAATCATAGAATTCTGAGAGGCAAAGCTGACTTAAAATGATTTGGATTAGGTGATGAACCTGCTAAGCCAGCGGTATCGAGAGACATCGCATTGGTTATGTTCTGGTACTTCTGGACGATTGGACCGGTTCTTGTGACAGCTGTTTTACTAGCATTGAACTTCTCGGGATATGTCATCGGCACCTATCTTGGTCCAGACGACAACAGTACAAGCACTATTACCGCTATAATGCAGGTAGCAGCAAAAGTTCACGAGATCATGATGGTGATTGGCCTTATAAATATAGCGCAGCAAGCATTGCAACGATGTTTGACGAAGGACGGCTTGTTGTTAGGCCTCCTGGGCGCTGAGCAATCCCTCGGAAATATTCTTTTTGTCTTGTCTAGGGAGTTCCGTGTAGCTATTACCTACGGCCTTTCTAGAGGTGGTGAAGCGAAACGGTCGCCGCAACAGAAACGTACGATTCAACTCGTGGTAATCATGGTTGTTGTATGCCTCCTATGCACGGTGGTGGGGCCAGCGAGTGCGGTTCTAATGGTACCTGGGATGAACTGGTTTTTTGAGAGGACGTTTCTATGGAATACACAGGAGGCGCCATTAGGTTCCTATTGCTACCCATACATCATGATAGATCCTCGTTTAGGCGGTGGGGAATTTTATGGGAGTGTATACTACAACTCACTATTTTATGAATCTATCCCTGATTACTGGGGAAGTAGTATGCTCATGAGGAATCATACAGACACCGGTAGATTCATGAAGGAAAACATGGTTATAACGCACCAGTTCCGCGACAATGGGATACCGGTCGTTGTTAACTCTTCCACTTCCTGGAATCGGACACTTGATTTGGATATCAACTGGGTTGGTGGGACAAACTTCTCAACGGTGGTGCAGTTGGACACCTTGGTAATATCTTGGTCACTAGTCGATTACAAACCTTTAGCGAAGAATGAGGACTCGGATGTCCAGTTTGTTGCAGACATGACCGGTATAGAATCAAGTACTGTCTGTAGAAGCAGACGCAAGTTATCGTGCGAGAACCGCAACGATTCCGCCGGTAACAGTTCTGATTGGTGCTTTATATACGTCGACGAGGATAATGACGAAAACATCCATCTCCTACAGAGTCGGGATCTACTTCTGATATCTGATGCAACATCAGATAGTGGATTAACAAGTACGCCTACGAACTTCTGGATTACAGAAGGCCTAAGAACAGCAACTGACCAGAGATTTACTGACGCCATCATGTTTGTATTTGAAAATAATACTGATCCGATGTTCCTTACGGTCTGCAAAACATCAGCATTTCTCAAGTCAGTCCGAGCCACCTCAAAGAACAAGATATTTTCTGCCGAGCAGATTCACTCCTACGGCAATCACCTCTATTACTTCGAATCCAGCAATACTCAGGCTGAGTCTACCACAAAACGAACCATTCTCTACCATGAGAACTGGCTGGACATGGTCTTTCAAGATACCAGTAGCAACGGGAATGAAACAGAAACCACTACAAACATAGTCTCAACACCACGAAACGCATCCCAACTCACTATAAACCATCCCCTCAAGGCGTGGGCAGTAGGGATCCAGGATGCACCGTTAACAAAAGGAGGGTCTTTGGAGGCTACCGATGCCTCTGGGGCTGAGGCCGGGATGGTTGAGGTGGTTGTCGGAGGTGCTTTTGTCTCCATTCTTACTAGAATATTCCCATCTTACATGCAGTACTCGGTATCGAGTGATTGGTTTGATGATGGTAGTTGGAATAGTTCAAATACTACCATTAGGGAGCATTATCCATCAGATCTGATGCCAGAAGCAATCATTGACTGTCATTATCAAAATAAGACCCTGGATGTTTACCACCGGGTTTATGGATACGAGCCACAAGCACTCGCTACGATACTCAGCACAGTTGTACTTCTTGCTCACTGTTTTGTTGTTATATTGGGCTCCATACGGCAATGCGTGAGCGGTAAAATCATCACGGGTTGGACTACCGTGGCGGAGTATGGAAGTTTATGTCTTGGTACCGACCCCGAGAATGCAATAGGGAACACATGCGCCGGAATCGAGTCAAAGGCCACATTGAAAACAATAGTTGGGATAAGAGAGTCAGGAAAGGAGGGTGATTCCCGAAACCATTTAGAGCTCGTTGCGTCAGAACGGCGCATGGGGGATAAGGAGAGGATCCAAGGCCCAGAAAAGAGATATGGCCTCAATAACGTCGGAAACAACAATAACACCAAATCACCCTCCACAACGTCTCCACCTGCACCACCACCAGCACCTTCAGTATAAAGACTATCAAATTAGGTTCGCCAATCGATTGTAAGTTATATTGGGGGTTATTTGGGGGATATAAAGTTCTTTCATTTATATTTTCTATTACTTGTTGCAGGGGTGGTTTCAATTTTTCTCACTTTCAGTGTATCTCCTATCGTTCAAAATATGTCTCTAATTTCTTCAACCTTAAGTTTAAATACAAAATATACTAGTAAAAGTTCGAAGACAATCTCAATAGCTACATGCAGGTATGGAACTCTATACAACTGAACCTTTTTTGTACCCTCCATCCTATCCGCCCTATCTATGGTATTGTACGTCATTATGTAGGATGTTTTAATCCTACTGCTGCTATTTTCAAAGTAGAATCTTTTTCTCGCTGAATTTTTTAAAGAAGTTAGAGCATGGATAATTTACTTGATCTGTTTTCTGGGGTGTGTATAGTTGAGGCATGAGGTGAATTTAAGGTTTCCAGTGAGTGCAGGGGTGAGATATTAAGGTCGGTGGGGGCCATATACCCTGTTAGGCTTACTAGGAGATGAAACAAAACCTATAAGATACAAAGTAACTCTAGCTAGTATACGGTCTACGGCTAGTTTTTGGATAAATATACTGGGTATTTATATTAAAACGATTATCTGAAGCTTGAGAAATTTTATTGAGGAGGTGGTGGTGGTGGTAGACTCGATGGATGACCGAGTGGGGGAGAGGGTTCTATAGAAGGCTAGAACAGGGTACGAGTAATCCTCTGGTTGTACGTAAAACTCTAAATTTCTCATACAACCCAACTATATACATAATTATATAAACTCTTCAGCGCAAAGGATAAATCTATTCAACAATATAAGGTACAAATCCAGCTTCAAAATCTATAGCGTCATTCAACCTTCTACCTAATCTATTTCTATTGAATTATTTTCCAAGTTGTTTACCTCCTGGCCGGCACTCCAGATCTTGAGTCCCTCCATCACGGCGGCAGTATTTATTCCATTGATAGAGATCTCCAAGTCACAGTTCCCATCAATAGTTAAACATAACCCACTGCCCGGAGTGCTCTAATGTTGCTTTTCCATATAGAACCTTTCCCATACTTCTCCTACAGTCCCAGTTTTCATTATACGTCGTCTTCCAATTTCACTGCTTTGTAGCTTTTTTGGAGGGTTTCAACTGCCACCCAGCGCAGAGGATCTCATGAAGGCTGCAGTTGAGGGTCCAATCGTCATTATTAATAGTTATTACGTTAGGAGTGATGCTATAATTGTCACAAAATCTGCGATAAAGGTATTGCCACTCCCTGGGTTGAGATGTGAAGAGGCCGAAGAAAAGATCAGAAGGTTACATAAAGACATCATCCGTGGAAAACGCTCTACCTATGCCTTGAGAAACCAACAGCTAGACAAATTCCTTCTTTGGCTATGGAGTGCGACGGTAAACCCGGTATTTAAAGAATTGGGCTTTAATCCTATTTCTGACGACATCGACAGCACCCTACCCCGAGTTTGGTGGATTGGTGTAGGGCTATTAGCTACCGCACCGTTCCATGCAGCCGGAGATTATTCCGATATATCAGGTGTCAATAGTGCCATGAGTCGAGTGATCTCATCATACATACCAACAATTAAAGCCCTTTCGTATGCTCGCGAAAAACAGTTAGAGCTACTCAGTGGGGCAGACACCAAGCTTCTACTCGTCATGATGCCCACAACTCCCAGTAAACAGCCACTTCTGAGTGTTGAAGATGAGGCATACAGGATCTCTAGCGTAATCAATGAGGATACTAATTGTGTGTTTTTGGGGAGCCCAACAACTACCAAAGTCCTAGAAGAACTTGAGTCCTCCCACGCTATTTATTTTGCCTGCCACGGCGTGCCAGATGCCAAATCTCCATCAGAAAGTCATTTACTCCTCTTCAAAGACCAAAATACGGCTGACCGGTTGACGGTTGGAACCATAGCCAGTAAAAAAATCAGGAACGCGCAGATAGCGTACCTATCAGCCTGTTCCACTGCAGATAACTGCGCTGTGGACCTAGTAGATGAATCGATTCATATAGCCAGCGGATTTCAGGTTGCCGGCTTCAGTCATGTACTTGCAACGTTATGGAAGTCAAATGATGCTGCCTGCCAAGAGGTTGCTGTGGAGTTTTACCGGCTGTTGTTTGACGGAAAGGGGGATAAAGGACATGCAAAAGTTAGCAATTCATTCCACTGGGTAGTAAAGGGTTTACGGGCGAAGCATTCAAAACAACCAATAATTTGGGCATCTTTCATCCATACAGGGGCTTGAGGATAGGCGGGGTCTGAGAAGAGTAATGAGTGTGGTGACTTCTGGTTGTTGTTTTTTATGCTATGCTGCAACATTGTTAGATATTTTTTGTGTATCAGCACGGGAGTTAGAAACATCTATATTTTAGGGGGGGATATTCGTTGCAACATTCCGTTATCCCATGGATTGTAGCGAGATTTGCACGGAAAACCGTGCAGATTTGTAAGCTTCCCCCACAACCATAGAAGCCCCTAGAAAGTCCTCCAAAAATATGGAAGCACCAGTGGTACCTAGAGAATATATTTATAATTTTTTATATTTTATTGAGTATCACTGATGTTGTTTTCTTTGCAACTATATGCCTGGCTTGGCGCTTATTACAGTGCCTTTTGCTTAGAGCCCAAACCCATAGCCACACCACAAAGCCTGGCACCAATTAAATAGATAGGATAAAATACTAGAATTCAAATTTAGATCATACACACATGTATCCGATTTTTTGCAGCTTTACTGGTTGTGTTATTAACTTTTATAAGTGTATGAGTGACCAGTTGTGAATGGTGAGGAAGTTGGTTGCCATGCAAAAATCTATGCTGAGATATGCTTACAGGGTATATATAGTCATGGGGTAATTTTTAGACCGAAAAACATACTACTTTCTCAGTTCTTTTAACTACCAAAAATCCAAAGATCATACTAAGAGGTTAAGAATTTAATCGAAGATACTAGGGTATACTAAAAATCCTCTAATAAGAGTACAAATATGTAGCTATTATAGTGGCTGCGCTATGAGCAATCCTCTAAGAGGGAATGTAATAACTAGTCTATTAGTTTTGTTAATCAATTGGGAAGTGGCCACAAGAGGTTATATATTCTCCACTTAAAATCGAATAGAAAATATGTAGAGGATTAAATAAAGCCTACTCTCAAGGGAATTGGAGTTGAACTGGTGGTGTGGTTGTCTTTTTAGCTACTGTGCTATGATAAATAGTTGCACAGTAGAATTCCCTTTTTAACTCTACTCCCACAGTAGATCTCACAACCAAAAAAAATCGAAAAATCAGGTAAAAATCAGGTAAACACTACAACTGGAGGAGAGTATAATAGAGCTAATATCATAGGACTATAAGGGGGGTATTTATTGAGTGGTTGTTAATTGCCCTCATGGGACCGAAAATTCGCACGGTTTTCCGTGCGAAATCACGTTGCTACGATCCATGGGATAAGGATAATAGCTACAGCATGAGTTTGGTAGTTTGTGGCAGGACACGGCCGATCATTATGATGAAGAATAGAAGGATTAGACCCATGATGTGTATCTGAAGCAGTAAACCACCTATGTTGGAGGTTTATTTAGAATTAAACTTATTGTAGACGATTAACTTTTAGTATTTGACATTCCTGCCGACTTTAAGTGGTGGTTCTACTTCAGTGATAGTGCCACAACAAAGAAAGATTTTTATAGGATGAGAGAGTAGGTTAAGTGAACCCATTAAGACTAGACTAGAAATACAGAGATGGGGTGATGTAAAGAGTTGACCTTTTCTACTTGTTTGAGCCTAATTGTACTCCGATAAACATCTTCTGTGATCGAGATGATCTTAGATCAGATTAGATTCTTGTATAGAACCCTAAACCAGGGTCTGTTATATCTATCACATACCTTAGTTCCTCTTCATACGCTAAGAGGTCAAAGTGTTTATTCTATATACTAGGCTACTCCATCTGTAGAACATCTATACCCGAAATCTTCTGTATCCTCAGTCCTGACCGCATAGCTATGGTGCTGTGTGTTGTTATGTAGGATACTTTAATATTCATCAACAAGAATGGGGGCTCTCCCGGAAGTATTTCTTGTGCGCCTCAGGGTCTCATTCTTGCTGTTTCCTGGTATTTTACATAAATATAGATATAGATATAGATATATCGATAGGTACCTATGCCGCTGGATGGTATTGTAATTCATACCTCTAACCTCCAGGCAGATACCTCCAGCCTATAAAAATTTTCAAATTGACTAGAATTTCATATGAAGCCGTCAATTTTATCAAGATTCCTGAAATGATAACAACGTCAGAAGAAGGGCGTCATGAACTAATCCAACCCCCACTCTTTAGAAAAATACCTAAAGAAAATACCTCATACTGTTCATATCTACATCAAATTTAGATGGTGGGCCTTAAATTCAAATGGCGGTAGTTCCTATCATCTACCAGCCTGGTGAGGATAAGGCATCCCATTACTCACTTTTTGCACTATCATCAATGACGAACTGGGTCACGTGACTGATAGTAATAATAGTAACAGCGGCTGCCTTAATTTCCCTCCAATCTACTTAATCACCGATAAACCCCACTTTGTCCTAGCTCCCCAGCTCGTGAGTTGACGCACAGAAGCCTTTTCAAGATGCACCCATTCTTCGAGCTCGCGTTCTCTCTCCGGCCACCAGAGCCCTCGCCTACCATCTCCGAGCCCTCCACCGCTGAAGACTCATCCGACGATGGTGTACTTCAAGTGAGTGAAATACCTCGCTGGCGTAACGGTGAGCCGAAGTGGAGATGTAAGAAATGCATGCCATTCAATAGTCAGTTCGCGTCTGAAGAGGGGCTCAATGCTCATATATTGGGGCATAAGATTGCGGATGATCCTTTCGAGGGTGGGGAGTACAAGTATGGAGGGGTAGCTAGAAGAAGTCCACCGCAGTCGCCAACTTACAATACACCGCAGTCGCCAACTTACAAGGCACCGAGAACTCTTGATACCTATTCTTTTGGAATGGAGTACATGCGCGATATTGGCGAAGACACTGCTCGATCCCCGGAGGTCCCCCTCTCGATTGATGTACTCGACTTCATTAATCCAGACATACAAGAGACACAACGTCTGTACCCCCGCATCCCTCGCGAACTACAGTGCTAATACCTTTTAGTTCTCATCCTCGCACCGTCCCGTGACACCGCCATGCGAGTTCACGAAGCTGTCTCTTTACTCGCAGAACCACACGACATCACATCATACCCGTGTATTGGCGGATCTGTTATCAAAATCGATATGATGGCACTCGGGGAGGGACCACACGTTGTTACGGGGACTCTTGGGCGGGTTGACGATATGATTAGCCGTGGGGCCCTGCGTACAGGCCAAATTTCGGTTCTTGCAGTCGTGGGCAGCGAGGTTATGTTTCAAAGAAGTACCTATAATAACTGGTTCAGTGTTTGGAACAGCCTTGCATCGGGGGTGAATATTATGCGTCTTGGGCCGGGTCAGAGGGCGAAGTTAGATGAAGTTGTTGAGTCTTGAACGATTTTTTAGTGAACTAAGAGCTACTTTTGATAGCTTATTATGGTGGTATGAATTTTATGACTTAGTGTATCTAATTATTGAAACAATGTCTCAAAAAATCATTAAGCAGTGAGTTATTATAATAACCACGGAGCTAATTTTATGACCTATATAGCACCCCCGATAAAAGCGGAAGTGAGACTATTATAAATTGCTTGAGAAGGGAAGTCTTCTGACCTGCAAGGGCCTCTTCAGACTTACAAAACGGAACATTGGGCTTGCACACTACTCTACCCAAGAGTATTTATCTAAAATCGAAGAGAATCAAAAACGGACCAGCTTCGATGTTTGCTATGGACGGCACAAGGGCATCTATTGAGATATCTAATGTTTTCCTTACGTGACTTAGATTTGACAAGTTTAAAGACAGTTTCTGCCTTTCCGAAAACGATTATATTACCCGACTTAAATCCTTCCTATTACTCTAGTATGCGGCCCGGCACTGGTTTAGGCATGTGAAATTAGAGGTTGCGGAAGTAACTATCACTAAAGTTAATTGTAATCAAGGTATGGAGTGTAGAGCACACAAATGGTCGCGATCGTGTGCTTTTTTTGTAATCCTGATGAGTGGGTAGGTCATTACAGCTGGGATGGATCTGAGTGATTCGATCCAGCTTCATATAGTGACTTATGCGCCTTATATTATCCCACTCATTGGGCTTGTCTCGCCTTACGCATAACATGCTGAGGGCGGGGGAAAACTAGCGCACCCTTGATAGGTTTTACACTGAAACCGCTTCACGTGATTAATTCTGTGGGGTGCGTTCAAGTGAGGTGGATTTAAGGTTTTTAGCACGTGCAGGGGTGGGTGCCATACCCTTTTAGGCTTAACGCGGGGAGCCACCAGACAAACCGAGTTGTAGCTCTTCCACAACTTAAAGTATGGTGATAGGAACTAAACTCCCCTATATGATTAAAGCTATCTAGTAGAAGTAGTGCTGTTCTAGCCTCGAGGTGGTGGCTTACTGGCTACGTTTTTGGGTTTACGCGTTTTTGGGGCTGGTCTCCCCCCTATACTACGCTTACCATCAATATCACTTCCAGTTTTAGTATGGCAGAACCATTTTCTATGTTGTTTCTAGAAAGTGTTCTCTGAGATCATAGAAGACACGGGCTCAGCGGATGATCCTTGATATAAAGTGCATATATGATAACAAAAATACTAGCTTCAAAGCTCTTATACGGAACATATCAAAACACAAAAACTTCCACCCCCCAGCAATCATGTCTTTGATATTTAAATCCCACTAAATCTCCGGGTACTTTATCGTTTATCCATACCTCCCCTCAAACTTATTCCTTCTCGACCGGGTTCAGATCTAATATTCCAAAATTAGTAAATACAACCCATTATCAACTCCAAATTTAGATCGAATACTCACCCTCCTGATACGCCTCCAAAGCATCCCACTTTCCAGCCTCAATAAGCTCATGAACCTCCGTCCATCCCGACTGCGAGCACAAAATCCTCCTCACCGTTCCATCAGGCTTATAATACTGCACACCACCGTAGGCCTCACCGGCCGGAGCTTCTTCGCGCCTCGAGAGTTTATACGGATAGAACCAATTCGCAGATCTAACGAATCCAGAGTCGAGGCAGTAGCTACCACTTCCACCACCCTGTCGGTAGTTGTAGCATCCACTGTCGGTATATATCTGCCCTTTCGCACCCCCGGGGACACCGCCGAATTGCACTCCGTGGCAGTCGGAGTTGGTGCTGTAACAGGTGTAGCCGGCGGCGTTGCCGATGTAGTCGCTATAGCTGCCGTAGCCACCGCAGGAATAGGTGTTGTGGTGGAACCATAGCTGGACGGCCGCGGCAGGACTGAGGAGGAGAGAGAGTGCCGGGAGGTGTGAGATGATTGAGAAACGCATTTTTTTAAGATGGGGAGGGAAGGCTTGGGAGTGCTGAAGATGGAGAGGATTGAATTAGAAGCCGTGGATGGTGAGAGTATGGGTAGTAGTGGGAGGAGTTGGGGTATTTATACAATTGGAGTTTTTCATATCGGGAGATTCGTAGCTGTTCTAGACCTTTTGCACCGAGTAACGGATAGAAGGGTTACACATCATTGGCTGGAAGTTGTATAACGCTGCTTAACTAGTGAGGCCGTGTGAAGATACTGCTAGCCTTCATACGTGAAGTTGAGCGATATATAGTGCCCCCGGTTATAGATGCCGACCAACCAAACTCCCGTTTAGAACGCCACAACTATGACTGGGTATGCCCAATCGTGCCTCATTGTACCCAATTATGTCTATATACGCCAAATCTAATAGCTACTTAATTCACCTTCAATACAAAGAACACTACTATATCTCCATCAAAAGCACCTTTAAGGGTATAGCCATCTAAATTAGAGAATCCTCAATCATAGTTTAAAACGTAGCCTATTTTTTATAAAACATTTAGTCTATTGGGCGTGGGGGTATCGACCCAAAGTCAGGGTCGACATCTAAGGCCACGCGCGCCATATAACCGAAATGTTATATGTACTACGCGAGCTAACCGAATCTGAAATGATCACTGATCCCCCTTATGTGAAATTGTAAGACAATATCTAAACCATTAAATCACCAATTACTATCTTGTATTACATCAGCCATCACAGTAAAAGACTAGAGTCTGTGACACAACCAACGCAGGCGTTTAGTATAGTGGTCATCTGTCGACATGCGATTAGGCGGGCGCAACGCTACTACGTTCCGGGTAGATGCAGGCACGATGGGGGCGTCAAACTAACTCTAAATGAGCCCCATCTGCACGTACTAGCTCTCAAGTGCCGGGTAAGACATTGCACATCCGCGCACATCCGGACAGGGTTCAGTAGGGTAATAATTCTGTGTAGCGATGTACTAATTCTTGGCTTAGCTTGATTTTAGTAATCAGAATATATGTTTGAGGCGTTCCGTACGTTGCTTATCATCTACCACTTGGCCTTTCATGTCTCACCTGGGATGTGCGATTAGATACGTAAAATAATAGAGTTGATTGATTGGTTTATTCGCTAGGTAGCTCCTCTGTATGGATACCGCGCGATCGAAGGTATTAACTGGGAAGGGCCATAATTACGCTAAAAAGGTCCAAAAAAGGTACAAGTTGTTTTTGCCACTCGCTAGACTAGAGAGAAGCTTTTCTTTTACCAATGAAGGGTAGGGACTTCTTTAACAGGTTAGATACTTCGCTCTAACCTCTTAATATGATTATAATTCTTCTCAGTCAATGCGATATCTGAGTTTTCGAGACAACCTCGGTACTTGGGCTATAGACTAACAGCCGTGTTATCCAACAAAGTTGACTCGGCCTTGCACCCGTCGAATACTCTTGTCATACTTTAGACTAAAAATTCTACAGCCTCAGTGCCACTCACTGGTGTTGGTTACATCACTATAGCACGTGGAAATACCAGATACTATTCCGTTAGAGTATGTGTAACTAGCTGTGGGTTGTGCTATCACTGTTACGCTGCCGCAGGGATTACGGCGGTGGAATGGTTGGTGAAATCTTTAACGGTGCTTTATATACTTGTTGTGTTGTGGGTTTTAGGGTATACTGAGTGGCGATTTGGATTTTAGGTAGGATGTAAATTAGACTCGGTAATGAAAGGGCATAGAAGGTAAATAGTTGGTTTAATTTGTATGTCTCGTTGGTTGATTATTTGATTCTATTGTGCATGCTGAAGTACATACATATAGGATATCGAATAAGCGAGACATGGGTGAGAGCATGATCTAGGATGTTGGAGAAGGAGCTCTCTCTGGAGAAGGAGCTCTCTCTGGAGAAGGAGCTCCTTAGTAGTAATCTACTCGTCTTCTCTGTCTGTTACAGCAGAGATTTAAGAATACCGAGTGATTGACCGTGATTTGCAACGGAGCGCTTAGAATACGACGAGTATTCTTTTCTTTTTTTGTTTCGTTCATAAATACATGCAGCCTTCCGGCTATGGTATCGAACCCACTAAGCAAACACCCGCAAACAGTAACACAGACACAAATAACTTTCCAGAATAGTCAAGTAAAGCAATAAGCAAATCATAAATACTTTCTCAAACACAAACAATTACATAAACAGTAAAATTTCCAACCGTTCCTCCTTGTGCGATTTTTTTCCTATCTTCCCACGTCCCCCCCACCCTCTCTCTGCTGGCAATTTGACTATATCTTCCTCTGCCTTCTTCCATTGCATAAACTCCTCCCATATTGCTAGCCCGTGAATTTTCTCGTTCTTGTTTCGGCTGTATAGAAGCTTTTCTACGCCTTCCATAGAATACGACGAGTAAGCAGGTCACTGGATAGATCATATCGTGATATGGCTAGCGATAAAATATAAAATAAATGAACACTTATCATTTTGGCGTTCTGCATAATACATACATTGTATGACGTAAAATTCATCCCTAGTTTTACAACAGCCACACTGTCGCTATCGCACCTATATCCTCTGATCCCACGTATCCATGCAACTCATCCACACCCCTGAACTTTCCTACTTGACTACCCCCGAAGACCCCCGCATCTACATCCTAACACCTCTTCCCCTTTAAAAGAAATGAATATTATCCCATAACAAAAGAGAACCTAAATGAAACGAAACTGACTAAATAAAACATGCCAAAAACTCAGACACGCTCCTTCAGCATACCGTTACTAGAGAACAACCCACGGTACCGAGCCAACTCAATCAACGTCTCCAGCACAAACCCATTCCAATACCATACCCAATGCGTCTGGAAACAGTAACAATAAGCAATATAACTTCTAACACGACTAAGCGTACTAGAACCAAGATCTTCAAGTTCGCCGTGTGAGATTGTATCTATATAATTTGACCTGTTTTCAAGTCGTAGACCAAAGCATAACAAGACAGCAAATATTGAGGCCGAGTCGAATTGCGTATGAAGCTGTCCCGATGGAAAGATTTGTTTTATCGTCCTATAAAGGTAGGAATCAAGGTGCTCCTTAACGGCATCCGACATCCCATCGACGTCTGCCATGTGAGTCCGACCGAGCCTCCCATGCCAGTTCGTCTGGATCATTTTTTGGTAGACATCGGGAGATGCGCTACCGTGACCATCACTTACGGCGATCGCGTTATCTTTGGAAGTCGGCCTCTGGGATTCCTTCATCCGTGCTAGTTCTACCTTTAGTGTTTCAACCTCAGCTTTTAGTAGAGTAACATCGGTATCTGCTTTCGCCTTTATAGTTGAATTGGCGATTGAAAGCTGCTCTAATTCGGCCTGGAGCTTTTCAACTTCAGTGGTGCGGTTCGGGTCTACTGCTCTCATCGCGGCAACTGCATCGTGGATAGATTCCTGGAGTGCTGTATCGGATTTAGGGTTAGCTTCATAATTTATTCATAGGCGTTATCTGTTTGCAGGCTTACCCGAGCACGTAACTCCGCACTTGCTGGACCCAGATGGCTTGAGTATCTTAGCCGTTAGGGAGGACGTATCAGGGAGACTCATAGTTCTCGGTAGTTTACTGTGATTGTAGTTTCAATGCTGTCGTGAGCTTTAACGTGGTAGGAGTCAGTAATAATCTTTAGACTTAAACGGGCGAACTTTAGTGTATACTACGCCTTAGGTTATGAATACTAGCATCGGCGAGGACTGTAGTCCCAGGTCTTGATCCGAGTGAGGGGTATGGTATGCAAGTGGCCCACTGAGTTTTAATTCGCTGACTCATCCCACCAATACATTCTAATGGTAGTTTAGATAAGTGAACCCTAACCCAACTGGTAACGGGGTGCTCGATTTATCTTATGTCGCAAGAACCTAGATAATTGGGCAAATCAGGCAGCCAAAAAGGCGATATGGGGTTAACCTAGTTTCAACCCAATTAACTACCGGTTATTCCTCTGTTGGGGAGGCTCCTTTGTCAAAGATTAGGGTCCAAACTCGGGGCGTGTTCATCAGCTTATAGATCACCCCAAACCACCACGAGACAAAAACTACTACCTTTGCTACTAATAGTGAATATGGGCCCATTGAGTAGTTGCGGTTAATATATTTTATTTAGCGTGATTCCTTGATAAACCCACCCCTGCCACCCCCTGCACCGCCCGCCCCACACAAGCTTGACCAGAGTGGTGTGTGGCGTTTGGCATTGGCTGGAGGATGAGTAGTTTATCTGTGCTGTGATATTCAATGTGTAGATTGTTTTTCTGGTATAAATCTTCTAGTTGATTGATCCAGCGGTAGAACTAGCTTGCCGGAGCCGCCCTGATGTAGAGAATTTATATATAGGTGAGGTTCGGATAGCTATAGCGACGAGGTCTAAAACCAAAGTCCCTTTTTGCACTAGAGGCTTCTGTCAGTGTTGTTTGTCATCGTACTAGAAAATTTGCTCTGTTTCTAGGGATAAGAGTGGAGTGGGTGTGAGAGGTTGTGAGTTGGGGTTCGTGTTGTTGTCTTATGTAGTCCAAGACCAGGCCTCCACTAGTCTTCGGTTAAAGGGCTTAAGATTTAACCCTGACCATCGCTTAGGGGACTGTTGCTTTTCCACTAAGCTATCTCTGTCCCGTATCCCATACTCGCAACTGGGAGACGTTTGGAAAGCCGACCAGACCTGCATAGTGATGTATATGGGAAGAGTCTAATTAGAAACCTGCTAGGCTCTTGCTCCCCACAGCCCTTCACCTTTTCAGTGAGTTTATACAGGCAGAAACCTGATTAAGTACAGAGAAAAGAGATTAGAAAATAAAGAAAAGAGCCAGGTGCATACTGTACATATTTAAAGTGTATACTCTATAAGCCCCCATACCCAATGAGTTAGGTTCAGAAGGGGATCTATATGCACCTAGGCATAGCACATATATTCAGTGCTACCGCAGCCACTACTTTAGACTTATCATTTCGAATAGTCTTAGCTGTTAAATTTGGGTCTTTGGTTGAGGTGGTATGAGGCTCTGCGGATTACTCCGTGAGGCTCTGCTCGCTTATGCAGGTACAGGACCTCGGCTGACGTCACTTATTAACTGCCATCAACTACCCGTGAATAACATAATCGTCACTTGGTATCGTCTATACCTACAAAAAATGCTTTTAGATACTATATAGAAGACTATCTAAGGTTTTATAAATATTAGTTTAATAGTTATATGTTCCTCTAGCCGTCTACTTATAGCAGAAAATCTCCTAATTAAACCAGGTTCTAACATTCTGGCACTAGGGCTCCGGGATATTAACGAGGGTGAGATACAAGCAGCCTATCTAGCGGTGCAACGAGAGATTCAGTTTTTTTCTCGCTTAGTACAGTCACTACCAAGAAGTCTTCGTGATTGGGGTAATACACACCAAAGTACCCAATTTTTGGCCTTTACCACCCAACAACACCACAATTATTCTTGATAATAAACCCAGGAAAAATTTCTTAGATATCTAGAGATGCTAGACCTAAATTTCTAACCTTATAGAAAATAGTTCTGTGGAAGAATAATATATTCTGTGTGGGAAGCCTGTTGCTATGCAAGATTTGCTTGGGATCTGGGGTTCCCAGGGCCTCAGTGCAGCAATAAAAAAATCGGGAAAAAATCAGAAGAAGCCTTTAATATGCTCTTTATTTTTTTCTAAAATTACCCTAAGAAAAAGGTTGTGTTGTGGATATGTGGTGAGGGCTCTAAGTCGGTTATTTTTGGTGTGTGTTATATGCAATCACGAAGACTTCTTGGTAGTGACTGTACCACCTTAACCAAGGGTCCCTTCTCCGACACGCTTTAATCTTCCCCACAAGCAATATGGCTATCGTACGGTTTAGATCACTGGTTGAAATAATAAGCGGTGTTAAACCCTTCTATGTCTGTATCCCCTTCGAGCAACACCTTAAACGCTCCCGGTACCTTCCATTCGCCAGAGAATAGAAGTTCTCCTAGTTGTATACCCATAATAACTAAAATGTTCATTCTAGGCATTCTGGGAGTGGAAGGGAAATCTTGGGGGCCTGGTCGGACTACCGATGTGGTCCACTCAGTGGGGGGGCTTGTGACAGCGAAGAAAATAATAGAGAGGCCCTAGCCCAGCCCCTGGGCCCTATGAAACCAAATTCCCACTACTTAGGGTTTGCCACCTCTGATAAGTATAAAAGAAAAGAATGGATGGGGACAACCCATCTTCCAAGTCAGGTTTATAATTTCCTCTCAGACTTTACCTGAAAACCATCAGTCTACCAAGCACTCTTAGCAATCAGTATCACATAGCTCTTTCTAAAAACTCCCTTCTCGATAATCAACCCAATAGTCACTCTTCTTCAGTCAGTGGTACTTTTCCTGCCGACAATCTAACCAATTATACAGACCGCTCTGTTAGTACTGCCAAAATTGCACTTCTATCCAAAGATGTCCACAATTAAAATCGTCGTCGATTTATTAAGAAAATTATTAATAAGAGTAAATTTGAAATTTTGGCTTCTTATGATTCACTTAAAGGTGCTGTAGTAAGTGAAAATACATCTTTTATGGCTACGAAGGGTTTATCTCAGAAGGGAATTGTCGATGATTGGTAAGATTTGCAGAATTATGAACGGAGAGGTTAGTAATTGTATTACAGTGGGCTCTGAATAATGAATAGTAAACAGTAAATCAGGGCCACAGCTCAACGGGGGCTATAACTCAATAGGGCCCCCCACTAGCAACAAGCAAGTGGAGCAATGTGTTGTGATGTGACAATCACCAGCTGGTGTCCTCAGTTACCTAATCCGGTAAATGAGGACAACCACTTTACATTAGTGAGGCAAAAATAATAATTATTACACCAGTGGCGGTGGCTAATAGCTAGGTCACATATAATACTATCTAAAATACTATGATTCTAGTACTACTAAGGCTATACCAAAACCGTACCCTAGAAACACCCTTACTAGACTATATCTTGTAATTTTATTTCCTCACTTGGATAGAAAGCTCTTCCAAGTTTGTGGTAATTCTCGACCTCGATCGACCGTATTCATATCTCAGCTCCTCCTGTAGCATGTATCAAAATTCAATTAACCAGCAGGTTACGTGATGAACAACGCAAAAAGAGAGATAGTTCGGTCTGGAGAAAATAGGGTATATATAGTTTCGAGAAATTATATCTTAAATTTTTCTCCTATAATAATAAAACAAGAAGACGAAATCGATCATCTCCAGTAGCCCAATAGCACCAAAAATCAAATTATTACGAAATCAGAGAAGTTGGAATGAAAATGAGACAAAGGGTATAAAGACAATGCTGAAATGGACGTTGTTCTCGACTATGGAAACGGTTCTACGCGCTGGAGTGTGGGTCAGAAGGTTCAGCCATGTTAGATCTATGAGGATTACCTATTCTATACCATCACTTTCATAGTTTGTAGTATCTTGTGCCCCCGCAGATCGAAGGAGTTGAGAAATATAGTAAGCCCCCCGGCTATTTGCTGCTTGTAGGGCGTTTCCGTAATATCCACCCTGGGCATTGACATCGGCACCTTTGTCTAACAAGGTCTGCAAAATCGCATCATAGCCTCCAAAGGCTGCTGCTTGTAAGGCGTTGCCGTACCTTCCACCCTGGGCGTTGACATCGGCACCTTTGTCTAACAAGGTCTGCACAATCGCATCATAGCCTCCAAAGGCTGCTGCTTGTAAAGCGTTTCCGTAATATCCACCCTGGGCATTGACATCGGCACCTTTGTCTAACAGGGTCTGCGCAATCGCATCATAGCCTCCATCGGCTGCTGCTTGTAAAGCGTTTCCGTAATATCCACCCTGGGCATTGACATCGGCGCCTTTGTCTAACAGGGTCTGTACAATCGCATCATAGCCTCCATCGGCTGCTGCTTGTAAGGGGTTTCCGTAATATCCACCCTGGGCATTGACATCGGCACCTTTGTCTAGCAGGGTCTGCAAAATCGCATCATAGCCTCCACTGGCTGCTGCTTGTAAAGCGTTGCCGAAGTATCCACCCTGGGCATTGACATCGGCACCTTTGTCTAGCAGGGTCTGCACAATCGCATCATAGCCTCCATAGGCTGCTGCTTGTAAGGGGTTTCCGTAATATCCACCCTGGGCATTGACATCGGCACCTTTGTCCAACAGGGTCTGCGCAATCGCATCATAGCCTCCATCGGCTGCTGCTTGTAAGGGGTTTCCGTAATATCCACCCTGGGCATTGACATCGGCACCTTTGTCCAACAGGGTCTGCGCAATCGCATCATAGCCTCCATTGGCTGCTGCTTGTAAGGCGTTTCCGTAATATCCACCCTGGGCATTGACATCGGCGCCTTTGTCTAGCAGGGTCTGCAAAATCGCATCATAGCCTCCATTGGCTGCTGCTTGTAAAGCGTTGCCGAAGTATCCACCCTGGGCATTGACATCGGCACCTTTGTCTAGCAGGGTCTGCACAATCGCATCATAGCCTCCATAGGCTGCTGCTTGTAAGGGGTTTCCGTACCTTCCACCCTGGGCATTGACATCGGCACCTTTGTCTATGAGCATCTCTAACATTATTTTATGACCCTCCTGTGATGCTATAGCTAAGGCACTTCCCAGTTCCTCACTACAACCGTTGATATCTGCCCCAGACTCTAGCAAAAACTCCGATGCTCCCTGGTGCCCAGCCCTAGAAGAGTAGCCGAGTGGAAGGTTACCCCGAGTATCAGGAATATTTACTGACATTCTCATCTTCAATAGGGCCCTAATTGTTGATATGGACCCCCCTTGCGCCGCGTAATGTAATGCTTCTTTATATTCTTGAGGGACTTGCGCACTTGAGTGGACTGAATTCTGGTATAGATGTAGTATGCCTAAAGATAAGCAGTACGTTAACGGATTAACTACCTCATGAACTACAAAGTCGTCTGGGTTGTAGATCTGCATGTAGTAAGCGGCTTTAAGACTATTCCCGCTGGAATAAAGGAGCTTGTCAATGTTATGTGATAAGTCCTCTGGTACTACCGGAAGGATCTGGACATGATAATGCCAATATTTTGCTGTGTAAAGTAAAAATGGGTATTGACTGTTGTACCAATTTCTCCCCATATATTTTGCATATATTATATCATCAAAAAGCAAGTACTGAAGGCATATGTGAGCAAGCCTTTCATGTGCACCTATGGTACTTTGGTACCTCTGGTGGATCGATCTCTCCGCAGGCCCCAAATTTGCCTGGGGTGTGCTTAAAAACTCTTGGACTGTATAATGAACTGGTCGTACAATTTCATCCTCGACTGTCAAAAGATTGGCACAGGCACTGAGAACAGTTTGTTCATCGTATAGTTCCAGCTCTTTGTGTTTTGTAGATTCTGGTTCAATAGAGACTACACAGGCCAGCTCCCGAAGGGTCAGAGGCCTGCCGGCGCTAACTACCCACTGCAAGGCTCGCTTTGCAATCTTCTTAATCGAAGGAAGCTCTCGATCGATTTTCTCTAAAATTCGAATGTACGTCGCGTTCATATCAGACGGTAGCGATTCGAGAGCAACTTTTATATCCTTGATTGACGGTTGTCCATATATGTAATCTAACTGGTATTTAACCCATAAAAACCTATTTCTAAAGTCAGTATTCCTTCTCTTATAATTTACGATATTCTCTATAACCTAAAGTAGCAGGAAAATATTCTTACATTCCACTAGACTTGGAAATCAAGCCTTCCTCAATCTCGTCTTTGAGTCTTTGGTCTATGGAGACCTTTCCAACGCGTCGTTCGATCTGGTAACGTACGAAAGAAGCAATATCGGCATCCACTTTCTGTGCCTCAATTTGAATTGTTGGGAAATCGCCTTTAGTGAAAGTAGTTTCGATGTCTTCCTCCCTACGACTAGTTACAAACATTTTAAACCTGGTGGAAGAGTTTTGAGTGGAATTGCCGGTGGAGATCTCCTGGGTAAATCTCGTAAGAATAGAAAGGAAACCCTTCCGATCCTCAAACTCGTCCATTGCGTCTATGATAAGAAAGACTTGGTCAAACTCTTTTGAGAGGTCTAAAAGCTGGGCATCTAACTTTTCTTCTGTTGGGAAGCTTGCATCTCGATAGTATTTCTTGTAGAATTGTTTTAGTCCATTCGGCAGGATTTTCTTTTGGCGGGCGAGTTGCTGAATTATTGTAGACAGGATTTTGGTGGGCTTTTGGGAGACTTGATCCTGGAAGTTAAAGTAAATGAATGCTATACCGACTCGACTATCTAGTGAATATTTGGTCGAGATTGTGTCTAAGACGAGGGATCTATTGATATTTGTTAGTTTATGAGAACTTATAGATAGCTGCAGGGGTATACGAACGCTAGGACTGATTTTCCAACGCCAGCTGGTATAACGTTAGTCTAAATACTTTTGATCTATCTTCCCTTAGGAAAAAGACACGAGCAGGGTCATTTACGTGTTCCGTAACACCATAGTAGGGATGATGATTTAGCATTGTCCCAGCATTTAAATTGGGTGGAGTCAATAAGCCAGTTTCCCGTATCTTGGTGCCTCTTGGAAAATATCCGGTTATGATCCATGTCGAAATCTAGGTCTGAAAGCCACGATAGCAGCTTATGTCTATTCTCATCTAAATTTGAATTTAGTGATAAAAATTTAGCATCGATCTATCCAATAAAAAAATATACCATAGCCGTGAGGCTGTATTAATGAATGAAACAAAAAAAATATAGATACCAACCTTCCTTCTCCTCCGCCTCCAATATTTCTTTAGAGATTAGCCTCTCATGTTCAGTGATAGCGGCTGTTCGTATTACGATATCAACATGGTTGCGGAACTGGGTATTCAATGTGTTGAAGGTTTCTTCAAACGGCTCCCACATAACCTTCAAGAAGATCCGGAACGATACCCAACCTAGACATATAAGCTAATGATCAGTATACTTAGAGTATCCTTAATATACTCGATTAACACCTACGACTCGGATTTCCCTTCTTGTCCACAAATACATTCCGCGCTCCCGTACAAAACCTGAGTAAGTCGCCGTATGCGGAAGACAAGGCCTGTAGATATATATCAGCACCTAAATATTAACCGGAAGATATTTGGTATAATGCGTACATTTTGAACTTCCTTACAATGCTTAAAATTTTCTACGTATTTAGAGAGGTATCCCAAATGACCAGCTATATCTTCCATCATCTCTGTTAATTTGTTGAAAAAAGCTGCAAAGTCCAGTCCAAGCTGCAATAAATCCCTAGCCATTAGCAATCTAGGAACGGAAGTAAAAACATAGAGTACGGATAGAGTATTCAGACACACCTGAACAATGAGTTTTACAGCTCCAACAGCAAGCGATGAGAACTCCGGGCTGTGCGAAGTCATGATTGATACCGGTTTCAAGTATCCGTTTACGGCCTTCAAAAACCCCTCGACTCGTGAAACGCATCGGCGGGAACGACTTTCTTGGTTATGAGTCTCATCATAATGCTGGATTAAGACTATTAGCGCTTCAGGTGTGGTGGTACTACTATCATTAAATGCCTGTCGCTCTTCGGGAGAGAGGCTATCTATATGTTCCTTTAATGCTGAAACAAAGGCGGTATTCTCTACTGGAGCAGACAGAGACGGGGGTAGCGGTACAGTAGGTGGGGTTGCTGTAGGTTGTATTGGACTAGTCACCGGTAGTACAGGTAATGCCGGTAAAGTACTATATTTTTATAACGTTACCTATCTATTTTAAGGGGGGGGGGGGTGATTGAGGGTACCTGTTTAATGCTGGGGCCTGCGCTGTTACTAGCGGAGGGGCGGGGCTAGTAGACCTTGAGTTAGGACGACTGCCTGAATTACTTGGGAAACCAAGCCGCTCCCGAAATCTATATCGTGTAGGCATCCTAGAACCCAAGGATGGAGAATGGTGTGCAAAATCGAATTCTCTGCTAGCTATCTAATCAAGAAGCTAACGACGGTCGGTTTAGCTGTAGCCTAAATAGTTAGAAGGTCTAGATAGAGCTCGGGCTAGATACTAGAATTCCCTTACTAATTTAGGCCTAGAACTTTAGAGGTTTGGAGATAGACGATTACTCTAGTATATACTGCTGTGTTTATCGAAAGGGACTACATGTAGGTGAGGAGGGAGGATTGCTGTATGTGCGGGGTTACCGGCAAGGGTGACGCCCAGCCTAGAAAGTATATGGCCCGTAAGTAACTCTGTCGCTGTAGCGAATGGCTTGGCAACAACTTTTGCGAACAAGCATGGGGTAACTCTCATCATGGTCGCAAACAATGAGGGCCTTTTAATATTCTACACTAGAGTGCACCGGTAAAAACAACCATAGGTATTTAGGTACAAGTACTAGGATTTACTCTCTAGTCTAGGTATAGAAGCAAGATTACGTAGTCAGAAGTAGAGGAAACAAAAACACCAAGAAACAAAACGAGAGGCAGAGTCTCAAGTAGGAATCTATATATAGAGTGCCAAGAGACATGATAGATAACGATAATACACTCTACTCACCAGCAGATACTTATTCAATTCAATAAAAACCCCCCCCAATGTCGCCCCTAACCCCCGCCCAACTCCTCCGACAAGCATGTCGCGCCGGAACACACACAAAATCAACAGCTCTACTCGCACCCACCATCCAAGCTAACATGCTCGTCCTCCCCCAAAAGTATGCCTCATCCTTCCAATCCCTCTGCGAGCGCAACCCAGTCTCTTGCCCTCTACTGTGGACAACTGCGCCCGGCAACCCCACTACACCACTTGCGCCAGGAGCAGACCTAAGAACCGACCTACCACTATACAACGTATTCATTGACGGTATTCAACAGAGTTTAGAAGGAACACTAGATATCAAGAAAGAATGGTCGGATACACATGTGGGGTTTCTTATCGGCTGTTCTTATTCGTTTGAAACAGCACTTGTGAATGCCGGGTTGCCGCCAAGACACACAATCTGTAGCCCTGCCAAAACGGTACCAATGTTCAAAACTTCTGTTCCATTAAATCCTGCCGGGGTATTTACGAGTGGGTATATGGTAGTTTCTATGAGATCTTACCCCGAAGAGCGTATTGAGGAGGTGAGGGATATTACGAGGGGATTTCCAAGACAGCATGGAGAACCTGTTGCTTGGGGTTGGGAAGGCGCGAAGAGACTCGGTATAGAGGAGAAGATGAGATCTGGGAAGGTTGATTTTGGGGATTGGGTTGAGATTGGGGTGGGTGAGATTCCGGTCTTTTGGGGGTGTGGAGTTACACCCCAGGTTGCTGTTGCGGAGAGTAAGATTGAGGGTGTGGTTTTGAGTCATTTCCCGGGGTGTATGTTTGTGAGTGATGTTCCGGCGGAGGTTGAGGCTGAGTTAGAGTTTATTATTCAGAGCGCTAATGTTGCTGTGTGAATGTTTGGTAGAGTGTGTGGGGGGCGAGTGGTAGTAGCAGTGCGCCAAGGTTTTATATACATATGTAATCAATACAGTGCTACTGCCCCTCTAGTATCCTAATGAGTCTAGCATGCTATCCCATGAAATTTTAAAAGCGCTTTTCACGCCTCCTAAATCCCCAATTCTACCCCATATTCTGCCCAGCTCTACTCCCATATCTGACTATGTAATTTCCATTAAACTAAGATCTAGAACCTGAGGAGAGCATGCTATTGTGCCGGCTGTGTTCGTTTCTCGATAGGATCCTGAGAATCCCTGGTGGTCTGGAGTACCATCTTCTACCTTTATTCGGTCATCCGCATGAGAGATGTTAAAGTGGAATAATTGATTGATCTAGAATAGATATTATGTAGGTAGTGGGGTAGAGAGTAATCTTATTAGGCGCAAATACTAGATCCCCTTTGAGTATTCCACAAAGACACCGGCTCATATACACACCATCTATTATTTAAATAACCACTATTAGTGTTAAAACACAACCGCATTCCTGCTAGGAAGTTTAAAAGTTTCTTCTACCAATATTCTCAATAAGTCTATCTCAAATATACTAACGGCTAGTAGAGTTCGTATTCCCAACATCCAGAGTGGGAGCTGAATCGGGCGTGCGGAAAGAGACCAGGGTCATCCGATCTCAAGCTAGTTGATAGCTCTTGATAGATTTTATGTGCAATTTTGATATCTTTTCCTAGTTTATACAAAAGTTTGGTTACTTAGCAAAAGTCCTATATACGGTTTTTGAAAATCAAAATATGTTTGCATATTTCCGAATTTAGTTATAAGTACCCTGGGCTTGCGCTTACAGTTACTGATCTAACTACATCTGGGTTAGTGTAAATGTACTGAGTAATAAGTACCTCCTCATTAATATTATCAAGGCTTCAAGAGAGACTTAAATAATAAAGTACATATTGTGTGGTATTGTAGTGAGGGGCCTGCCATATTATGAGTCTAGTGTCAATGATGATGAATGCTGTGCTTACAACTACGATACTATGTCGCGATCATGTCCCTGCTATGGTGCGCGCAGTCTTAAATGTGCTAGCCAAATCCAAGGTGAGACAGCAACCCACACCAAATCTTAGCCAAACTTCAGTAATCTGGGCCATGCAAAAAATTAAAAAAATTCCTATAAGCTCAAGTGTATGTTCAATAGAAGAATGATACTATCAATATATGATCCTCATAGATTTTTACCTCTGGTATATCCCTTCTTGTTAGGCCGTGTGTAGCATTCATCATGCTTAAGTATTTCTAGGAATGGTTCCATTTAGTACTTTTTATAGCTAAAAATGAGGTTTTATTCCACAACAACCACACATGCCAAAGCTTAGTAAAAAGACATTGAGCTTCATTAGGACTATACAGGGCCACATATTTTTTTGCTAGTGTTTTGACTGGCTGTAAGAGCCGGAATATCGGCTCAAACCTTGCATCACATTTAAGACTGCGCGCACCATACATAGTTTTTTTCATAACTACCGCTTAGTAATCACGTTCATGCTATTGTTGTGTAGTAATAGCACCTGATAGAGTGGGGGTGATTTTCTTTTTGTTTAACTAAGTACATGCATAGCTTCCCGGCTATAGTATCAAACAATTTTATGCGCACCAAAAATAATCAAAATAATCAAAACAATAGCAACCCCCTAAAGCCAGTCTCCTTCACGATCCGAGCGGCCCTCGTCCAGTTTGCCCAAGTGGGGGTGGTAAATATAGAAGCGTTAATCAAACCTAATCTGCCGGCGCCGGTAGTAAACTGAATTATAAATGCTGGATATTAGCGCTTAATTTTGCTTGGCAACCCTGGTAGCCTTCTCGCGGTGCAGAATCTAACCTAGATACAATTATAAACATAAAACCACCAATAAGATAAAGAATATTCGGTTTTTGACTTAAGGGAGGTCATATGCATTATCAACCCTACAGCGCTTAACTACAATTCAAAGCTATCTATGAGTGTAAAAACCTCTTGAAATATAACTCTTAGTGAAAACCCTATTCAGGCTTGGCATGAACAAAGAGCCTATGTTAAACTAATCCTTCATGTCTTTCCAGACAGGTGTTAAGAAGATAGTTTAGTTGATATCTTATAGAAGGTTGAAAGAATAGTAAGATAGATTTGCTATGGTAACGATCCGTGTTGTCAAGCCGAAATGTGAGCATCACCCCCATGTCCAACAAAACCTCAGCCTTCAACAGTTTCATGTGAGAAGGCCCCCAAAAATGACCCAAGCGCAAGGGGAGACAGGAAGGGTGTAGTTAGTGGCGGCCCGTATTTGTCTCAAACATAGCCTTCTGTGTTTCCGATTATATTAAAGGTTATGTCGGCATTGAAGGCCTTCTCACTGATGAATCGATCGCACGTAACCCCTATAGTTCTTATGTGAATGAGTGCCTACGAGAAAAGGCTTTTAATGCCAACCTGTAAAGTGCAACGGCCTAACACACCATCTACTTTGAAAATATATCATTGGCACTAACATATTGCTCCGCCTCTAATTCTTTACGAACCTAGAGGCTGAGGCCGATCCATTGAATAACACCGCCACCATTCCCACCAAGTACATAGCACCCCCCCCCCCCCAAGCAACCCAGGGCCGCTTCATTCTACCGCCCGGAAGTCAATTCTAGTACAACTCAAACCTTCAGGAGCCGCTATGCCGTACTCCATGCCTTCGGGTCTCAACATGTTACAACCATCCGAGTTACCATTACTACTACTGCTTTTTGGCATCTTCTCCCCATACCTTACCTGCCAAGCGGCTCCTGCCAACATGAATGAAATTCTGGATAAAGCCCTACCTGAGCCAGGTGACGGGAGTCATCAAGCCCAAATAAATTGCTACGCACTCCCTTATGGCGCCATTGGATTTTCGTCACATATTCTCACCTTTTACACTACCATAGCGCTCTTCAATGGGCGTAGCCCCTGGAAGTGCAGTCGCTTGGTTGGGGGCAGTAAATTCGACTATACAATAGTCACTATTGGCCTTTTGATCACGGTTTCTACCTCTACTGTGGCAATCTACCGGTGTAATCAACGTTGGGAGTACATTCTGCTCGCTGTTTGGAAGTTAATGACGTCTCTCACACAAACATGGACGGCCTACCGTGCGAACTATTCGTGGAAAAGTATGCCGAGCCCCGAGGCACTCTGGCTAAGCATTCCGGGAGCATTTACGGGAATGGCGGGCTTGTCCTACTTGGTGTGGCAGTTCTGGGGTTTGAGGGAAATTCGTATTTCGACACTCGCCTTTGCTGTAGCTGCTCTCCTGTTGATTTTAGTTACATCTATCGCTTATTGTAGGTTTTGGTTTGATTTGCCGGGGATCGGAGTCTTGGCTTTTATGTTTAGTGGACTTGGGGCAGTGGCAGCGCTGTATAGCGATTGGGTATTGGCTGTGATTAAAGGAAACTATATTGGGTTGCCGCAGGCTGCTAATGCTGTAGTTTTTTGGCTGTATTTTGCTGCAAAGAGGTTGCCATTTCTTTCACATTGATTTTTTCTATCCTCATAAGTATTTATATAAGTAAATGGTCACATTAATGGATATAGATGGTAAATGAATCACCCGAGACTTTTGTGATTCATTTAAAGATTGGTATTTCCAGTGCTATAATTATTTATAGAATTCCTCATCCTCCTACCCTTTCCAACACTGCCCCTTAGATCTTATAGCTAATTTAATTAGTTACAATATGAAAATTAATGGCCCCCGGATCCGAATTCGTCGGTAATACTGCTTGAAGCACCAACGTGAAGAAGTAACTGGTCGACATCCCAATGTAGTGCTATTCTGCCCGTCGACCTATTTGGATAGAGTATATATAGAAAGTTGGATTAAGCCCGGCCATTATCAATATAATCCGGAAAGAGCTGGGGTATTGTTTTTGGCGAGAGACAGTACGTGGAAAAAAATCAATTCTATCTCCAGTTACTAGAGCAGCAATAGCCTTTCACACAATCTTATGCGGTCATCCAAAATCCCTATTTAACTAAATAATCCCACTTTGGGAAAACCTAAAGAAACTTAGATAAGGGGGGGTTGAACACCCAACCTCTTAAAGATCGAACTATTAGACTATCCAAAATGATTAGAATTTTAGGAATGTTTTTGTTTCGTTTTTAGTGATTTGGCACACTTGAAATATCCTCAGACTCGATAGGCAGTAGCTGATAAGTGACCAAGTCTTTCATGAGCTAAAAACAGATGGACTGTACCCTACGATTACTAATACGTGCATTAAGTAGCTTAGCAATCTGCTACTAAGCAGAAACACATATCTCTCCTTCTCTTCTCAACACCTCATACAGTTAGCGGATAAAGAACATATCAACCGATCCATCAAAAACTAGACCATAGATTAAGATTTACTAGTTGTATTATAGGATAGATACAAATGATGAGCGGCGATCACGCAATAACATGTCTCGAGAAGGACGATATCCAAAGTGGCTAGCAAACTGCAGCTGCCCTCTCCTCGACAGGTAGGATCCTTATACCGCAGTCACCTCCGCCAGTTCGGACTACGCAGAAGTCGATAAATGATTTTCGAGGGGATCTTTTTAGGATGGACGATACAGTGGTAGCTCTGGAGACTATTGTTGGTAGCCTCCACACTAACTTTTGTCATCCCTAGAATATTCCACTTATCGGCTCATAGTAATATTTCTATTAGGTGTTGGCCGAGTTGAACAAATCAAATCAAACCTCTCGATAGCAAATATTTGAATGTTAGTGTTCGTCATAGGGGATTCAGGGAACCGCGTCAATAAGCTGCCCTAAACCGCCCATCCCCCGACCGGGGCGGTTTTCTCTTTAAAAATCCCCCCATTAACAAGATTTTGACCTAACCAGCTACTAGAGACCCAATGGGGCCCCAAATGTTAACCCCCTACTGGGGCGGTCTTTTGGCCAGAATTAGGCCCCGAACCACCCCAATACGAACACTATTGAATGGCCGGCCCAGCCCAATAATTAATTATTACGGTAGTTACTGGGCTGGGACACGTAAAGGGGGATTTTCTAATCTGTGCTTGATAGTGTAGCTACATGTGTCGCGTGTCCGAGTATATAGTCGAACTTTCTTATAATACATGTATATATATAGTGAAAAATTGCATTGGTAGCGCCCTATGAAGCTATAGATCGAGTTGAAATACACAGTGTCTCGGGTACTTTGGCTTAGGGATTATAGAGAGAAAGCAATACGCTTTTAGGAAGTCAATTGCCATATGGGCTGAGCTCCGAAGCTGATTTTAGGTAGAAAAAAAGGAATCCCCGTGGAAGTTACATAGAGCCCATAATATAATATATAAAAATAAATAGCGAGGTAAAATCACTACAGAATTTGAAACTACACAACCTGAAACTTATAAAAACTTATTTATACCACGCTTATGTATTGCCTTGCTTCTACCTCCCTCCGAATCTCACTTGACTTAGGTTTGCGGGCCACAATCTGTGCTACTGTTTCCCCAATCAAGTTTGGTATATTAACCTTTGCCCCTAAATTCACTAGAATCATACAAATGTCATCAAAAGATTTAATTAATGCGTAGTATAGAGTTGTATTCCTGCCAATGTTTAATGTATCTATTTGTGCACTAGAAATTAGTAGACTTGTTATATCATTGGTGTTTCTACTGATAATAGCTAGGTAAAGGGGGGTTGATCCAGATTTATTGGTAATATTGCTTGAAGCACCAGGGTTAAAAAGCAATTCTAATATTGTATTGTTTATATTGTAACGGGGGTCCTATTTCTAGTGCGACCGTAGACGAGAAGATGGGAGGGTCAACCGAAGGTTGACAGCAATGGGATGCGCGGGGTATACAAGTGGCTACCAGGTTGGTTACTGGCAAAGAGTATAAGAGTTTTCCTTGTTCAAAGAACTTAACAATATTAAGATTCTTTCTCATGGGAGGATTTCCTTGAGGTTTGGAAGTTGGATTTGGTTTGGAGGTCGGAGAGCGGTCATAGCTTATATACGATTTCCCCACTCTCGTCGGTAGGAAAAACTCTCCCAATCTCCTACCATACCACACCAGCTACAGATCAATTGACTCACATACTATTCTCCTACTAGGACGGGGATCTCCCAACAGTGATCCTTTCCCCTACGCATTCCCCTACAGGATTTTTATTGGCACCACCTCCCAAAAACTCACCCTCAATTCCTCCATCACTACTCCTATACGACTATCACGCGGTTCATCACGTGTACTCACGGACCTCTATGTTTGAGGATCTCGGCAGAGACATTGGGTTAGGGTTCCTATCAGAGATATCTTGTTTGCTTCTCTCTACTATAAGTCATTTAGTCTATCAATCTCAGCCTTTTCTCTCTCGATACTACCTGCACCGTTTCTTCGTTCAGGTCATGGGGGTGTTCATCTCGGTTACATATAGAATATTGCGGGGATCATTGTAGCTAACTATTTTATAGAAGACAGGTTCCATCTAGTGAAGAGGTTCTTGAGTTTCGGCACGTAAAGTGAAGCTAGCTATTTAACTCTAGAAGAAACACATGACTGCGACCTGAAATTAGCAGGATCCTCTAGGAGCCGCCAAAATCTCTTCCCTCTTGTATCATTACTCTTACTATCTGTGAAGGCTTTTTTACCCGGGTTAAATTATATCTTGCAGCCGGTTCAAAATATGGCTGAACCCACGTGACCCTAGTGTCTTCTACTTGGGTTAACTTATCGAACTCGTAACCCATTGGAAAAAAGCTCAAGTATAGTTCTGAATGGACCTTTACACATTTTTCATAATACCACCTTTTCGAGGGCTTTAGGTCTCATAATCCTCTATCATAGTTCATATGATTGCTGCTATTTACCCGCCTGAACCTATATCAAAAGCTGTCATTTCTCAAAAAAACACCGTGGTGGTTCTTGAATTCCACGCTTCATGATACATCACTCATTCTACGGAGATAATCTCTGGACGGAGATATAAGCGAGTACTTGCCCGTGCATGGTACATCATCATTACCCTTCATTCTCTACTCCTACATCATTCACGGCCCGTCCCAAGTACTGAGAACCAACTCAGTTCTTATTGGTACGATGCATCTTATTCCCACTTTTCAACCTGCATCATCACTAGTACTTAACTGACCAGCCCCAAGACCCCGCTACCTGATCCCAGGAACTTCGGAAAACTGCGAATAGTTGGTAGCTGATGTACAAGAGGTCTCGAGTCTCGTAAGGGAGTCGGGAATGCCAAAGTACTCATGGCGCCAGGTTTAATGTTTGTCATGTGATTTAAGCGAGTATTTTGACTCGATATAACCAGTGAATCTAGGTCATGTGACTAACATTAAACATGACATCATGAGTACATAGAAATCTTGCCTATTGCTCCCCGAAGTGTTCCATCTATCGATCGCTGTTGATCCGCAGCGTTCCTATTTGTAACATCTTCTACCCCGAGTATTTGACAGGGTACTACGTCAGACCGTAGTGAGTCGTGCAGCAACACAGCAAAAGAAAAACACCAAACTCCCAATGTTCAAAACGCCACTAGATTGTAATATTAATCAATAATCGGTATGAGCTCTCTTAAAAGATACTTCTCTTGCATCGGGAGTTCACTTTTAACCTATAATTTTCTGAGAACCTCAGCTATGAGCCTATAGATGTTCGTATGTAACAATTAAAAGCAACGAAATCTTTAGCAATTTTGCTCCCGGTTTTGGATTTTGAGTAATCCATCTACTCCTGAAAGAAAGGTCTAGCTCTAGTCTATCATTGGCTCCAGTGGCGAGTGGATTGGATTACTATGCGACTTACTTCTCGGCCTTCCGCACTACCCGGTCGAATCGGTACGTGATCGGGATGGGTTCCTCTCATTACTGGTTCTCCTTGGCCTTTAGTCCTCCTAGTTGCGGTATTATCTGCGGGGCGTTTGTTTGGTGCCGTTCTAGTCCGTGCGCGAATTCTGTCCTCTGCGAATCGTACCGGTGGAAATATAGCTTGTACGATGATTGGTCTTCTCCCGGCGAATATTTGGGAGACCCCGATCGGTATTCCTTGTTTCTAGAACAGCAATGATACCTGAGACTGTACTGCTCGTCACCTACTACATGGAAGTCATTCGTGGATAGGGCAATAAGCCCGGTACCATTCGTGAATGGTGGAATTCGGGAATGAGTAGGAGTAGTGCCTTGGAATTAGATCGTGATCGGAACTCTGAGCTTGATCGGTTCCACTGTAATAGTCTTTATATATTAGTTCTTATCCCAGAGACTGAAATTCTGGCCCCCCAAGTTTCAATTTCAGTCACCTTCTAGTACTATCACCAAAATGAGGTTCTCTTTCACCGCCGTCTCTGCTTTCGTTTCCCTTGTTGCGGGAGCAGCTATCCCAATCGCAGAGCCGGTCGGGGACATTAGGGAGCGTACTGTCGGAGGTGTAAGTATCTACTACACTCAAAACACTCATACTACCGTCTAACCCTATACTCTAGATATACCTCTGCGCAGACATCAACTATAGTGGTAGATGCGGATACGCAGTCCAGCCGCTAAACCAATGTATCAACCTTGGTACCGACTGGTAAAACTCCTCTATTCTCACGTTCATTCAAAACACTAACCATCACAACTGATAGGAACGACCTGATTTCCTCCTTTGGTCCTGACCCAGGCACAACCTGCCGGCTCTATATAAACTTGGGATGTAATGAATCAACATATACCGTCATCAGTTACCCTGGGTCAGGTGATTTGCGTAATCAGGGAATAAACGATCTAATATCCTCTTTCATATGCTACGGTTCATAATCGTATTATTGTGCGAAATTATCAATTGTGTTAGTATCCCTTTTTTAGTGTCCATTTTGTGCCTTTACTAATTGACACTACTTTTAGTCTATTCTAATCACAGGTTATACTGCACGATGAGTGAGAGAGGATGTTGCCTTAGCGAGTTAATTATAATGATATAAGGTGAATGTACTATATAATCGCTAGGCGGACATTTTCATGGTGGGATAAATCGTTGGAATAAACATTCGCCAACCTTGGCATTTTCCTTTGTATACAAGTGTGGTAGCACCTCGGTTATGGAATACTGTTTAGGATATATATTAAGTAACAAATGGCAAGGGTATTTAGATAACTATGGCGTGGGTCCCTCCTCCGTGGTCCTTTGAGTTTATAAGTCTCATGCAGCATAAAGCGATTCATAAGATTATCTTGTAAAGGTTTAAAAACTTACCAAAAGACAACCCCAGAAGGTAATTAGCTTATTGGAACTATCTCTGGTTCTCTACGATCTCACCTGTATCAATTCAAAGTTGTAGAGTTTCATCATTGGTGGCTTATTCTGTATAGTTGGTGTCTATTCTCCCTAGACGAGCTCGGGGCAATTGAGGCGACATCTTAGAGGCCAGAGGACCAATGAGGTTATTGCATGGGTGGTTGGACATGAAACACCGACATAGTATGGGATAGTATTCCTGTATCTCTTTTGGAGGGTCTAATTGGGAGTATACCCGATAGACTACAAACTCTAATTAATGCTGAAGGTTCTGCAACTCACTATGGAATTATTTTTGTAGGAATCGAGTTCCCTATGCACTGCCAACACCGCCACCTGTCATCAGACTTATCCGCGCACTCGAGTACTTAGCCTCACCCCCCCGCATCTGTAGCTAGTAATATATTCTTATATCAGGCTTCATTCCGAGTAGTTTGGGGCATGCGACCCCCGTATGGCTGCCCGATATTTATCAAGAATGAGTGGCTGGACGACCTCACACTCATGACGGGGCCATCCCGATAGGTTCTAGTGATTGAACTGTACCCCAATTGAAGATAAAACCTGTATCCTGGGGTACCTCCTTCATGCCACGTCTACTAGGACTCTGTCTTTAGGAGTCTCTGGAATACGGTAGCTAGTGCGATATCTTGGTTATTATCGTATTCTATTTGTAGGATGTGATCACTCTATCAGGTACGGCGGGTCATTTGTACAAGAGTGCAGAAAATACTCAGCGGCAGCCAAAACCACACCAAAAACCGGCCTATGCCAAATAGCTAAATATGCTGCAAATGGTAGCATTACTACTTAAATTCCGAAATCTTAATGAATTAAATAAATAAAAACCCTATATTTATGTGATTTCCTTGTAGGCTAAACATAAATGTTACTTCCTCTATACAAAACAGTTTAGACCTGTGTAGGTCAGAGTCGCCATCAGATTTGTCTCTATCTTGGGCTCTAAATAGTTCAGGTTGGTGATTTGGCTTGTGGGCGTGGTAAAAAAAAAAGGTTGACCTGCAAAATCACTTTTTCTCCACCAAGAATATATCAAACAACAAATCTGCTATATTAAATTAGGGGCTTAAGGTCTGTCCTAGTTTATGCATATTACTTCCACAGTATCTGGTAGGTGTGGTGTTGGTGGCTGCTCGCTAAAGGTCCTTTCTGCACTCTTGTACCGGGTGTTGAGGGTAAGTACCAAGAACTTTCTCCGGTTGGGCAGTCTTTTGCTGTACGCCTTTGGTTGGTCTAGCAATGACACACTGGCCAGCAAAGTGTGTATGAATGGCGAGGCCCCCAGGCTAGCAGACACAACCCCAAAGACTGCAATTTGACTCCTATCTACATAGTTGCCAGCATAAAATACTAAGGAATAGACTTAAACTACTACTATTGTAGAGCTAATGGGGGCACAATCCTTTAATGATTTTTAAAGATTTTTAGTGATTATTTTCGATTTTTAAAGGAGATATACAAAAAGTTCTCGGTATTTTACCCCCTCATAGAAGTGGTGAGTATCGCAGTGGAAGCATTGGCTGCTCAATGTGGCGCAAGCCAATTTTGAGCGTATAGGAATCAAGTTCTCGGTATTTAACGCTCACACCCGGTACAAATGGCCCGTCGTAACTCGTTGTCTTCAGACGTTTCCGGATTATGGTAATTGGAAGAGCGACATGTCTCTCTTACCAGCTCACATTCTGAGCTTGTGGGGCCTGTGACATTGGTTAAACCTAAAGATTATCTTTTTTAATTGTCGATTCAGCAATATTCAGCGTATCATTTTGGTTCCTTTTGTCCTGCATCCTGTGTATCTGGTGGATCTCAGTGAGCGACATTGCGCTCCCAATCACCCTATTCCGTAAACGCTTGACGACTACGAGTAGTCGTATATGAAACATTAGATATCCAATGAGCCTGCGATGATCTCGGTAAGGGGTATCTTGTGTGTTGACCGGATCGGACCACTCATAGTGGCCAAATATTCTAGGAATACGGGAGTGCCATGTCACTCACTCACTAGTATTTGAAAGATAATCGGAGTATGTCCCATGATTTATTATGATACCCCTTATCAACCATAAAACTATTATCGTGATAGTTTACTATAGCAGGAGTCCTTCAGGCAGAAAGAGCAAGTCAATTAAGTAAGTTAGTCGCATCTTATAACTATATAATAACCGCAGGTCTGACACCTAGCGTTCATAGCCGCGTTATCCGATAAACCCCTACCAACTACTTGGTCACTCAGCCGCACCTTAATTTTAATAGTCTACGAGTGAGTTTACGGATAAAGGTTGGGGCGAGAATAGAGTTAGGTATTAACTACTTTGCTAGCCCAAATTCACCACCACCACAAGGGTCATAAGACGCCCCGAACTCTACACCCTACAAAACTCACAGCACTGGAGAAGCCCTCTCCTCAAAGAACAGCCCAGGTGAGTTGATAAACAGGGGGTGAGAAAAGACTGGGATTAATATAATTAGGTCTTGCTTACATTTCTAGGTATCTACCCTGGGGCTCGATTGTTGGCTCTTTGGCTCTATTTTATCAACATTTCCCCTTCCAGAGGTTTGCGATGGAATGGCCCCTTGTCTGGATATTCTTCGTATATAGGTCGGCCATTATTAGCGCCGCGCCAGTCGTAGTCGCAAATAGCACCACCTCTGCCTTGGGGTTTACTCAGGAGCCAAAAGGGCGTGGGACGTTGGGCCTTGCCTGGAGTTGTGTCACCACCTTTAGCCTTTGTGTTTGGACCGCATCACACCCAAATATCGTATCGAATGCATTAAGAAGAAGGAATAGACACGACTCATCAGCACTTCTGAGATTTTTCTACATGTTTATTCACCCACGACTCATATACAAGCTGTCCTGGATGATTATGGCTATTTTGTTGCCCGAGTTTATCATAACATGTGCCTACTACCAGAGGCGGAGAGCCGTGGAGCTTCAGGAGATCTGGTGTAAGTATGCCAGTGGCCGCGAAAAAATAAAACCGGGGAGTTTTGATGATAGGTTTGGTGTAGAAGGGGGATTCTTCTTGCTCATGGGAGGGTTTGTTATTGTCAACACCGTGGAATCCAATCTCGCTGAGAACAAAAATTCTTTCAACGAGACAAGAACTGAGCCTACCCTAGGTATACAGGGTCACTGGGTTGATATTATGTCAGAAGAAAGTATTAGGCTCGTAACCTCCACTTCACCATCCGCCGGTACCTATGATAAGGCAAGCACAACTGTACCCGATAAAGATGATTCATCCTCCTTTACCTACACTTTAACGCCCTATGGATTTCAAGAATACCTGCGGGCTGGTTACATCGATACTCATGATAAAGCCTTCGACAAGGACCTTATCGTTGATAAAGGAAAAGCCAACAATCTGGCAAAGCTGCTTGTCTGCATGCAAGTGTGTTGGTTGATGGCGCAATGTATTTCACGGAAGGCTTGCGGCCTACCTATCACTCTACTTGAGACCCATGTCGTCATACAAGCGGAGTGGGCTGTCCTTACGTATTACTTTTGGTGGAATAAACCTCTAGACATCAACGAACCTATCCAGATCACATTAAGGCAGCCACCAGTAGGTTGGGAAGCTCCGGATATTAGTAAGGAAATCAGAAATGAGTGGGAAGGTGTCCCTTTCCAACTACCAAAAGAGGAAGCCAGTGATGAGTACCATAATGGTCTTTATTTTATTGCCGAAAAGCGTCAGGATAGGATGGAACTGATGTGGTACAAGTCTATATGTGACATTCTGCAATACGCGATTCAGGCGGATAAAACCTTTATCACAGTTTTGACTGTGTTAAATGGTGGTCTTCACGCGGCTGCATGGAGTGCTCAGTTTCCTACGACAACTGAATGCTGGCTTTGGCGAATAAGTTGCATATGTTTATGCGTTTTACCCTTGCTCTTTACCATTATTATAGAGGGACGTGGTTTTAATGATGTTGTACTAAGTGCAGTATGGGAATTGTGGTTTCAGAAAGGAAGTCTTACTCGAAGGATCATAGATATGGGGAGGGATGTTTGTGAGGGAGTAGTGTATCAGATTCCGACGAAAGGACTAAAGACTACGGTAGCTAGGAGTGGCAAGGGAGGGGGGATGATTTATTATGTTCGGATGTTTTCTCGCGTTCTTGGGTTGCTTACTATCCAATCTTATTACTTTTGTCTTTTATATGTTACACTTGAGAGTTTGATTAGTCTTCGTAGTCTCCCTCCAGGATCATATTCCACTCCTACATGGAGTGACTATTGGCCTCATCTGTAATTAGGAGTGGACTTTAGTTATAGGGTTGTTATCGAGTCGAGGGTGTAGGGTTAATTGAGCGTACCCCGTACGGTATCATTATATTGCTTGCTTTTCAAAGTTGGATGAATTTCAGGTTTCCCTATAGGAGCCGTGCGCTACATTGCCTGAAACCACATCACGAATATATTTGCCGGAGGTAAGTCTGACCATACCCTACATGTATACTTGAAGCGAACCAACTATATGAGACACAGCGAAGATTCTTTTGTTCAATATCCGGGTCTGAAAAGCATTGGCAGATATTTAATTGTTACTTTCCATAGAGAACCCCCGCGACGTTCAAATATGATGTGGCCTGGCTTATCTACTCGATAAGACATGAGGTTCTGCAGGTATGTACAAGATCGATAAACGAGGCTTGGCTAACTACTGGCTGACGCCATGGGTAATAGCTAAGAATCCCCAATAACTCAATAATAGAAGAGAATGACCAATTAGGGAGGTGGTCTTTCTTTTGCCTCGTTCCCTTATTGTGATTGTGGGAGGTCTACTATTCTAGGGTACTCGGTTACCTAGAACCCCGTGTCACAAAGTTAAAAGGGGACCCAATGAAAAATTTCTATTCAATTATCACAGGAAGAGAAGCATATCCGGGGAGGGGGATGCCCCCACTCCCTTCTTTTATCCCCCAGTGGGCTAGTCCCCTTTCTTCTTTAGTGCTAACATGTGATAACTTGTCCTTCGCAGAACGTTGCTTCCCTACCACTTCCAGCCCCAATCCTTCAGCCACTTTTCAGTGCCTACTTCTATAGTTATTTGTGGTACTTAGACTTGTTTACAATATAAAAAATTTATGGTGCACGTACTGTAACTTTGAGTCGATATTCCAAGAAAAGACCACGTAGGTAAACTTGGGGAGGTTAGTAGCAGGTCAGGTAGCCACCACAAGTCCTCGAAAATCACGAAGTCACCGAGAGTACTATATGGATTTAGGGAGAAGTAGTATAGCCGGGGGGGGGTATATTATTTTGTAGTGTAGTACCGACAGCCGGAGAGTAGTGGAGATTACAGAGTAGTGGGGTATGGTATGGTGCTGGAAGAAGAGTTCCGAGAGGGGAAAGGGTAGGCATGTGGGAGGATTGGGAGCGGTATTGCGCTGGTGCTGGGACGTGGTGAGACTGTAGGGTGAGTAGGACGGGCTGTCAGAGAGCATCGGGAGTGTGGGGAGTGTGGAGAAGGGTTGTACGTACGCATGGGGTGTACACAAATACTCCCGGGCGAGCCCCCTTTCTCGCTGACGTTTGACTGGTCCATTCAGTCTAGTAAGAGTAAGATTTTAGAGTAATGGGGTGCTTTTTCTTTAACTGTTTACTTTCGGAGCCACCTTTTGATCTCATTGAGCTCACTTCATTACTGGCTATCTACTATAGCTTATTCTTTTCTAGCTTTAGCTTTACCTACGTAGCTCATAACCTTTAGAAGTATTGTCAGCACCAAAGCACCAAAAAAACAAAAGTTTCTTCTTGCACGCTCTTTTAATAACGATCACCAATGCCTACAAATGGCTACTTTATATATATTTGGGCAAATATTACTGATAAAAGATGAAAGTCTGCTGTATTCGGTTAGAAAATTTTGTCTAGGGAACTATCTAGAGTTACTAACTTCAGCTCGAGGGTGGTCATCGCAAAGGATTTTAGTTATTTGAAAGAATCATTAACATACTCGAATAACATAAAACTGTGAAGAAAAACAGCTCAACATAGGATAGAAACAAAGAGGTTTTTTTTGACCATCCTATAAGATGAAGCGTTTGCTAAATTAAGGACACGAGGTGGTAGATTGTTAGCATATCATATAAACTAGACTTCACTTCCGAGACGGCCATGAGCCAACCCTTGTCAGGCACTAAAATGGTAAACTATGTAAATTTAATGAGCTAACCATCGCTGTAGGTCAGTATCTCCTATGATACCCATATGCTGCATGGAATACCCGTCCTATTATCTAAGACGAATAGTAAATTAGGTCATAAACGGTTATGTAGGCGACGGTCTAGGATTTAGGATTGACCATTGGGATAGATTATGATATTTTCCTTTAGCTTTGACCTTACATTTTTCTGTTACGAACGAATGGGATGTTGTATAGGGAGTGTGGGAGATAGGCTTGGCGAGAGGATATCTACGGTAGATACAGTAATAATAATTATGGCATGAGAATTGATAATACGCCACCAGTAGAGCCCTAATAGAGTAATAACTTTAGGAGAAAAGACTTCTTAATAGGATATAATTAAGTATAGTGAAAATTTAAAACCCTTTTGCTAGCAAAGTGGAAAGGAATGATGAGATCACTTTTCACCCACTCACTTGGGGATTCACCAGGCATGCCTAAACCATGATCTATACTAAAAATCAATATACCTATCAGTCCACTAACTTAGTAAACGGGGCAAACTAGACCTTGCCCTGAATATTTAAAAAAATAAAACCACTTCCAACGAAGAAAGGAAAAGAAAGGAAAAGAAAGGAAACTTTCCAACCAACAGAAAAAGTTGAAACTAGAAAAAAGTGAACACAGAAGTAATAAGAACTATTACTAAATATTCCCTCTGAGAAAAATGGAAAGTCCCCCGCATAGTATGGCAAAAAGTATTAGGCCATACCAGAATTCAATCCTAAACCACCCTAACACTCCCTCCGCACCCTCCTGGCGTGATAACTGTTTGGTACTGGTATCTATTTCTGGGATAGCTTGAACACTTTCGTTTGTAGAATTAAGACCTGAAGATATTTCTCGGGGGTCATCGGTTTCGTCATCGTCACTTTCCTCCTCATCCGATATATCAAAATCATCCTCATCCAGATCTGTGAGAGTTGCCTCAATCACGTTGGGCTCATCATCAGCTTTTGCTGGCCCTCTCCAATCCCAAACAGATTTCCACCGGTTATTCGCTTCAAGAACCATGTTTTCAGTTGTTTTACGGGAGAGCCACCTGAACTTCACTTTCCGGTAAAGTATGGCAAAAATCTGCTCCCCCGGAGCTGCAAAAGCAAGCTCTTGCCCATTACCAACATCTCTCGTTGATCTGATACTAGGGTCTATGATGTTTGCGGCTAGACTCGATGATGCGATACCGGCGGGAAGAATGTTCAAGGGCGCTTGAAATTTCACGCCTTTAACTTTTGTGGTCGTAAGGTCTTTCACCAGGCTCGCGTTGTTAACAGTACGGAAACCGACTATCAAATAAACATTTCGACCATCATGAATTGCCCTTTCTAAAAATTCGCGTAATTTTTGCTGGCCGCATACGTCTTTGAACCACGCTCCGGAGTTCTCGAGGTCGTAGGTTGTGGCCTCCGGTGCGCTTAGGGTGGCGATACTATCAGTCTGCTTTTCATGTGTGAAAGAGATAATATCACTGATGTAAGTCTTGATGTTTGAGCTCTTAGAAAAACGGCGAGTCTCTTTGAAATCGGCTTGGGGGTTCTTAGTGAATTTCTTGTCGATTTTTGGGTCGTCTATAGGATCGATAAAGTCCTGATTTGGTCGATTGGCATTGAGAACGAGACGCCCCAGCTCTGCAGACTGGAGGGGTAACAGGTGACTTAGTAAATGTGCGGTTGCCATTAAAAAATCGACTAATAGTGATATATTCCTTCGTGCTTTGGTAATTATTTTAGGACCTTATATACGAAGCACTCTCTTGTGGTTTAAACAGGTTGGGTGTTCACAAGACTATGAAATAAGGTGGGAATCAAGTGAGTAAAAGTAGATCTATACTGGATTAGTCGTTCCAATACGGAAAACGACCCTGCTTGAGTAGCATAGGCTACGTTTTGATAGAAATACTAGCGGTGCATATCCATATCTACTCAGTGAGATGTCTCTAGTATCCGTGGCCCCAGCTAGTCCAACATATAGATATGTTTGCTGCGGTGGGGTTTATATTATCTAAATTATGCTTCCAAAGTAGCAAATATGACACTTTGTATACAGATCATAGCATGCGTTTGTGGTTGTAAAAAGTTTTGTTTTGAAATGGACTGCTGTTACATTGCATATTCCGCAAGATCGTGGACTTGGCGCGGTATTTACGGCATGCAATAGGAGTCCGTTCCGAAAACGCCAGCTTTTTTACAGGTACATATATTCCTTGCACTGGAATACGCGTAAGCTCCTAATTAATTTTTAACGCTCGAAGCCCTGCGGATACATCTTCTGAAACCACAAACAATATCACTGCGATAATGCCGGAGCAGCTGTACTGTACTCTCAGTGTAGATTATACAGCCTCTGGTAGGAAAGGTCGGGCAAGTGTCAGCCTTCTTTTCGCATTTCTAATCTTTTTCTTTCGTCTACTTCTGACTAATCGTGCTTTTATGCCCAAGTCAGAGAGTGGATTCTAACAGGAAGGGTTCTTGGGCCAATACTTATTGCTAGAACTCCGCCAAGAACCTAAAAAGCCAATGAAGACGTCGAATCTAGGATTTCACGTTTCCCGATCCCTTCTACCAGGGGCTGTAAGTGCCGAGGAATTAGAGCTTAACCATATAAACCGGTAAGCTCTCTTTGTGCAATAGAGCCATTTCCCGGATAAGGGCTCCCTGTAAGGAACTTTTGCCTTGCGAAACTTACTGCCCGTCACGAGTACACTATTGTCTGTTATAGCGGAATGGTCTGAGCAAGATGAACGGAACTAGGCACGATCTGTCTGGCAGAATCGTCTCCCACCAAAATCCCTGCTGAGTTTGAAAACTATGGCTTAAGCTCAACAATTGACATTATAATAGGCCATGTTTGATGTAACAAATATTTCGGTTTACAATGTATCACATTGTGATATCACCACTCTCTCTATCGACCTGCATGCAACACCAAAGTGCAGTTTGTTATTTACCAATTGAAAGCAACTTTTAATTGCTAGAAGCACTAGCAACGTAGATACTGTCAGCTGACCGTGCTAGACTTAATATGTTTTTTAATAGAGTGGGTGCCTAGCATAGTGGGCGGAGTCCCCGATGTTCCACCGGCTAGGTGCGGGTTCGCTGTATCTTAGGTGATATTGATGGTGGACTCAGCTCATCCGGGGCGTTCATATACCTACTCAGTCGCAGTCGAAGACAATCTCATAAAAGGCTCACTGATTCAAAGCAAGAAAATCGCCGACAAGAAATAAGTACAAGAAGCAATACTACTACGCTAATATCGATGTAAATTCAATTATCAAATCAATAGAAGGATAGAAATAAAGCTGACCTTGAGACCGGGTGAAGGGAATATTTAACACATCAGGAGTTAGGTGGTCAATCTTCACAAAACCGTGAGGGGAATATGACGTATGCTCCGAGACTCGACTGCTAGACAACCTAAACTGTAACTAACGACTAGCTACACAGCACTGACCCGAAAGATACCCCAGAACCGGATTATCGCCAGGACCCTGCGATTCCTGCCACGATTCCAACTGCGATAAGTCCAACAGGTGTCTCGGATGCTGTACAGGTTCAAGGTCATAACAATAGTGTATCAGGGGATGTCGAGCAAGGTGAAAGGTAAGACCATCATATTTGCTGTAGTAGTGGAACTTTGAAACTAACCCATAGAAAAGGAAGGAGGAAAATTCATCAACAGTTATTGCGGGTGCCCATAGTCCACTAGTCACAGCACCGGAAAACACATGCACTGATAACAACCCAGCAAGGATGCCTAGCAATGAGGAAGCTATCCAGAACCTCTATGATACCTACACGGCGACAGGCGATAAAACTTACCTTGTCCTTATAGAACAACTGAAATTGATACATAAAAGCATAGACTATTACACGAGACACGAAAGGTGGGGGTTGCTAGGCGATCTTGGACGGGCTATTAAGCTGGCCGAAGAGGCACTAGCCAAGGCACCTCCTGGCGACAATCACTCTAAACGAATAGCTTTGAATATCCTGGGGAAAATGCTTTTGGGCAGGTATAATCGATGCGGGACTGTGGGGGACCTTGAGCAAGCCATCAAGTTGACACAAGAAGAGTTGGAATTATCGACCCCGCAAGAACCTGGTTTGGCAACAACAAAGCTTAATCTCGGGGGGATGCTTGGAACACGATATCAACAATTTGGAGCAGTGGAGGACCTGGATAAGGCCATAAAGTTTACCGAAGAGTCAATACAGTTGACACCTCCGAACTACCCTGGCCGCTCAATGAGTTTGAGCAACCTGGGGCTCTTCGTTCTGAGGAGGTGGCAACGAACAGGGTCGATGAACGACCTGGATTACTCAGCCAAGTTGCTTGAAGAAACACTATCCGAACCACACCTAGATCACACTACTAGACGAAATACATATACCAACCTAGGTTTAACACTTCACGCCCGATTTGAGAAACTCAATCGCACTGAGGACCTTGACAAGGCTATTGATTACGCTGAAAAGGCTTTGGAAGCAACCCCTCTAAAGGATCCCAGCTATGGAGCTACTTTAGGAAACCTTGGTACGAGGATAATGGCTAGATATATGCGATCCGGAGATATTGAGGACCTCGAGCAGGCTATAAAGCGGATGGAGGGGGCACTCACAGCACTCCCTTCCGGTCACTCCGAACGGGCAGAAGTGTTGTTGAGTCTAGGGGCTCTGCTCGGAACCAGGTACCAACAGTTTTCGGCAGTAGAGGACTTGAACCAGGCAATCAAGTGGATCGAAGAGGCGGTGAAGGCGTCGCCCCCACGAAACCCTAGCCTACCAGATAGAATGAGTGCCCTCGGAAAGCTTCTTCAAATGAGAGGCCAACGACTGGGGTCAATCGAGGATCTTGACGCTGCTATCAAGCTCCTTGAGGAGGCTGTCGATAAGGCGCCCAATGGCCACCTTAATAGACCAGATATGGTCATTAATCTGGCATTGATGGTCCAGGATAGATTTAAGCAATTTGGTAATGTGGAAGACCTTAATAAGGCAATTACTTTGATTGGAAACGCTGCGGAATCAAACCCCTCCAACTATTCTAATTACACTAGACTGGCAGGCCTTGGGAGGACGATGGTCAGCAGGTACTTGCGTTTTGGTGCAGTGGACGACATCCAGCAAGCGATTAAGCACACAGAAGAGGCAGTCACAGTCATGAGCGCAAAAAACCCCCACCGAGCCAGATATTTGTCTACTCTGGGAGAAATGTTTCACTTGAGATATAAGCGGTTTGAAGCGGTTGAAGATCTAGAACAGGCATTGAAATTGGCCGAAGAAGTAGTCAAGATAGGATCAGCTAATAATACTGAGCGATTTGCTTGGTTGAATAATTTGGGAAGTCTTTTTGATACTAGGTATCGGCTTTTTGGAGCGCTAGAGGACCTTGAACAAGCGTTGGAGTGGCTTGAGAAGGCAGTTTTAGCGGCACCACCTACGCATCAGGATCAAGCTTTGATGCTTAGCAATCTAGGAGTACTTTTTCAGAGAAAGTATGAGCGGCTTGAGTCGGAAGAATCCCTTGATAAGGCTATCAAATGGACTGAGCAAGCAGTAAAGGCGACACCCTCCAATCACACTACTCGGGGTGGGATGTTACAAAACCTTGCGATGTCGCTCTCTTTCAAGTATAACCAAACTACAGCAATCGAGGACCTTTCGCAAGCTATTGCGCGAGCAAAAGAGGCGCTTGAAGCGATACCCGAAGATGCGCCAAGCCAGCGCCGAAGATCTTTACGGCTCCTAGGACGCCTGCTTAACATCAGATATAAGCGGTTGGGTGACCTGAGCTCGCTGGAGTCGGCGATCAAGTTTCTCGAGGAGGCAACGGCAGCACTACCGCATGATCATCCAGAGCGGGCATGGACGTTATTCTCACTATCAGAGATACTCAACTCAAAGTATATATTATCAGAATCAACCCAAGACCTACATTATATACTCCGCCTCTTGTACGAGGGTTGGCACTCTGAAACATCCCCACCCTTTTTTCGGATTTGTGCAGGCTTTCGAGCTGCCGCACACCTTGGCCACAGGAGGATGTGGCAGGAGTGCAGTTCCCTCTTCGGCGATTGCGTGAAAATGCTTTCTAAATTAAGCTTGGGATCTCTGAAACGCGATGACCAGGAGTATCGTGTATCAAGTTCCGTTTTCCCCCCACTAATACCAATCGCTGTTGCCTCTGCTTTTCAAGCGGGAGAAGAGGCTTCTCACTGTCTCCGTTTGCTAGAGTTTGGTCGAGGATTGATTATGGGCCTTGTGATCAACTGCAGAAGCGACCTCTCAGAACTACGGTTGCAGCACCAGCAACTACACGATAGGTTTGACAAGCTTCGTGCTGAAATTGACTCTCCACTGGCTGAGACCGGATCGGAATTAGGGGGTGATATATCAACATACCAAGCTCGCCGCCGACGGGAGAAAGTAGTAGATGAGTTAGACGAAACGATAGTTTCAATTAGAGAGCTGCCCGGCTTTGAAGGATTTAATCTCCCCCCAAGTTCTGCAAGCTCAATGGCGGTGGCAGCTGAAGGCACAATCGTCATTGTCAACAGCATGGAACTCCGGAGTGATGCGATCATTGTTACAAACTCCATTATCAAATCACTTCGCCTTTCTAAACTTTCACATTCAGATGTCGAAAAGCATATGAGTGGTATAGGTCAAATTACTAGTGGTGGCCCTAGCACATATGCAGAAAGGAACAAAAAGATGACAGAGACCCTTGAATGGCTGTGGGATAATATAGTGGAACCAGTCTTTCAGGAACTAAAGCTAGGGCCAGCCTTAGGCAATAACCCCTTACCCCGAATTTGGTGGATTGGGGTAGGAAAACTTGGAATGGCGCCCTTTCACGCCGCTGGGTATCACTCCTCTCAAGAAACACGTAACACCATAAGTCAAGCGGTTTCATCATATACTCCAACAATTAAAGCCCTAGGATATGCCCGCCAAAAGAAACTAGAGTTACTTAGAAAGCATAACCCCCGGCTTTTAGCTGTAACTATGGATACTACACCTGGAACCGAGTGGACACCACTCCATAATGCAATAAAAGAAGTTGAGGATATCATGAAAAAAATTAAGGGAGGTTCTAATACTGTACTAGAACGCCCCAGCACATCCCGGGTTCTTGCTGAACTGCCATCATACGACGCTATCCATTTCGCCTGCCACGGGGTCTCCGATGCCAAAAATCCTTCAAATAGCTCGTTACTCCTTCACAAAGAAGATGGAACGATTGACAGACTTACCGTTTCAGCAATATCGGCTATCAATATCAAAAGTGCACAGATAGCTTATTTGTCCGCTTGCAGCACAGCCGAAAACGCTTCGAATAAGGTTGTCGACGAATCAATCTACATTGCTAGTGGGTTTCAACTTGCAGGCTTCAGTCATGTCCTTGCTACACAGTGGGAATCAAATGATGAGGCTTGTCGCCAGGTTGCGACGGAATTCTACAAGAATCTCTTTGACGGCAAGCTCGGCGGAGAGAAAATGGACCACTCGAAAGTCAGCGCTTCATTCCACAAGGCTGTCAAACAGCTACGACGTAAAAATCTAAGGCAACCCCTCAAGTGGGCTTCTTTTATTCACACGGGTGCTTGAAGACACATAATACTTTAACAAATGACTGGTTATTCCGGTTCTAGGTTATGGTTCTTTAGGGTCTCTTTCCCGAATTTTATTTGGCTGTCATACTACTCATTTACTTCGATTTTGCTTTCTCTTTTTTTCCTATTTATGTTTTCTATTGGATACCGATCTTTCAAAGGCTTCTTAATTCTTATTATATCATGTAGTTGTGTTAGAGGTTGTTATACGAGAAAATAACTAGAAACCTAAATGATCCGATTATGTGCTGTGGACAGTTACATACTAGTAAAATGATGCGTAGAGGCCGGGGGTAAGTACAACCTCATACCTTACATGCATGCTTGAAGCAAACCTACCAATACATGAATGAGGATCAGGGAAGATTTCTTCGAGGGATGGATATCTAGATGTTTAATTGTTGCTTTCCATGGACCCCCGACGTCCAAATATGATGTGACCTGCCTTATCTACAGGGTGCAGCTGATAATACATGAGGTTCTGCGGGTCAAGATCGATAAGCGAGGCTTGGCGTAATATCAACTCACGTCAGTGGTGATAGCGATAGAGCAGTCTTCATCAGTATGGTAGCTAAGGACTCTAAATAACTCAATCCGGGAACAGTAATAGAAGAGAAACACCAATTAGAGGGGGGATTCCCTGCACAGTCTTTCCTTTGCCTAGTTTCCCTATTGTGTTTCCAGGAGGGCTACAATTCTGGGGTACTCGGTTGCTGCCACCCCAGTTGAGGATCACCTGTACCCTGCATACAAATGACTAGGATTCTAGGATTATCCAAAGTTAGGGGTTTTTTCATGTCTTGCTCTGGGAATTGTAGGATTTATGCGTGTCTAAGAGTATGAGTTTATTCACGTTCCCAACTCTTGTTCCATCGGATCTCAGGGTTTGTATGACATCTATAGCTCTGGTTATATAGCGACCGGGATGATACACAGAATGACAGGGGGTAAATCTGTATAGTCTAGCGCAGCACAGATATCTCGCCATACAAATCCATCCCGGTCATGTCCCCCTCCACAGATCATTTCAGACGCTATAAAAGCTGTAGTAGTAGTAGCTTATCGTACAAGTCGGGGGCTCCATAGTACATAGTGTAACGTGCTTAATTTTATAAGTCTTTATATAAATTAGGCAAGTGCATATAATACTATAAAGCCCCTTTAAGCTTTAGATATAATTATAACCTCTACTTCTACATTCATCTCCCCACATCCCCTAATACAATACAAGTATACTACTTTTACACGATATCCCACCCCCTATGTTAAATAGCGTGCGAAATCGCGTAGCCCGCCATTTGTGTGCAGTATACCTCCTGCATCATCAACGCTGCATTTTCAATCATCTGGCGTTGCGCTTCCATTGCCTGTATACGTTGAATGCGTATCAATTCCTCCGTGGTATATGTTGGCTGAGTCTGCTCCTTCTCTTTCTCATGCTCACGATCTGGTAGCTCGTCTTTAGCCTTCGTTTCTACTTGCTCAACCTTTTGCACCACCTCTTCCTCTTCCTTCTTCTGCTCTACCTGAACTTCTTTCTCTTCTTGCACCACTTTAGGTTTCTCTGGTGCAGACATAAGATCAGCATTAAGCCGTTCCATCATTGCCACCATCTCCTCATCTCTATCCCCCGGGAAACACCCCCGTGGTATAACTCTATACTCAAACCCCTTCTCTGTTGCCGGATTAACCAGCCCTTGTATCGCCAACAACGCATTAAGCATTTTAAACGCACTCTCCGGATCCTCCAATACCTCGGTACGCATCATATTTCTAAACCCATCCTTCGTAAGCACCGGTACTTGCATTCTCTCTGCCGGATACGCAGTGAAGAAGTATTCCCATCCGAAGTGCTTGAATATACGTGTGATTGTAGCGTCTGCAACCGCTGGAGCCATACAGGTATACCAATGCCAGGGGTAGTTGTTGTTGGCAGGGATTTGACCAGCGTCGAATACGGCGCCGAAGGTTTGTGGGTCCATGATTAAGCTGGACGAGGTAGTGGTGAAGTGGTGGAAGATGGAGTCGCAAAGGCGAGTGAAGGTGTAGGACAATTCTCTATGCTGAGTTATAAGTGTGCCCCAATACGACTCGGGAGTCGTGGGTGGTCTTTCTGGGTTGGAATGGGTGGGCCCTTGGGGGGTGGCTGGGTTGGTAGGGTTCTGCTGGTTGGGGAAGGGTGTCGGGTTATATTGGTTCTGAGTGAAGGAGGTATTTGTAGCGTTGAATGGGTTGTAGCCAGTTGGCTGCCCTGGGTTAACGGGGCTTCCTTGGATATGGAGAGTATAGGTGGAGTGGTAGGAGTGTACTGTTGCTTTTCCCGCGTGCTGGCAACTAGAGCAGCACTCATAGTTTGGACAATTCAAACAGATAAGAAAGGAATTGCCGGGCAGGATGCGGATGCCGCAGTGGGTACAGGTGAAGTTGAGGGCCATTTTTGTAGTTGCAATTGGTGATGGTTGCTAATGGTGGGTTTTTACGCTCTTTATAACACTGCTTCTCAGGTGGTCCATAGGGGTATTATCGGGTCTGCTATGACATTTGAGAATTGCATATAAAGTTACATTATTTGAGACAGCTCATAAAATGCAGGGTGAGTTGCGTTGGTAACCTTCGCTTATTGTAAGACTATGGCGTTCATAAGGCCTCCATTTTATAGCCCTGCCGTAAAGAAGCAACGAATCTAGGTGTTGGTATAAGTGTTACAGGGATTGGATAGGCCATCGTAGCCATTATTTATAACACTTAAAATAATACCTTCCTACGTAATATGTGATTTTTTCGAAGTGTAACGGTTCTGCATCAATAGAAGCATCGTGGTACAGTATGTATCATCCCCGTTCTTACTACCGAGCACTTTCTCACGGACGTTTCTGTCAAAGGGCCTCCGGGGAAAATCCCATATTTGACTTTCTCCCACTACCTTGCATAAGCTTAGGCTTAAAATGCCGAGCTAGCTATGAAACTCCGAGCTTCTCAAATAACCTCTTGATAGATACGGGGGAGGAATTCTGTGTAACTAGGTGCCGCACCAACGTTACTCGTCTCGGGGGTTCGGTCACACAAGACGTTGAAATTACCTTCTTGAGTGATTTGTCTTGATTCACCCCCTAAATTCCTCCCGTGTTGACTTAAAAGAGCAAATTTGGCATCTTGTACGATTAACCACTAAGACCAGCTAATATGATGCTTGGATTTATATAGAGATGCCACAACCTTAAGTACGGCGGTAGGTGAAAACTAGCGGACGCCTCGGGGTTTAAGTGCATGGTCATCCCCTCCACGGCCTATGAACAGCACAAAAATATATAAGCGACAAAGGGGATAAGCCCTTATGATTTAGGAGCCTACATGCTACACCAAATACTATCTAAATAATACCCGTAATACCATCATATACAAGTTTATATAAGTTTTGTCTATAGTTTCATATAGGCAGCACGGCCAACTGTCACGTCTGTCGTAAACAGGGTGGGAACAGGGCTGACTGCGCGCTGCCTGAATAGAGTCTGGCATAGCCTTCTGAACCAGATATTGACGGACGTTCTATCCCCAAGAACCTTAGGGCCAGTGAAGTAAAGGTATTTGCCAAGCCGTTCATCTAGTGGTTGTAACGGACTGGCTTAGCTGGAAGACTGCGGTCGTTCCACTGCAGTCAACTGTCTTCATCTACCTAGGCGATTGGTTTCACTGCAATATAGAGTGGTGGGGGCGGGAGATGTCTCAGCTGATCGGGATCGTGGTGAAACCCTATATTAGTAGTATTATGATAATCAGTGGGCGTTTAGGCCTACTGTTGAAAAGAAGTGAACTTACGCTCCATAAGCCATCACTTCCTAAGCCATAGCTATATCAAATTAGAGCTATAAGATGTTAGTGTATAACCTCTGTTAGGGGTACATAGGTATCAAACACCCGAAATCCCTAAGGATATTAATTTGATACTAGTAGTGAGGCTGTAGCCAAAATTCATCGTGACGAAGCCTTGAGACAACCAGAACAGCCACAGAGGCAGTGTATCCTCTGTTTAGACTATGTATTCGCTGTACTATTATTAATTAATAGTGTTGTCATAATCGTTTTTCTAGTTCAAGTAGTTGCTATCAACATTTAGACAGTCGGCCACCTCACTACGAGTTTTCAATAAACATCTGGAGGCTATTACACCTAATAAAGACACCATTTTCCAAGACTTGCATTTTTGGGCACTTGTTACATAAAGTATCTACCGGTATAGCTTCTAGAAAAGGGCAGCGAATAAAGCATCTTGGGCCAACACTATTGCTAGATTCCTCGCTGGGATCATGAAAGACTAATCAATCCCTTGCATCTAGGGCTTTACATCTCCCGGTATTTTCTACCGAGAGGCTGCATGTATTTACGTGGTGCAACCACAACCAAACCCCGAACTGAGGCCGCGGCATTGCCTGTTATTGGAGAGGGTTTGTAGTTGTGACTACGGCAGTAAATACTAACTTAGGATATATGCGCTACTGCCACAGCATTTTTGAGTAACCATAGTTTTACTTTCAGCCTTGCTACGTTTGCCATATCAACCACGTTAACCCCGCACCTGGTCTTCTTGCTCTATCACTATTTGTATACTTTATAGCTTGCTCTACAACCTTCTAGCATCCAACTGCCGATAAGATTCACCAGCAGCTGATCTTCATGATGGAGGACACAGTTCCCAAGGTTTTAGGTACTGTTTTTAGAGTCACAGGAATTTCACCGACAACTTCCCTCGACGAATTAAGCGCTATACTCTTATCCGAGTTTTCAATAGAAAGTGAAATCACCCTTGATACCAGTAACAGTTCCTTATGTCAATCCTGTTACGATGACAGAACCCAAACAGCCCTCATACAATTCACACCACGTCCCCCGCTTCATTTGAAAAACCTTTCCAATAAAGACACCTACCGAATCGACATTGGTACTGGCCGCGATATAGTTATAGATAAATACTTTTACGGTCTTACTCAGCTCTACACTACCACTGGCACAATCAAGGCAGAGTAAGTAGCCACCAGTATATTCCTACAATTGTAACTTTAGAAATGTCATTAGCTTACTCTTGAACAGTGTGGTAGCAGTATGTGGGCTCAACGGCCATGCATATGGATCGTGGGCAGGGAAAGCAGACCACCGTGGCCTCAAAAAAATGTGGCTTCGCCATTTCCTTTCCGAGGATCTTCCCCACTGTAGGACAATGATATATGGGTACAATACAGACCTTGCCGATCACTCAATTCATACGATCCCAGATTATACAGATTCGTTTTTGGAAGAGCTGAGAAAGGCAAGAGGGCTGGAAAGTGTAAGTTCTACTATATAGCCGGATAAGAGAAATCAATCTAATAATTATAGCAACAAACAAGGCCAATCATATTTATCGGGCATAGCTTTGGGGGTATTGTCATTGCTCAGGTACCCCCCAAAAGACAGTTAGACTTGGATGATCATGTGCTAATTTTTGAGTTTAGTCTCTTGTTAAAGCTAAAGAGAATGAAACTAGGCATGGCCACCTATTCTCGAGCACCAAAGCCACAATATTCTTTGGAACACCGCACCGGGGCCTCGTCGTAGACGATATTCTCGCCATGGTTGGGAGCGACTCTCCAAGGGATAGCTTAGTCAAATCACTCCAATGTGGATCGGTGGAGCTGAAGATTGAGCTCAACAGATTTATTAATATCTCTACAATCATAAAGATGAAGATTGTCAGTTTCAAAGAAATTCAACAAACTCGAAAACTGGTCCGGGTAAGTGGACACATTGTTTTTTTCGGCCTTACCTACAGATGAGGCGCCTCCCTCTTATTCAAAGCTGAATATTCCTAGAGTTCGGATGGCCGGTGGTTCCGAGGAGGCGACTACTTTACTGCCGTTGAAAGCGACTCTTCAATGCTACAACTACCAGACTCAATTGAGGAGACATTAGCTGCTGAAGGAGATCATTCTACTATGGTCAAATTTACACATATGGGACATTCATCATATACTAGTGTGATTAGATACCTTAAAAGCTTTACTCTAGATGATGGTAAGTACTACTAATTACTAATATAAACTCTTGTGTGAAATCTTTAGCTAAAAAAAAATATAGCCGTGGTGCGTTGTGTTACGGTCCATCACGCAATACTCAGAGGGAAAACACGCGATCTGGAATGGATATTACAGAACAACCCTGTTGATTTGAGGAAGCAAATCACATACATGGGACGGGAAACTACCTACCTTCACTTTTCTATCCATAATGGAGGCAGCACGACCCGGTTGTTGTTGAGTTACGGGGCAGATATTGAGGCAGTAGATGAAGATGGGCTTACGGCACTTCACACTGCAGTATTAGAAGACAAAGTGGAGATATTGGAATTTTTGCTTATGAGCGGAGCAGAAATTGCGGCAAAGGACAATAAAGGAAGGTCAGCACTGCACTGCGCAGCCTCAGGTAGAAATGAGAAGGTAGTGGAGGTGCTTCTGAGAAACGGGGCAGATATTACAGCAAAGGACAATCTCGGCCAGACCGCACTACACCTTGCAGCGGAATGTGGAAATGAAGAGATAGTGGAGGTGCTTCTGATGAACGAGGTAGATATTACGGCGAAGGATACCTTTGGAGGTACCCCACTGCACTTTGCAGTTAAAGGTGGAGGCAAGAGTGTAGCTGAGCTGCTTCTGGTGAATGGGGCAGACATCATGGCCAAAGGTCATCAAGGGGAAACCCCACTACATTGTGCAGCCCATCGAGGGTACAAGAAGATAGTAAATATCCTTCTTGACAGCGGGGCAGTCACTACGGCACGCACATCGAACGGTAGTACACCACTACACTATGCAGCTTCCCGTGGGTATGACGGTACAATGAAAATCCTTCTGAGCAAAGGGGCAGATATTACGGCAAAGGACACCTCTGGCGACACCCCACTGCACTCTGCATCCAACAATGGAGCAAAGGGTGTTGTAGAATTACTTTTATTGAGTGGGGCAGACATTACGGCAAAGAACGACGCCGGCTTCACCGCACTGCACATTGCAGCTTCCCGTGGGTATGAGAAAATAGTCGAGGTCCTTCTTTTCAACGGGGCAGACATTACGACCGAGAATACCTCTGGTGATACCCCACTGCACTGCGCAGCCGGTAATGGAAATGAGAGGATATTATCTTTGCTTTTAGTAAACGGGGCAGACATTACAGCACAGAATGGCATTGAGAGCACTGCACTACACACTGCAGCTTCCTGTGGCAATGAGAAGGTGGTGGAGGTCCTTATTTCAAGCGGGGCAGATATAACGGCAACGGATGAAGACGGTGACACTGCACTACATCTTGCAGCTTCCAATGGGAACGAGAAGGTAGTGGAGCTCCTTCTGGTGTATGGGGCAGATACGAAAGTGAGAAATGAAATATTCCTCCGGCCAGTACATCAAGCACGTTTGAGTAGGCACAGTAATATAGTGAAGATTTTAAAGAAAGCCAGAGAGGAGTAGATAGAGCCGTTCACGGTCGGATAGCGGATATTTTCTGGCGACGGACAGGGTGTTGGAACTTAGCAGGACTATTGCGGGGGTACTGGGATTATTCGCAGAACTATTCATGGGGTGCCAAACTATTGATAGGGCGTAGAACTTTAATTAGGGGTACTATGGAGTCGACTAGGTACTTGCGGAAAACCTGGGGCGTTATTTAAAGGTGTATTTATATAAATAATAAGATTATATTCTAGTGATTTCTACACTATTTATCCCACTCTAACCATTCTTCTAGTCACCTTTTTGCAGGTACTTTTTGAGATATCCCCTCTCAATAGTTTGGCGGCCCGTTGATAGGCAAATACTCCCAGTACCTCCGCAATAATCCCGCCAAGCCCCAATACCCCTGTTTACTACTAGATAGTATCTGCTAGGCGTAAACGGCTATATCAAAGCTTCTATATGTGTTATAGTAACCATAGATTACCTAAGACAGTATAGAGCTGATTGCCTAGGCTGTAATACTTTAATATAAGCTGTGTTAGAGATATTAGCACGGGGCCTAGATGAAGTAGCCTGTAGGTAATATAATGGGGGGTATTATAGACCATATATCTTCAACTAATGTATCCTTATATTATAGTTATTATTTTCTGAGGAGTTCATTTTGTAACATTGCACGCATTTTAGATTATCGTAGGTTACGAGATAGCTGGTCCCTAAATGGGAGACCATAACACGGCAATCGCCGTACCCCGCGAGAACCCCCCCTGAAACATACATATAGAACTACATTAAGGATACAAACTCTAATTAAACTTTCGAGTCTCAAGTGGCGCACCCCCACATTAGTTCTACCGTGCACAAGCATACGGGGGTCAAGTTGGAACGGCTAGAGTATTTATTGGTGTTATGTACAGTTGTAACTGGCCCGTGGTTCGTGCGTTCTCATGCTACGGAGTTCTCCAGTGATGTTGTACAGGCGGTGCTCGCCTATGTTGGCGACAGTGGTTGGGCATCCTTAGACATAGCACAAGCTATCATTCTGACTGGGCTATGGAAATTCCATAGCGAGTTGAAGGTTGTCGTTTTAAGAGATTACATACTTGTGTTACAGCGCGCCTCCTAAGTACACTTCAGCTAAAAACGCCCACCTGCAATGATTCTTGATCACTACACCAGTTACGGTGAGGTAATGAGGGGGCTAAATACTTTAGAGTATTTGTGTAGTTTTATTGGCGAGGCTAAGGCTTGCGAGGAGGTATTCAATGGACGGCCAAGGCCTATAAAGCGGGATAATGAGGGAACTCACTTGTTGGTGAGGGGGACCGTATCACGATGAGGAATTTTAGCAGTCGAATCTGTAAGGGGCTGACACTATGGGTATTTAGGAGTACTCAGCCAAGGTGGTGGGATATCTCAACACAATGGCCTACCAGCCAAATCACAGTGGTCAGTCTGTTAAAGCGAGGTAGATTTTCACTTTGCAGCCGTGAAGGTCTCTGACTGGTACAGTATTGACACGAGCGGTCGGTCGCGCGGGGCGCCGGGGTTGCCTCCCAAGACAAGGTGGCCTCAAATTCCCTCTATCTTTCTTGACGTGTTACGAGAGATAGGAACCCCGGACGTCGCGCGTGGTCGACCATTTACTACAATCAATACGGTATTTTGGTTGATTCGCTCGAAGTCGGAGTTGTCTTTTCTATCGTGTGACCGGTATATGCCGGAAAGAGTACGGTTAACGCCTCGGGTAAGGACAAACTGATATATAGGTATGAAGATATGGATGCATTTGCGTCGTAGTAATGTGGGCTCCGATAGCAGATGTGTAACTAAAAAGATACTCCAGCAGACATCTATAAACCCTTTTGTACAACTGCTGTAGAACCTCCACGAGAAGACTTGAAAAGGATTAGGTAAAGATGGTTACTTGCCTACAACTTAGGCTTAAACTTGATTAAATGTTTTTATTTTCGTCTACTTCACAACCTTTTGATTAGCGAGACACCAGGGAAGCTATAGAAAATACCCGAGACTACAGCTTATAATGGGGGCATTGATTTGATATTCCTAATGGTCGAATTTATAGGCCATATCTTTTTACGTCCGGAGAAACCTGTTAAATATTGGGCTTCACCTGGGGGGCCGATAACTGGCACTGTAGTTACCCCTGAATATAGGGAATCATATACTCGAGCAGACTAATAAATGTATAGATTCCTAAGAAGTTACACTAACCCGAATCTCCCATCACCAGCCCCGGAAATTTTAGTATCTTGCGACCGGAGTAACGTAATCAGTGAGACTTTGTTTCAGCCTTCACTTCATACAATTATTTATTTAGTATACGCTACAGCTCAAAAGCGTATAGTTTAATACTTACATTGTACTTGGGGTGAAATCGGGTATTGCCAGGCCCTAAGCCCAAGATATCTAAGCGAGGGACAATACAAATTATCCTAACCAACGCGGTATGAGGCTTGGCAATGGCGGTGGAATAAGGTTTAGCTACAGCAGGGAACTTGTTCAACCTTAGGCGGGGCAGTACTAGTACAGACTAGGATTCATTCCATTATTGTTACTATTTAATTAATGATTAGTATTAGTATTAGTACCGGTCCCTGTACTAATCCCTGTACTAATATTAGTATAAATTGTTATTTGTATCTTATTACCACGTGAAACCCTCGGTACGAATATCCATACCTTCATTCTGGAGTGTAAATAGGTGCCTCGCTATTGCTATTGCTATTTGTGTTGTACAGACGTATCCACATCCGTCGCCGTACCAGCCATACCACTACAACTTTTGCATTGCCGGACCCAAGTGCTGGTACGTACTGTTACTCGTGTTAACTAGCGCCGTTGTCCCTCTAAGCAATTGAAAGGATAACTTGACTACCGCGGTATTGCAAGGGCTGCTATACCTGACACCCACACTTTGCTAGCGGTCGGCTACATGCTCCTACTCGCACTACCCGATCTATCCTTTAACGTATCGATCCTATCCAAATAATGGAAAACACGGTTTACATAGTGCTATATTACATTCTTTTTGGTTTTACTAAACCCGGATATACGAATCTTTCGGTTCAACATACAAAAAAGGCGTGTAGTTTTGTAGGTGGACTTTCTACCTGGCGCAGAATACATTGTAACTGGTACTGGCCGAAAGGTACGTCAAAATATAATAGGATGAAGAAATGCGCGAGTATAGAGGTATTTTGCTGCTCGAAAATATGCAAGTGAGTAGGAAAAGCGGCAAACGCACCAAAATGGCCAAATTCATTAGGCTGTAGCAACATAGCCTGATAATAAAAAATCCTTTAGATAGTGGAGGAAGCTTTGTAACTCTATATTATATCAAGATCTTCTCGCCGACCTTCAGTTACTGCTTGGAAGTTGTGAGGTAAATAGTTGATGGGTGCGGTACTTATATGTATCTATTGTATGAGGCTCAGATACAAAATATCAGGTACCATTTACATACTAGGCTAAGAATTCAGACCTTTTAAAATTACATCGGAGTAATCAGATACACTCTACTATCCTTTAGTACATCTCCATAGACATAAAAAGCCCCCTCACTATTTTGAATTGTTTATTTGCTCTTGGGAGATACTGTAGAAGTAGGCGAAATAAGCCATTTTTGGTGCGTTTTGCCTGTTCACCTACCTTTAGGCCACTACTTGAATTATATAGGAGGGATTCCCCTAGTACCCTGTCTATCCCGATCACTCCATCAAAGTAAAATTAGGAATTTGTGTGCGGGTGTAAAAAAAGCCAATATATGCTTTCAACAATTTCTCGAGGCGAAGACCAAGAAACGGGGGTTTGGCTTTTTGGTGGTCTTTCAGCCTTGCAGAAAAGATTCTAGCAACTGTACTGGTTGTAGGGTTTCAGTTCACTGAGTCTAGTTTCTTTCTGCAGATTGTAATATGCAGACATTTCCATTCAGACTGCAGTACAGCTCAGCTGGTGCCTCTGTTTAGACATTACGCAAACCAGGAAGTTCTAGGAAGCGGGGAGCAATCTCTAAGCCTATCAACATGCGCTAAGTTATCTAGAGCCTCAAAGGTTTGCGATAATAACAGTCATATAGATGATAGGTGTAATATTATAGGATAACATATGCTACCTGATCACACATTGCCGATGACAACACTTCTAGGTATCGGGGCTGAATGCATATCCTAGTCCCTCATGTTACTATGTAAAAATGCTTAAGCATTGAGAGAAAATTCTGTCGCTTTGTGGTCGCTGCGGTTTCAAATAGTGTAGTAAGGCTACACTGGTGCACAGCCCACCCAGGAATGGGCAGCGCCGTCATTGGATAGAGCCTTCTATACTAAGGTAAGGTATAGCCTCTGATAAAAAATATCGGGAAACGTGGGGCTGAGATTTGGATCCTCTATTGGTTTTTAGAGCTTGTGGCAAACATTCTAGCAACTGTACTGGCTGTAGGGCCCCTGCTTGCCGACCCTTGTTTCTCGATCTTTCTTACCGGAGACTGTAGGTGATCTACACGACGGTTCAAAAGGACACGCCGCGTCACTGCAACAAACTCGCTGTGGAAATGCCCCCCTAAATAAAGCTAAGCAGTTAAGTGTTTAAACACCTTTATTTTCTCTAGGTATGCGGTGGCAGCTGGTGTGGTGCAGTTTTTTGCAAGAATGATTGAGGAGCGTGTGTTTCAGATTAATGGTTCTATTTGTTTAGTTCTCGCGATTTAATGGTTGTAGGACCCTTGATTACCGATCTTTGATTCTTAGTCTTTCGAGGGACTGCACGGCTAGATCTTTAGGTGAGACAGAGTTACTGAAATTTTCATAATACTCAGCCTTTCTGCGCCTTCCTGCTTCACATAAAGCCCTTTGGGATCTGTTTCAAATACGTGTAGACCAGCGACTCAGACTTTCAACTTTTGAGATGTGTTATCAGTGCTGAATCTTACACAGCCAGCCAATCGGTTTGGCCTCGCTTGTTGCCTGGAATCTCGCGTAGTTTCTCACAAGGCTGCGAAATGCATAGTACATAGTAATTTCTAGGCTCGGATATCATCATGGTTCTTTATTTCTTAATTAGCTCATATATCACCTCTGAAACAATTCTAAAGCGGACAACACAGCCAACATGCCCATCTCATGAGTAATCTAAGAAGATATTTCGATCGGAAGGAATTCCGCCTAGGCGTGTAGTTTACCGATGATGTGGAATGTTCACGCTATCAATTCAGGAGCACGGCTCGTATGAGGAAAAACCAACACCCTGGGCCCGAATCAACTTCCTCTCGCTTATCTTGTTGGATTCTACTATCGTATGTTTCTATCTATCTATCCACACTGGTGATTTCATTTCATCCGGGCGCGGGCAATCTGACTAGACAAAGAGGCAGCTAGAACACCACTGGCTACGCGTAAGCCACATTTCTAGCCCATCTTCGGTGATGCCAGTATTCACCGGTGGGGTTAATTTTTCTAAGTATAAGTAGTCCCTAGCCTAATCCAGGAGAGCCACCAAATTACCACCAAATTACCACCAACACCACCCGATTGATACACAGGTTTCTAGAAACCCTATCACTGAGAATTAGAAAAATCTCCCAGATACTATCCAGCCCAATCTACAAGTTACTACCGCTCCGTCAAATCCCCATGTCAAAGATACCAGCAAAATCTTCTGTGGATGTGCCTAGAGAGCCGAGAGATAACCAAGAATATGGAGTGAAAGTCCTAGTTGAGGGGTCTACCCCTATCGCCGAGTACGCTCTTTCCTATTATAAGTCATGGAGCTATACTGATCTTACGGTCTACCTAGCTTGGTACTAGTACACGGACTTAACGGCCACCGAGAGCAGACCTGGGCGGCAGAGAACAATGTCTTATGGCCCCGAGAGTACTTACCGAGTATAATTCCAAATATGCGCGTTCTCTCTTGGGGTTATGATGGTAGAACCAATGGCGCTGCCTCATCGTTCAGTTGCCAAAGGCTATATGACCTCGGGGTCTCGTTGGCCACCGAGTTAACCCTTCATAGGAAGCACACCAAGGTAAATTAATCTTCATATATGCCCTATATTTATCATGTTGGATACTTACAACACAGGCCAACGAGCGACCGATTATATTTGTGGCGCATGATATAGGGGGCTCATTGTTAAAGATGTAACTTCACCACTGATATTCCCCACCAGTGAAGATATGTCTAAGTGGACAACACCTGCTATGGTCTATTAAGCACATACTGGTTACTACATGACAGTATCTCATGGATTAGCTGAGAATGTCGCTGAATATTTAATGGGTGATTCCAGGCACTCATTCATTCAAGCTCTGTGAATGAAAGAAATTTAGGGCATCACAGTTCGATCAAGACCTCAACATTTGGCATACTGTTTTTTGGCACCCCTCATCAAGGCTCAGACATTCTTGCATCGTCCAAAACACCCCTCATCTCGCTGAAGAGCATCAATGATGTGATCTCTAAGAACATAAGTGGGCACTCCGAGTATCTCCAGAAGCAGCTTGGGCAGTTTAACCATATCAGCAGCGACTTCGTCACCAAATGCTTTTATGAGACGTATAAAGAGCCATCCCAGAGGACGGTTGTAAGTAGTGACGCTGTGATAGCGAAGGATTCATAGTAGCTAACTGTTCACAGGCCGTCGCAATAAGTTCAGCAACAATCCCAGGTGCTATGGATGTTGAAGTCTTTGCAATAAATAGTACCCATGAAGAGATGGTCAGGTATAAATCAGCTGACGATGAACGGTTCAAAAAAGTGTCGTATTGCATTAAGTCAATGGTAGATGATGCTCAAGAGAAGGTGTTAAAGAACTGGCAAGAATGGAACAGAGTTAAAGGTAACAAACCACCTATCGATAATATAATAGATATTCACTAAATATTTGATCCAGCGGCAAGGATCAATGGTGTTGAATTAACCTTTGAAATTCCGTTCGAGCCCGAATACCGAAGAAATCCACATTTCACTGGTAGAGAGGACCTGCTAAATACTCTCCACAAAAAGATCGAGAAATCGTCGGCTGGGTTGGTGACAGTGGTCCTCTACGGTACCGGGGGTATTGGAAAGACGCAGATAGCATCGGAGTACACTCATATCCACCGGGCAGAATACCAGTCAATCTTCTGGATTAATACAGCTACCAAAGAATCGACAAAAAGTGGGATCCGGACAGCAGTCAAGCGACTAGTAGCCCAACATGCAAAAATTGCATATGATACAAGCCCCAACTATGCATTGATTGCAAAGCATCTTGATATCATCGGAGCATTAGATGAGCACGGCGTTGTTTCTTCTCATGAAGACCATACTCAGTGTATTCTTAGAGGGTTTCAGCGTTGGTTATCTAGCAAAGAGAATAAGCAGTGGTTGCTTATTTTCGATAACGTTGATGATATCGATAGCTCCGAGATTCAAGAATTCATACCAAAGACCCCCCATGGTACAGTTATTATGACAAGCAGAAGGACCGAGTGTTGTCACTTTGGAAGTGGGTTGCGGGTTGAGGAAATGCAAGAAAAAGAGGGGGAGGATTTGCTTCTCAAGAGTGCATCCTTAGAAGGTTAGTATATTAATAGTTTTTCTTTGATCCCTAGGCCGGCGTGGCCAACTGGCAGTATAATTTACTATAGCCAGTACTGTGGTTTGGATCCAAAACTTTGACGAGACTATTATGCCACTGAGAAGTACCCCTTCGTACCTAGCAGCTATACCCTGCTAGACAAAATATATTATTTCCGGGAAGAGTTTGCTGACAGGGTATACAGAGGATCCTCTTGCTAGTGAAGTTACTAAAAAGCTCGGGTTACTACCTCTTGCTATTGTCCAAGCGGGAGCGTACGTTGCCGTTCGCCAAATGTCACTTGCCAAATACCTAAAAATCTATGAAGAACGATTCAATAGTATAACGGCAGAGAAACCAGCAACATGGGATTATGGAGATCGAACCGTCCGGACAACATGGGAAATCTCATTTGAAGCGATAAAAGAGAGCAATGAGAGGGCAGCAGAGCTATTATCACTATTTTCGTTCTTTTCAAATGAGAATATTAGGGATGATATGATACGCCGGGGTAAGGAACTTAAGGAAAACGGTAAGTACGAAATTAGCCTAACCAGTGTTTGAGAGAGGTGCAAGTGAGTCGTTTTTGCTAGCCCTTCATATGAGTATGTACTGAACGGAAAATACAAACAGATATTACTTTAGACGATTCATTAGCCCTACTATTCTCATATTCCTTGGCGCACCGAAAGGGGTTCTATGACACCTTCTACATTCACCCGGTGGTTCATATGTGGGCTCGCAAGCGACTTAGCGACCCAGAGCGTGTACGGATAATGAAAGAAGGGTTGGCAACTATTATAACTGCAGTGGGATATCGAGAGAATCGCATGATTGAAGACATCAGTTATGAAGGAAAGGTTTTGGAGCACATAATTATTATGGCAAGACATGTTGGGAAGTGCCTGAAACAAGATTTAGTCGAGGGTGTTGATGTCGTTAGAATTACCGCAATAGCCGATATCCTTTCTGATAGGGGGTACTTTGAATACTCAAAGGCAATTCAGTCTATGGTTTTCGAGCGATTCAGGCAGATTTTTGGCAACGAGAACCCAATTACCCTTACAGCGATGAGTAGGCTAGCATCAATATACACCAAAGGAGGTCAATACAAGGAGGCAAAGGTATTACAAGTGCAGCTTCTGGAAGCAAGACAACGTATTCTCGGCAAAGACCACCCAGATACTCTGGTAGCGATCAATAACCTATCGATAACCTACACGCATGAAGGCCAATATAGGGAGGCAATGGTATTACAACAGCAGATATTAGAGGGAAGCCAGCATATTTTTGGTAATGAGCACCTATTCACTCTCAAATCGATGAATAACCTAGCGATGACCTACATGAATCAAGGTCGATACAAAGAGGCAGAGGTATTACAAATACAGCTACTAGAGGGAAGACAGCATACACAAGGCAACGAGCACCCAGACGTTCTGTCAGTGATTAACAACCTAGCGTTAATCTACCAACATCAAGGTCAATACGAGAAGGCAAAGGTATTACAACTACAGATACTAGAGCCAATGCAGCGTATTCTCGGTAATGCGCACCCAGAAACTCTCACATTGATGAATAACCTAGTAGTAACCTACATATATCAAAATCAATACAAAGAGGCAGAGGTGTTACAGTTGCAGCTGCTGGAGACAAACCAGCGCATTTTCGGTAATGAGCACCCAAACACTCTCGCATTCATGCATGGCCTAGCAATAGCCTACGGACATCATGGTGATCACAAGGAGGCAGAGGCATTACAACTACAGCTACTAGAAGCAAGGCAGCGTACACAAGGCAAAGAGCACCCAGACACTCTCATAGTGATGCGCAACCTAGCGGCAACCTACACGGATCAAGGTCAATACAAAGAGGCAGAGGTGTTAGAATTGCAGGTGCTGGAGGCAAGCCAGCGTATCCTTGGTAATGAGCACCCGAACACTCTCGCGGTCATGAGCAACCTAGCGGCAACCTACAGGGATCAAGGTCAATACAAAGAGGCAGAGGTATTAGAGTTGCAGGTGCTAGAGGCAAGCCAGCGTATCCTTGGTAATGAGAACCCAGTTACTCTCGCGGCCATGAGCAACCTAGCGGCAACCTACAAGGCTCAAGGTCAATTCAAAGAGGTAGAGGTGCTACTGTTGCAGGTGCTGGAAGCAAGCCAGCGTATCCTTGGTAATGAGCACTCGGACACTCTCGCGGTCATGAAAAACCTAGCGGCAACCTACATGGCTCAAGGTCAATTCAAAGAGGTAGAGGTGCTACTGTTGCAGGTGCTGGAGACAAGCCAGCGTATCCTTGGTAATGAGCACTCAGACACTCTCGCGGCCATGAACAACCTAGCGGCAGTCTACATGATTCAAGGTCAATACAAAGAGGCAGAGGCGCTACAGTTGCAAGCTGTAGAAGTAATGAAGTGTACGCTTGGTAATCAGCATCCAATCACACTTGAAGCTATTAAGGATCTTAAGATTACCCGGTGCGCGGAAGGGGCTAGTTTATTGAAGATTATACCACACAAACCTCTTCTTGAAAAAGGCAAGTGAATCTCAGAGTTGCCAGGGTTACTAGTTTACTCAAGTTACCTAAAGATTAGATTATATCAACATGAGTGGTTCGATTTTGCCATTCTATCAGTGAATAGGGATATTAAAAACAGTGGCTAACTATAAATAAAGCAGAGGAAGCTATGATCCAGGTAGCACCCCAGCTAGGCCTTCAGTCATATAACTCAGAAGAGGGTATTGTTGGAGCGTTGAGTAACGATGATCTTCTGATTACCCTAAACCAACTGGCTACAACCTTAGGTGAAAACCACCCAGTCACGATCGAGTCCATGCTCAACCTCATAAGTTCCTTATTACAGGAGAAGCGATGGAATGAGGCGGAGAAATTCCAACTAAAACTGCTGGAATTCACTCAGAAGACTTTTGGTAAAGACAATCAGTACACTATTGCATTTACAGTCCATCTAGCCCAAACACATTTTGAACAGAAAAAGTACATGGAGGCAGAGGAGTTGCTATTACCAATTACAGACGTCACAAAGTGTACTTTAGGTAGAGATCATGAGGAAACTCTTTCCGCTATGAGGGTTTTGGCAGTTGTCTACATGCACCAAGGCCGAATGAGAGAGGCGATGGAACTCACGCACCGTGTTGAGAACATTGATGACGAAATGTCATTGCAAGGAGCTATCACCATGAGCCTTCAGCAGGATACCCCAGAAGAGGAAGCTAGTAGCCATATGGAGACGAAACCAGAGAAGCATCGTCTAGATTGCCTGAAAGAAATGGCCAACAAAGCGGCGACCCACTGGAATCTAGGAGAGTGGAAAGAAGCGGAGAATTTAGAATTGACCGTGGTGAGGTCGAGGCAGATGATATTGGGTAAAGAGGATTCAAGGACTTTGATGGCTATGATAAACCTTTCAGGGACCTACAGAGAGCAAGAGCGGTGGAAGGACGCAGAGGCACTGGAGAAGCAGGTGATGGAATCGAGGAAGAGGGTTCTTGGCAATAAGCATGCAGATACTCTTACTGCAATGAAAAACCTAGTGGGGACGTACACGGACCAAAAGAGATGGAACGAGGCACAAGTACTGCATAGGGAGGTTGTGAGCGTAATGACTGAGACATTGGGAGAGGAGAATGATATGACCTTATCAGCAATTACAGCCCTAGCAACGAATTACTGGTACCAGGGGGAGTTGGGGAAAGCAAAGGAACTAGAGCTAAGGTTATTGGAGGTACGGCGGAAGGTATCTGGAAACGACAATCCACGCACCATTACTGCCATCGGTAACCTAGCAGCGACTTGCGCCGGCCAAACTAGGTTCGACGAAGCTGAAAAGCTACAAGAAGAGGTTCTTGAAACCCTTACCAGGACCCAGGGGCATAACCATAGCGAAATAAAATCAGCTAAAGAACTACTTGAGCTGTATCATCATGGGAGAATGATACAAAGGGGGGAGGTGGTAGAACAGCAGGCGGTAAATGAGCAGGTGCTAGAACAGCAGGTGGTAACAGAGCAATTGGTACAAGAGCAGGCGGTACAACAGCAAGTGACAGTTACGCCCTTGAACGATATCGCACATAAGGCAGCGGGTTTCTTTCTTGTTTTTTCTCTATTCTTTCTTTCGTTTTGGATTTCCTTCTTCTTCGCTTTCTTCAAATATCTGGTCCGTCTTTTCCTCCCTACATTTTCCTTGTGCATACGCAGTCAGGAGGCTATGGTACAGAAGTGGAAAAAGCTTGTAGAAGGTGATGAGGGTGTAGATGGCTGATTTGGAGTTTGGTTGAAGGTGAGTATCTAAATGGGTGTTTTTGGTGGGGTAACTATCTGTCTCCTGTACTTTCTTTATTTGTCTTTCATTTGGGATCCCTTTGTTTAAGTATAGTGGTGGGCACAGCACGATTCTCTCCTAAAGTCTTAAGTAGATATCATAGCTCCTTTATTTCATTAACGTTAGTATCTATGCCCAGTCGGTATTGAGTTCCTGTATTATTTCTGTTTAGTTGAGCTGTGGTTGAAGGAGGGGTGGTACTGGGGACTCACATCCGGGCGGGGTAGGGCTTTTGTATGATTTCTTTAATCCTACCTTTTATTTATTTTGTTTTATTAAATTATTTTTATGAAGCTATTTACTTTAAGCACTGGTCGACTAAACCATCTCTTTTCCTAAGCCAAGCAGCGAAAAAAAGCTATTCTAGAACCTTGGCCCTGACATCGACTCTATTTCCCCCTATATCGAAATCAATCAAACAATTAGATGCTACTTTGGATATAGTCTTTGTATCTATACTTAACTAATATCAATCCTAGTTTATGTATTGATCTTCCGGAGATATTCCTCGCCCTGCTAGCAAGAAGATATCTACGGTGTTTCGGGGGTGCCCTCTACTATCCCCTGGACCGTAACGGATTATGGACCAAACGGTCCATAATTTTTACCTATATTATTAAGAAATGTGACAACACCACACCACATAGGCTTTTCTCTTTCATATGAATTCATAAAGCTACTCACTTAGGCCTATATAAGTAACTCCTAAGTCATTATGGCGCTATTTTTAGGTAAAGTTATGCAAAAATTGATGATTTAGCAGTCTCTTCCTATAGAGCCTATATAAGGCTAATAACAGAGTAGTAGCTCAGTTCCATAATTGGAAAAAACATTTTAGATATTAAAGTTCTAGTACCTAGATTATTATGTTTATCTAATGAGTGGTTGATATGTTATTGTAGAATAGAAAAAGTCTACAAAACCCACCATTTTGGAAACACTTAGCTAAATAAGGACATAATATAAAAGAGAGTCCTTTGGTATCAAAGTAGAGTGAGAATTTATATTGCCACTCTGGTATTTTTAAATATCTAGCTTACTGATTCAGTTCATTCCATTAATATTTGTAAAACTGGTGTATTTTGGTGAGAAATAGCCACTTACTTTAATTGCTGATAGCCCCTTTACAAAAGCAAAAGAAACCTCATAAATTCTATAGGATTATTCTTCCAGTTCCTCTACACAATTTCTTTTCTATCAAGGGGGGTAAAGGGGTATGGTTGGGGCCCTATTGAGTACTCAAAAATCGGGCCTAAAAATTATGGACCATTTGGACCATAATTCTGGTTGTTATGAACGAGGGGATAAGTATGAAAGCACTGATGAGGGCTCGCTTAGGCATGATCAAGTATAGAAGTCATACTCTAGAGTATATATATATGCTTATTGAGAATATTTCCACTAAATACCACGTACTATCTACTGTAGAAACTCAAATGAAGACTAGCATAGCGTAGTACTGGGTCAGATAAACCACTAATCCCTGGATCGGTGAAGCGGTACAAACCAGAAATACTCAGATATTGAACGGTAGAATTTGGGTAATAGGAGAGCTTGCGTTAGCATAAGTATTATCGTTATATCAAGTATAGAGAGAAGATGAATGTACTGTTACGTTAATTTAATGAATGAATATACTAACTATCTGTACGAAGACTTTTCTCTTCTAGGATAATAGTTGAGTAGGTCAAAGCGGTGTCAACAGAGTCAAAGCAACTATACTTGACAGTCTATATAAAGGTCTATATAGGTCAAGAGTTAAGCAATGATGCCGTAACTCTGGAAAACAGTGATATCGTGATACATCAATGCGCCATAGTATGATTTAACCGGTGATTCAAGGTCTCTTGGCACATTATCATTTTTAGCGCCGTATCAGAATGCGGGAATTTGCCCTGGCCGACGTGAGTGAGGATCCGGCGGGGATCTGCTCCTAACTTTCGGTTCTCACCAAAAAAAAACCATTAGGTTACTACGAGGCATGGTGGCATTTCCTACACGTACTAGATAGGTACGAGCTATTTCAATAGGTAGCCCAAAGACTTGAGTAATTTTACTATTTGAGTTATAGTAGTAGAAACAGCTCCTTACCACAATAGCCTTAACATCGCATCAAAAAATAATAACATACAAACAAAATACATGTTTCAAAAAGAAAGGCCAACATAGCATAGATCACTACCACAAAGCCTAAGAGTAAGAATTCACTCCATCAGTTATATTTCAATCTTGGGTTGAACTCAAATGCAACCCAGATGTCCAAATTATCCCCTTGGTCACCCGCCTGCCACTTGTGGAACGGGTACTTAACCGCCCCAGTATCAGTAAAGGTAGGCTTCCCATCGTCTTCCATATGCCAGAGAGGACCATGCTCCTCTAAATCATCCAAAGGAATCTTGAAGTAATGAAACGCCCGTAGGTCCCTCCCGATCTTTGGGGCATCTTCGTCATCAGTCCTCACACTCCACATCCCGCCATTTCCAGTACCAGCCGAAAGAGACATATGGACCTCAAGGAAGAAATCTAGTTCATGGTTATGGAGGCCACAATCTACTTCTTTCCCTATTTGGATATCAGTATGTGAGTTGACTACTGATGCTATGAACTACTAACCTGCTGTCCAGAACTGCAGATGACAAAGTTGTGTCTTATTAAGGAAGCGTATTTCAATCCCTGACATGTTCCAGAAATCAATCCCCTTGAAGTCCCCACCCCAAGCCAGGTCTTCAACCTTTACGAACTTCAAGTCCTGGGGGAGTTGTAGTTGACTAAAAGAAGGCTGGAAAAGAGTAGAAACAGGGACATCAGGGGTTTCCGACCACCCTCCAGTAATTTTAGTAGGGGTGAATGATATGAAGATAGCCCCCTCATCCCCGGTTCTTATTATCCCAGATTCAAGTCTTGCAGAAGCTTTTGTGAATGGTTCCACACTAAGTGCACGCCTTTTGCTTTCCCCGTTGTGTAGTTCCCCGAAAAGCACTTTGACGGCAGCCCGACTATCGGATGTGATCTGGAACGATGGCGGCATGATCTCCAAATCAAGATGATAGCCCGCAACTTCCAGGAGTGGTTTAACCTGGTTTGTTCTCAGCTCGGTAGGTGCTGGGACGTAGCAGAGTGGTTGGGCGGCCCAAATAGTCGCTACGATCTCTGGGTCGGGGTCAGAAGCTGCGGCAGCAAAGTCATGGGTGTAGAGATGAATTTTCGAGCTGGTTGTTGCTTGGGAGCTGGGATCATTGTACATAATTGTTGCAAAGTCGAGTTTTCCATTGCCGGTAAAGTTACTATTCAAATCTTTAGCTTGTAGAAACAAAAAGAATACGTGATGTATTATTTACTCACCCGATGGCGATACGTGCAGCGGATTCATCAGAAACTTTCCACTTTGCAAAGAGGCCTCGTTGAATGTCTAATGCTTTGTAGTAATAAACACCCTATATGGTCAGCACCACCAAAAAAACTCTGCCTATGGAAGATTAGGTTACGAAGACTCACTGCGTGCGGTGACGGTCCCATCAATGCGACGAGAGCTTCATCATCTCCATCACCTATAAAGCGTCATTATTTTCCCCAATGTTATGGGGTTGTAAAACGAACCATCAAAATCACCCATCTGTATGTAGTGTCCAGGGCCTTGATTCATTATAGTTAGTGGGTCTTCATCTGACCTCTAAAAACCCTAATGGAATTTAACATACCCTTTCCTGTATGCTGTAACTGCTCGGGGGTTCCGTACTCGTCGAGCACATAGCGGTTCCAGTAGTGCGATCGAGGTCCAGTTTTAGTCTTGGTGAGAGCGGTAACAAGGGTGCCTAGGCATACAAATATTAGTTTTATATATAGGGCAGGGCAAATGGCTCTCCTCACCGTGGTATGGGTCAATAGTTAATATATAACCTGCCGGATCAGTCCCAACTCGTCCAACACCGACACAGGCTGATCCGTAAAAGTCATTCCCAGGCTCCTTCGGCAGTCCATCGTTGATGTGCTCCCTTCTCCACTCCGCACCCTCGGAGTCTGAGCGCAACATGGGTTAATTAGAGGTTGAATGAGAGTTTTTTGGTTAAACATAAAACAAGATGCACTGAAACTTACAGATCCAGTCAATTCCATTTCGAGATGCGATGAATAAGGTTTCACGCCCGCCCGTGAAATCAAACCTGTATTACTTTAGTCATTGGTACCTTTATTAGAATAGAGCAGCATACTTCTTGACAGCAGCATCATGGATGACAGTAAAGGTCTCGTCGTCTATGATCGACCGGTTCCATTCGATCCTACGCAAAGGCGTCAGATACCACGTATGTAATCTATAAAGATGAACCTACGCTTGAAGCGACCTTTCTGGTCGCTGAAACAGAGTTACAGGAACTGGGGTTTCCTACATGTTCTCATTAGCGCACATATAATAAGAATAAGAATCCCACCCTCAGGGTACCTACGATATCCTGCGGGCCATGAATTACTACAGCACGTCAGCGATAGATCCGGGGGTCTCGGGGGTAAAGTTCATATTTTCTACATACTAGGCAATGCGATAAGCTCAAGAATAGAACTATATCGACTATTTTAGCTTCGAACTTAGAGTAGACCTATAAGGACCTTACGTCTGTGTGAAGTATCCTGCTGCTATACGATGCATTGACGGCCATCTTCCAATATACCGATCCTGCCATTCCTCTTTAACCGACATATCATCATTACGTCCGGGATTCTCCAACCACGAAATATGTCCTCCCTTCGGATTACAATTGGTAAGCGACTCGCCGTAGTCATAGCATGCAATAATGTCCAAACGTCCATTGCCTGCACAATCACCTAGTGCGATAGCCGACGGGGAAGGGAACTTCTTCACCAGATACTTTTTCCACTCTGATCACGTTAGTTACGTTTTTAGTAAAAACGATAATCAAACCTACCGTTTCCAACACCAGCAGGACCACCGTTGAGTGGATTATCTAAAATACAGATTTCGCCTGATTTAACACCGAAGCTAGATAAGTATCAAGTTAGACTAGATTTAGAAGAGTCGATGTAGGTCTTTGGACGCACCCGATGAGTCCTGGATACCTATCACTTGGATCAACCATGAAGGTTTCGACCCAGTATCCATCTGCTCTGTTGTCTTGGACAACTGATTTGGTAAAGGTAGGAGTCGCGAGGATTCCGGGGTCTGACATTTCGCCCGAGAGAGATGTATGAATAATTTGGTATACTTGAGCTGGAAAACACCGAGGTACTCGTAGAGTATCTGTATTTATGCTGCTACCTAAGTCGAGGGAATAATCAGAATATTCTACTGATGTGAGTAAGAGATATTTGGGGGGCCGTAGACAGCGATACGGGATGACCTCCACTGAAACTCACTTTTATGGCCTGCGATGCGCCATATTAATTATTCCATGCATGAAAATATGCATTTGCACAAGCCGCGAGTCAATGTTAGATAATAAACGGCACATTATTATCTTGTTTTTTTATTTAAATACGCTGACTAAGTATCAATCAAGCACCGTAGTCAATAAATTCTAGTCTCACTTTACCCGGTCCCCCACTAGATTTTGTTGGTAAGGCTACGAGTTTACCTTGCGCCTCCAGCCCCAGGCTTTAGATACACGTAGAGCCTACATTATAACTCACCAAACATTATTTACACTGGAGCGCCTTGAATGGTAAGCCCTACTCAAACAAACAGGATAGCACCCATAGTATGTCTGACAACCCAGTAAAGTGCACCGATAGAAACTCACTCAATAAGCCTGTTATAGCATTGATTAGTAGTACATATGCTATCTCTAAAGAGCCTGAGAATATAGTCTAGTTGTATGTTAGTAGAGACAGAGCTAGAGAATCTCGTCAGGAACTATTCTATCAAACTCCAAGAATATATACCCAACTAGCGTGTGAGAACGGTATATTATCTTAGCGGCATATAGAAGTGAGGTGTCATTCGAGTTGTGGTTTATCATAATCCATAAGAATAGTGTGTGCATCATCATTGAAATTGAGAGATGGTGGAACCAACATTGGCGCTAAAGGATAATAGAGCTAAGCAGATATGAGAAACCCTCTGCAACCATCTATTAGTGGGGGGGGGATTCGAGTTTTCGTCGACTAAGTATCTCTCACCACTATAGAACAACACAAACAGACCTCGTGGAGTGAGTATTTCGTAATCAGATAAAGGACATTGTATTCATGTGAAAGTATAGCTGAAAATCTATCAGCTGAAAACTATCATATTCTAGTAATCCGTTAATACACCCGCACCGCCGCGGGATTCTCCGGAATGACCTCCCAGAAAACCGCACCCGCGAGAAATCATATAACTCAATAGAATCAGGGCTATAATTGGGTAATATGGTTTGGTCACGAATATCGGAGATAGCTCTAGGCTTACGAAAATATCATTAACCCTCGAGCATCGAGTTCATGTTTTCTGTCAGTTTCGTGTGACGCTGATCTACAAGTATTCCACTACACAGACGCTAAATGAAATTGAATAGGTCTGCGGGAGATCATCTTACTGCCCTATTACTCTAGAGTGGTTGCGGTCTGTGGATAATATACTACTTCCGGGTGAAATACATGTGTTTTTAATTTCCCCTTTTGTACTTTGGTGCCCTATCCAAAAAGCCAGATCTTCTGTTTTTCAGCTATGCCTTGTTGCGTTCACCTCCTCGGGGGTCAAGTTTCGCAAGCCACTTGGCAAGCATCAGAGATAGTACGGTTAACAAATGTAACCGTGCACCAATTGGTAGTAACGCAGCGAAAAACAAAGGAAAGGAATCTTATAGAGACGGAAAGAATATAAATGAATAATAACAGTGAGAAATATTTCAATTATTACTGTTCAGCTGTACCATATAAATACACTAGGTTTATTATTATTTTATTGTGCTACATTGCCACTCTTGCGCGCACGATCAGATCTGTTAATGTGAAGCATGTACTATAAGCCAATCGTGGTAGATCTTCCGTAATAAAGCGACTCTTAGATCTCACGATAGCGAGTAATCATTACCACCACAGCAAACCATCCACACCATCCCACCTGAATGAAAGGATGACGTATCTAGTACACTATAAAAGCACTATATATTACGAGTCGGAATTAAGACTAAATGATGTCGCATTTATAGCTCACATGCGATGAGCATCTTATTACTGCAGAGCCTCATCTTCTGTGGGCTGAATTGTAACTGCATGTGCTGGACGGGCCATCCCGAGACGCGTCCAGATCTACAAGATGGCGCAATGGAGCCCGAGCGCGAATCGATGATCGCCCGATACCCGAGGTCTGTGGGGATACGATGGTCTAGCCTTAGTAGTCGTCCACTCTTATCAAAGATTGGCTATAATATTACCCTACTTGGCTTCCCACCTACACCAGTTAAGGAAATATGATCAAAAACGTCGAGATGAAAACTCGGTATACTGTTAAATTATGTCTGTACAGTAAAATTAAAGAGCAACACTTACTATATGAAGATCTTTTCTAAATATGTACAAGGAAAATGTCTCTGGGTTGGGATAGGACAAATTCTGAGGCGTGCAGTATGCAATGCCGGTCGGGATACCCTTTAGAAGCGATAAAATAATATAATATATTCAATTAGCGTTCTCATACCTGTATTTCATTTTATTGTTTTACTACTTGATTGATTACATTTCATAGAGTGTGTGATTTTATTGGATGCCTTTTGTAGGTCGGTGGATCTAAAGGTGGAGGTAAGGCGCGGAGGTGGGGGGCTTTTCCGAGGGAGGGGTTAGCTAGGCTCATAACCGAGAAGTGATCTGTGCTAGGACTCCTCTACCAGCTCAAACCAAATAGAGTAACCATCTTAACTTTCATTCCATACAGAGGTCAACTTTGTCTAGCTTAGGACAAATTGGACGGCTCGGATACAAGTCTACTCGTAAAGTCGTAAGGGGTGATATCAACGCTAGATAGGAGCCTTTGCGACCGGCACGATAACAGTCCTAACCTCATATTTGTAGCTAACAAAGGAACATTAACTTGTTTACGGTGCATAAATCCTCATCATTGAGTAGGCATACAAGAAACAAAAATGTGACACTACATAGCCCAAGTTTGCTGGGACTAAAACCCTCAATATGCGGAAAGCATTTTAGGTGAAAGTAAAGATATGTGGAAGAAATTCAGTAACTTTGGAGACTCTCTCATAAAGTGAGATATCATGAGAAATAGGCTACTTGAAGAATAGGGAATCCAACAAAGGGTTTGAAAATCGCTCCTTGACATCGTTAAGCACCCAGCCGTGCTCCTTCCCAATGGCAGTAAGTGTATCCTTGAATTTCGGGATCTCATCCTTGTAGGAGGTATTTTTCAAGTGTTGAATTATAGGAGCTCCATTAACAGTGTATGCTTCCCTACTCAAGAATCAGTTATGTCTCAAATAACCAACGGAAAATACATAGCATACCATTCTTTGGCCCAATGAGGCCTAACATTCAATTTCGCTCCGCTGATCTCATATGCAGTCCACGCATCCACAATCCGTTGGACGAATGGATGCCATACTTTATCTTCACCGGCGGGCTGCGTGCTTATGATTTCGATACTGGCAGTACCAAATTTATTCCCTGTTTGGGGTGCCATGACAACATTACTACAGCCAATCACCCGCATCTCGATCCCTATGCGGACTGCTCCAGTCTTGTACTCATCATCGTATGCAAGGCTGACGGCGTCCCACCAGGCTCGTCGTGCCCAGCTCCAATCAGGTTTTGTGGGGTCAGTGGCGAGGGGTGAGATGGGGATTGAGAACTCGGTATCAAGAATAGGGAAGTTGTGAGTCTAGAGGATGTTTGTAAATAAGCCAAGTATTTCAAGTAATAATCAAAGAGAGAGGTGGACATACACCACGTCGGTAATGAATAGCGTTGATGAGATCTGTTTTAGCAATCCCAGTACTATCATCTGTAGGGGGTGACCTATTGAACATGTTTGTGCCTATCCATATCAGCTACAGCTAGTAGGTACCCTGAATACTGAGGGCAATGGAGGTAGAATACCATTGATTGACCCTTGTTCCCTTCCTGACAGCTTTCTGAACTCAGGATGTGCGTTGAGAGACGCGTCAAATTGGTTTTGTAGCCATTGTATGAATGTTGAAAGTTCATCGGGGGCTTCAATGGCGCCAGTTGAATCAGTTGTATTATCCCTGTATATTCCTCACCCTGTTAGCCTCTATCCATCTACCTTATGCCATCTACCTTATATACTATTCCATCAAACAGAAAGACCAGGGGTTCATACCAGCAGTTTACCCATATCTGTGGTCTATAAGGGAACCAAAACCACTCCGAGTAGAAAGAACTTGCTTTGGTGATGAAGTTTGACTCTGCATCTTTGAGCTGTTTCTTGGTGTAGTTTCCCTTAAGACCATCGGGGATGTTGAATCCCTCCGGTGGTGGGATAGCTAATTGCATATCTTCCTTGAGAGGACTCATATTTGCATAGGTCATTTTATCCAGTTCAAATGTAAAGTCGGTAATAACTCCTATAGCCAGGTTAGCATTTTCGTACAATATAATGGGCTAGGGGATATCTCACCTAGGAGTCCAAATGCACCAGCTGCAGCCTCAATGTGTGTTCGATTAGAGATAGATTGAAGCTCCCCCTTCGCGTCCACGTACCGAATTTCGCGGACGAAATCATTCGGAATCTTGTTAAGCAGACCAGAGCCATGACAAATAAGAGCGTTGGTGCCGCCAAAGGTGTTTCTAATTTATTATTAGCATACAGCCTCAGGAAAGGTTTTGTGTAATGGAGACATACTCGACTGCGATTACGTTCGATGACACCGTCCACCCATGCTTGATTGACCAAATCCTGAACGCTTCATTCGTAACTCCAGCACCAATCCGTGCCCATCGCCTCTTTCCGCCAGAGCCAGGGACATCTTCATTGGCAAGCACAATCTGGTTAAAGTCTGTTGGAGGTCCACTGATAGCATCGGCATGAACATCAGCTGATGTACCGGTAGCCACTGCAAGATCAACAAGTGAGACCAAGATCTCAGAGTCCTCGGAGTACATGCTCGACCAGGTTTGGCGAAACGCAGACACCCGAACACGCATCTTCCTCTCAACTGCGAGTTTGACGATGTTCTTCAAACCGCCAATGGTTGTAGGGAAAAAAGTGAATTTCGGATTGTTACTGACGGTCGCGCTCCAATTTTCGAAAGGTAGATCTATGGCAACCTGTGAATACTCATATTAGCAAGACCATGTTATTTAGGTTTTATTCAACTATTTACCTTCACGGGGTTGCCATTATCCTCCAAAACTACAACTTTTCCATCATCAAAGAAAGCTTCTGATGAAACTAACGTTTTGGAACGCTGTTCTGCTGTTGAGCTAAGTGGTAGTCTAAATCCTTTTGAGAGTTCCTTGGCTGCCACTCCGCTCATAAAATCGTTCACTAGTTTCTTCAGGCCATCATTGAGGCTATTGAGCTTTTCTTGAAAGACAGTTGTGTCTTTGATGCAGTTTAGAAGCTGGCGGGTGCATTCTACCGAGTCTATCTCATGCCTTTCAGCTCTCTCAATAGTATCTATGAGACCTGGCAGTCCCTGCTCCAGTTTAGCTCTGTTCTCTGGCGTGATCCCGATGCTAGACATGAGTCCGGAGATGGTGCCGACTAGAGTGTAATAGGCTAAAGATAATATATTTAGGGCAGATAGAGAGATTTTGCGTTGTGATCTGGGGGGATGTGCTTCTGGGGAGAGTAGGTGGTTTATATTGGGCTGTAGAAAGGTGCAAGAGGAGGTTGAGGATGAACGTGATAATCCTAGATTTACTTCCAAGTATGATCACAAGTAAATGTAGGATAATAGTCTATTGAAAGATCTCGATCAGACCTAGAAAAGTAACCTATTCCTGGCCAATGAGAGACACGAAAGGAATGGTTCATAGCACGTTTTATATTATAACTCGATTACGTTATTATCATAATTACGTGTAGCAGGAGATAAGATCGGAATCTTCTACTAGAGTTACATAATTATGCCCTTCCTTGAATTTTTGGCTTTTCTATTGGTGGGATGGATGCCTATAAAAGAACCCGAGTAGAGGCTTTGACTGTAGCACAGTGCCGGTCCTGTTTAGGCCTTTTAACCTCTACATTCTATAGCATAATTGGATTCACTCAACTAAAACTTCTTTAAGAGGGTTGAGAAAATTACCGGAGGCCCGAAACTGCATGAGAAATTGAGATCTCCTGCGTTGCAGAGGAGTTATAGGTAGTGCATGCATTCCCGACGGGATGATCTAGGGGTATAAATCACCACCTCCCCACCTTGGCGGCCCCTCCACCTGTAAAAAGATGGCCCCGCACTTCTGAGTCATATAGGTTCTTAGATGATGGCCTGAGGTAAGTCTAGATTCTGAAATATTACTTTCTAGATTTTTTAATCGTTTTGTGGTGTTGTCACCATAACTATATTCTTGTTTTACACTCCTCGGTGCGCTGATCCAACAGCCCCACCTGCTCGAGCCCTAGACACGAACGGATAATCCCGCTCAGGTAAGGCCTAGGAAAATCAAAGTGAGAAGTAAACTATCCTACTTTTTTTTGTGTCTGAATAATCATGAATCGACCAGTAGTCCAAGGGATTTCACCCAGGTCGTCCTAAACAACAGGAAACAGGAGTGAACTCGAGGGGTACTGTTGGTGGCTTTACGAGTGCTTTCGTTTCGCTATGATAACGTTTCCGTGGCTATAATGGTCTCAATCATCAGAGATCACTCGCTCATAGTTAGCATATCATGAAGTAATGAAGAGGAGAAACAAGTTAGATTGATTGCCTAAAGGACTAGCAAGCAAGCAAGCAAGATATCTCTAAGAGAAGCCCTAACCCTGTGTCTCTCACCTAGATCCTCAAACATAGAGGTCCGTGAGAGATCACATGATATACCACGTGATAGCTAGATAGAAGCAAACCTACAACATATCACATGCTTGATAAGATTAGATTATATTCAATCTCATCAAGGGTTAGGGTTCTACAGGTTTCTACCGGGTTCTTCATATCCCATCAATAGGTATTAACAACCATAATTACCAATACCTACTCAAATATTATTAATAAGTGACGCGAACTGTGGTTATTAATATAAGTGTATGTTGAGGGAATGTCGCTGACTTGACAACTAAGATAAGTACCATCTTTGATACCTTGGCATTCCACATCAGTATTTAACCCTTCAATTTTAGACCCCATCGTAAACCGGCCAACATGAACGCTCGTAATGTATTGCGGAAAACTACCATAAGATATAAAACAACCGTAAACTTCCAGAAAAAAAACATGAATAGATCTCGCCATTCTCACATAAAATAAAGTAACGTAGGGAAGTCAAACCAATCCCTTATATTTCCACCTCACAATCTTTCAGTGATAATATGGAAAGAATTTGTAAGACAGAGAAGGAAGGCGGAAGAGGGAAAAGGGGAAATTAAGACAAGGGGGGAGAGCAGAGAGGCAGAAGCAGAAATGGAGTGGGGTAGAGGAGGAGTAGAACGATAGAAGAGACAATAGCGGACTAAATTGGGAAGGTTATACCAGGATACTATATTTGTACCTTTTGCTTTGTGGTGTGTTTGTTTTTGTTTTGTTTTTGTTTTAAGTTTGGGTTTTTGAGCTAGTGCGCAGTTTGAGAGTACCATAGCCCAAGAGGCTGCATGTACGTTTGATGAAATTTATTATTATTATTATTATACCTCACAATCTTTTAGTAACCTATAAAAATCCTGTCACATTGCATTTCTCTGCCTCTTCTTCCATTCCCACAACCCATTCTTTTATCCATTGATATCCCTATGATTAATTAGCTCCATTGTTCGAGATATAGCGTAGCTTCAAAAGTTCATACCAGAGTCGAATATGTTAGCCCTCCTATAATTATCAACTTTCGCCTTAAACTCGGTCTTCTTCGTCTCTACGCCGGGGGTCCTCTCTACGCTGTGGCCAGTGGGTTAATCTACGAAGAATAACAGCGTTTCCTGCAGGAGCCCTCGCAGTGGAACCGGTGTCGCTGGTGTCCGGTATGTGGTCCCTGGGCCCCCGGGAAGGGTCACCATGCACAAGGGTCGACTTCTCTTTGATTTTTGGGGTCCTTTCTAAGCGTGATCCTATATTGGTCTCGACCCAGCCGGATATCTATGATCTCATTAATACTAATTCTTTACTAGGGTATTGTCACATCGGGGCTTTGTACTGACATCGACGTATTTGAATAAAAGCCACACCAGTAGGACGATAGTCAAAACAAGTACGGAAGCCGGAATGTACCATACCCAGCTTGGATTGTTTGATAATATATTCACGTTCATCCCAAACAGGCCCTATTCAAGTTAATAACAGGAGGGACCTGTGCGGTAGAGGGGACAAGATTACCGAAACAAATGTTAATGGGAGAAAGAAAAACTGAATGGAACGTCAGTACTCATCTCCCAGACACTAGAGTAATACTTACTGTGACCCAACTTAATCGCTTCATGCTCATCGACATGCTGTTAGAGGCCTTTGCCATCTCAATAGATGTTTCAGATACCTGGATTGACCTTCGTGCTTCATATATGGAGACTAGGTTGAATTCCTATGCGACACTCGTGTATATTGAGTTAGAACTGTCTTAAGACTATCATGGGGTTGTGAATACATACAAGTTCTATCATTTCTTTGGTTTCTTGTTGTAACCTTGATATAGTTCTCTCACATTCATTACCAAAACTCTGAATTTTGTTGGATAAGTTCACAATGGCCTTTAGTCTCTTAGGGTCTTCCTCATCTGGCTGTATAATACTCAGCCGTTTGGTGTCCTCCTCACTCGCCTTGACTTCATTATGTTCCTTGGTAGCCTCCACAACCCTACCCCCACCACCCAGAGCCGACTCTGGTGTGATGTCGGCTTTTGTATCGTCATTATAACTGAATAGTTCCGTGTATAAAACATCGTGTGTTTCGAACTTGCTCAATATATGGTTTGATTGGGATATGTGATTCTCTAGCTGTATGCGAAGCTCACTCCACTGCTGACTGTCGTGTAAGAGATGATCAATGATTGCAGCGTTCTTCCCTCCACTGACGAGTTGTGCCTTACGCTATAGGGCCGAGAGAATTAGTAAGAAACGTGTAACCGGGGAGTACGAGCATGGAATAAATGTGCCTTAAGAAAACTTACTCTTCTACTCAAGTGTACTTTGGCTTCCTCGAGTAATTTCAACCATCTCTCATGAATATCAATCACGAACCAAGTAAAGAACTCGACCCCATTATTAGGAACGGAGATATATTTCAGATTCAATGTACCTCGATAGTGCATAGATCTCAAGAGTGACCTTCTGACATTCTTATGAGTATCTCCAAACTCTCCCATTATCCAGGAGACTTCAACTTTCTTTGTGTTGAAGTTAAAAAAGCTCGTAGTTGTATTATCCGATTCATTCTCGAGGTTTACCGCCCCTTTATGGTTATTGGGAACATGAAAGCACACATAACTGATTAATATAACTTTGAGAGTTCTTAGCAGGTTATTCAAGACAATTCTAATAACAGTAGGCAAAATACCTACCATTTGATGGTTTCAAGGATAAAATATGCTGGTTACTCGGGATTGTCTCCACAAATCTACCATATTGTGACTGACCGCTACTATACCCTCTGGTAATAGTTAACCACTTCCACTCAACCAAGGTTCCTTCTAAAGTGTTTTTTGGGTGCGTATAATAGTATGAACTGAGGAAATTCCAAGGTTCCACGAGTGTTTTGGCACCGATAGAATAGTCGGCATCACATGTTGCACTTTAATATATATAAGCCTAAGAAAAAGCATGAATTACAACAGGACAAGAACCCACGGAAGTAAATATATAGAACGTGACCTAGACTCTAGGTCTTTCAAGTCATAGATCGTATCACTGTGATTCATACCTTTGAAAATCCTCCGTTTATTTGGATATGCGCATATAATAACCGTATCATGTGCGTCATCACGCTTTCTCAAAAGTGTGCGGAGGTTATCCACCCCCAATTCATTGGTACCATCCCCCCGTTCAAGTAAGAGATCTAGTATTTTGCCAGCCCCATTACCAAGAGCTACCTGCACTGGGGTTTCCCCTGAATTATCTTTAATATCCATACGTACACTCTTCTGCATTAGTCTCTCTACAAGTGGAAATTTCTTTTCCCTCACAGCGATATGTAGTGGTGTTGACCCAAAGGAATCCCTGCTGTTGATATCAAACGGGGCTGATTCTAGAAGGAATTCCAACTGTGCCAGGTCTCTAGCTGAGCACGCCTGGTGTATAATTGTCTGGCCATAGCGATCCTTTTCGTGGATATTAACATTTGCCTCTAGCAGAGTCTTCAGAATCACTGCATTCCTACTATCTGCTGCTACCTGTAATGCCGTCCTTCCACCATATGTTGCTGGGGGTGCGTTGACATCCGCTTCTTTTTCTATCAGAAACTTCACGGTCTCTTGATGCCCACCCTCTGCTGCTGCCTGTAATGCCGTCCTTCCAGAATCCTGTGCTGGGGGTGCGTTGATATCTGCCTCTTTTTCTATCAGAAACTTTACGGTCTCTTGATGCCTACCCTCTGCTGCTGCCTGTAATGCCGTCCTTCCACCATATGTTGCTGGGGGTGCGTTGACATCCGCTTCTTTTTCTATCAGAAACCTCACGGTTTCTTGATGCCCACCCTCTGCTGCTGCCTGTAATGCCGTCCTTCCATGAGACCATGCTGGGGGTGCATTGATATCCGCCTCTTTTTCTATCAGAAACTTCACGGTCTCTTGATGCCCACCCCCTGCGGCTGCCTGTAATGCCGTCCTTCCAGAATATTCTGCTGGGGGTGCGTTGACATCCGCTTCTTTTTCTATCAGAAACTTCACGGTCTCTTGATGCCCACCCTCTGCTGCTGCCTGTAATGCCGTCCTTCCAGAATCCTGTACTGGGGGTGCATTGATATCCGCCTCTTTTTCTATCAAAAACTTTACGGTCTCTTGATGCCCACCCTCTGCTGCTGCCTGTAATGCCGTCCTTCCACCACGTTGTGCTGGGGGTGTGTTGATATCCGCCTCTTTTTCTATCAGAAACCTCACGGTCTCTTGATGACCACCCTCTGCTGCTGCCTGTAATGCCGTCCTTCCAGAATATTCTGCTGGGGGTGCGTTGATATCCGCCTCCTTTTCTATCAGAAACTTCACGGTTTCTTGATGCCCACCCTCTGCTGCTGCCTGTAATGCCGTCCTTCCAGAATCCTGTACTGGGGGTGCGTTGACATCCGCCTCTTTTTCTATTAGAAGCTTTACGATCTCTTGATGCCCGCCTCCTGCTGCTGCTTGTATTGCTGTCCTTCCATACAAATCTGCTGGGCGTGCGTTGATATCCGCCTCTTTTTCTATCAGAAACTTCACAGTCTCTTGATGCCCACCCTCTGCTGCTGCTTGTATTGCTGTCCTTCCATACAAATCTGCTGGGCGTGCGTTGATATTCGCCTCCTTTTCTATCAGAAGCTTCACGGTTTCTTGATGCCCACCCTCTGCTGCTGCCTGTAATGCCGTCCTTCCATGAGACCATGTTGGGGGTGCGTTGATATCCGCCTCTTTTTCTATTAGGAGTTTCACGATCTCTTGATGCCCACCTTCTGCTGCTGCTTGTAACGCTGTCCTTCCACCATATTTTGCTGGAGGTGCATTGATATTCGCCTCTTTGTCTATCAGTAGCTTCACCACCTCCAGATGGCCGTTCTCTGCTGCCGTTTGCAAAGCTGTTGTTGCAATCATATACACACCTACCAAAAGAGGTTTATCACCGTAAACCTTTATATAATACTTCCCATTTCGCCTTACCTCTAATACTTCCGCTTTACCACTATTGAACTTACCAAGCGGCGGAGGGGATCGAGCATTGATATTTGCACCAGCTCTTATCAAGTCAGATACTGTTGTATAATCTCCTTTCCTAGCTGCTATTGCAATTGGCTCCCCGGCGGTGGTAGATTTGCGGCTCTGCGCCTCCTCCGACTCAGCCGAGCTCATACTCTATAGATGAGAATGCAGAGGCAGCACAATGTTTTGAGTAAGAACCCGTAGAAAAGTAGTGTCTATAACCGGTTTATGATAGGACTAGTGGTTTCCAGTGAGATGAACCGTAGCATGTCATAATTAGTCTTTAAGTTCTGCTAGCCGTTACTTGTTCAGGTACTTACCTTGTTTAGTCAATTGTAGGCTATTAGTGGTAGAAATAGCTCTATTTATGATTGATAACCTTGATATTCTGATTAAGAGAGTGCCTAGGTCCAGGGCGGGGTTCACAAGTAAAGCAGGGACTTTCCAATAGGCTCCACGTGGCGGTCCGCCACACTAATCATGTATGTGAAACCATCAGCCACAACCGTCTTGGCAGAAATTCGCTCGCTTGGCGATAGTAGCCACTTCAAACAAAAACGCAGAATCTTCCCTAGCTGAGACTCCCTATCTGGTAGCCTATCTGTAAATACCAGACCCCTTTTTTTTCGCTACATACCTTATAATTCATTATTAAGTCCTAGCAAAAATTCACTCAGATGGCTTTCTCGGTGGCTGTTACGGATGCTCAGGTATTACTGTATAGCTATGCGGAAACTGTGGCGCTATTTTGGGTTGGGACTTCAATTCGCCGAAATACATACAAAGACCGTCTTAGTATCTATAATCTTACAATTTCTATATCCAAGCACTATATTAATTACTCACTATAGATATATAAGAAAGAAGAACCTATCTAAGTCTAGATGCTTTAGTAGTTATCCTCTGCCGAGGTCATCCCCGAATCTCTTATCTACAGCGTACCGTAGTAATTAGCGAGTACACCCATATGATTGATTAGCGAGAGACCAGGGCTAGGGATATTCTCAGAAGAACCTTCCTAATGTAATAGGTGTTTGGGCAATCTAACGAGTTTAACTGGCCTCTTTCTCTTCACTTTGCTACTGGTACATACTAGCCAACAGCCTCATTACCTAATCTGATCTAATCTGATCTGATCTGATCTGATCTGATCTAATCTCGGTTCTTATCTGATGTTTACTTATATGATACGATCTGACTTTATACCACCAGGATGTTAGTTGGTACTGGGCTTGGTAGGTCATCTCTATGCCCCTAGCTAGCTACAGCTCCATTACCTTATATATCTACTCGGACCTCGCTAAGAGTTAAAATATCTCCAAAAGCCATATGATCAATTCCCATACTACCCACCCAGAGGTCCATTTGCAAAATTAAATATGGTCTAAGTTTTCAATTTCATTTGGATACCCTCGAAAACTTTCTATAACCTCGTTCCACTTCCCCCGCTTATATAGTGGTATTCTACTTTCTTACTATTTCTCAAAGGCCTTAACATTATCTAGATTGGTAAGACTGGCGTCAAGTAAATCTCCTTCATCTTCACATTCGGCTTGGCCTCACTAAATAAGCTCGCTTATCCACCGAGTTCCTTCGGCAACGAACTTCTTGCTCGCCTGTCGACTACATTACCATTTATAATTTACCTCCCTATACCTTATGGCAACAATTCTGTCACTGGGCGCCTTAAAAAGACCTATCTGGCCGTAAACATCTTCCCGGATAACCTCTAACTACCTCAGTGGTAACGTTGATAAATTTTACTGGATTGACCAAGAGCCTCGCACCTACACTTGAAGACAGTTCCGAGTCCGTTTTAGACAATTTTGCATCCTTAGTAATTAAAGTTCCAACCACAAGATACACACAGTAAGTACGCCCATTGTTGGTTGCATTCTCGATCCACATCCGTGATTTTTAATATAATGTTCACATGCATTTTTGAGCCACGTTCCAGAGTTCTTGAGCTCTCAAAGGCAGAGATCATATCGGATAGGTATGTCTGAGATTTTGAAAATTTTGGACTGATATGGGCCGCTTCGTTGTTGCAGACGAATGGAAATATCGGTGGAGTCAGATGCTGTTGGTCTATCGTCAAATGGGCCGTGAAAATCCAGTAGAGTGTTTTTGGTATCGGGGATGAAGCGACAGAGTAGAAACAGCCAGTATGGTGATCGGCAAACATGTGATGAAGATCTACTATCGTTACAAGTAATCTTTAACGAAAGCCAACCAAACGAAAAATATTTCAGTAATCTACGGTTTTGGGGGACGTACAGCCTCCGGCGGAAAATGTCGGGAGTGGGGGCCTCTGTGAGGTTTTTCACAACCAATAAGTATTAGCATTCCCCTCACCACAACGGCACTCGCTAACCCCTGTTCCTCACCCCTTCTGCTGGGGGCTATACAGCCTCTGGTAAGAAAGATCGAAAAGAAAGGGTAAGTGAGCAGAGCTCCTTCGACTGAAGTAATACAATCGCTAGAGCTATGACCACAAGACCAAGAATTCACCGTGCTGCGGCCATGGTTGCAGCAGTCTTAGATCTCATACGTTTTTTTGAATTGACGCCCCATGGTAGTTGTGTTGCATGAGGCTGTATTAGGCCAAGAACGAATAAAATTCATGTGTCACATTTCTCGATATTGTTTATGCATAGTGCTTCTCACATATTAGTTGCATCGCCACACTTTCACCGACCCTATCAGCCCAAATTATTATTTGTGGCGTTTTTAGAGAAGATTTTATCAGCGGGGCTTATTACCTAGTACGTAGTACTAGTAGCGTGGGGGCGATATAGTGGTCGATCGAAGCTATCCTCTACGTATACGACATCAAGTATTATACTCGAATGGTCGAGATCGGCATCGCCGAGCTTCAATAGCTAAAACGATCGAAAAGGACGCAATTGAAAAATCTTATAAGTCAGTTATACAGCCCTGAAGATCACATAATTTTTATCTTTGCAAAACCAGAATCAACTTTGTCGAAGAGTATCGTGAATGATCCTCAAAAACCTATTTCGCCAGAAAGCTGACCTTTAACAAGAAAAATATAAATACTTATAAGGTAGAAATATAAGGTACATCATTCCTTAACAGTAATCCCTCTAAGCACTAATCTTATAAAGTAGATTAAATATGAAAGAATTACCCAAAAGTACCCAATCTCTACAGGGGAGGAACTCCACTCGAGAGGAGAATATTACGCATCTCTACCAGATGTTTGAGTTTATCAATGACCTCAACCTTATATTTCAAGAAATAAGTTGCACCGAGTTTTGCGGCGATGAGATTGAGCTTGTTGAAGAGATGGGGTTCATCGATATATTTTCCCGAACAGAGTTACTGTACTTTCTCGCCAATTTTAAGTCGTCTAGGACACAGGCCTCTATTGGAACTGCGGGAGATGTTTCGAGTACAATGGAGGAGGTTGATGTCGGTTTGGTAGTGTCCAGGCGTTATGTGGGCCCTGAGGCGCTCAGTGGCGGAGCATACGACCGCCATAAAAAGGCAATTCAGTTTTGCAACACTTACCAACAGTCAGGGAAGATTGAAGACCTGGAGAATGCTATTGAAACCTTTAGGGGGGTATTGTCAGCAATATCGATAGATGACCCAGGTCGGACGGTCACTCTGGGTAACCTGGGCAGTTGTTTGGGCCTACGTTACTGTCGCTTGAAGGATCCCAAGGATTTCGAAAATGCGATAGATATACTTACCGAGGTAGTTGCGACTATTCCCAAAGACAGCCCTGAAAGACAACATTTCTCAGCCAACCTGGTCACCCAACTGAGTCTGAAAGATGATTATCAGGAAACATACGACAACCTTGATTGGGCAATAGAGGTTATTGAGGATGCAATAGAAGCTAAACCGGCTCTTCCTTCCGGGCCCCCGCCGGCTTTAGCTTTTCTGGCCAGTCAGCTTTACCTTCGATCCGTGCTGCGGGGAAATCCAGAGGACCTTGAGAAGACAATCTCAGTATATAGGAATACTGTTGATACAAATCAAGTGAATAGTCCTATCCGAGGAGAGAATTTGAACCCCTTGAGCGTCAGTTTATCGATGAGATACGAACTCTCAGGTAACCTAGAGGCCCTTGAGGAGGCAACCAAGTTCGCCGAAGAAGCTTTAAAAAACCCCTACCTTGATATGTATATAGCGATAATCAACCTAGGCCACTGCCTTGTCAAAAGGTATAATCGGCTAGGGGCATACGAAGACCTTGATAGAGCAATCAAGACGCATCAAGACGCATTATACACAGTACCTACAGATCATCCTATTCGTATAGTTTTATTATGCTTAATCAGCACATACATCAAGCTCAGATATATGAAGCTTAGAAGTTTACAAGATCTTGAAAGAGCGATCGAGTTGTCTAGGGAGGCTGTTGAATTGACTCCCCCGGGTTCCCATACGTGGCAACAGGTTTTGGCTACTCATGCTGAGCTACTTTACACAAGGTATAATAGGCTACAAACAACTGAAGACCTCGAGCAAGCGGTCGAGCAAGCCAAACAGGCGGTAGCATCAACCCCACTACAGAGTGGGGCACGACCAAAGAATCTAGGCAGCCTAGCCAGATATCTTCATTCTCGTTATACACAATTGAAAAGAGTAGAGGACCTTGAGCAAGCAATCGAGCGAGTTGAAGAAGCTATAGAGGCAACTCTACCTGAGAACCGTAATCATCCAGTCTACTTATATCTGCTGAGTGACTTCCTTGCAAGCAGGTACGACCGGTTAGGGACGCTAGAGGACCTTGAGGAGGCAATCATTCGGATAAAAGAGGCAGTTGCAGAAACCCCCATCGATGACCCTGGTCGAGGAAGTCTTCTTATGAACCTAACCTATTTCCTATACAAGAGGACGCCTTTTATTAGAGAAATGGAAGGTTTCGGAGCAGAAAATCAAGATATAACCTCTCTAGATGGCCTTACCTTAGAATCCTTCGATCCAATGCCTTGCGACCTCGATAGGCTGCTTCCAGCGGAGGACCTTCGCTATCTTTTGAATATCAACATAGAAATCTGGCTTTGTACTAAATCCCAACCTATATTACGAGTCACGGCAGCACGTTCCGCTTCATTTTACATATTTAGCCTAGCCTCCACACATAGATCGAGTCCTCTCAAACAAATAGGCCAGTATTTGGATGGGGGTTCCACACTTGTGGGCGATATGGATCACCATCAATTTGCAAGTTCTCTCCTAGACGCTGCTCTCAAGTTATTGCCCCAAATAAGCCCGCGTTTCCTAGGGCGAGACGATCAGCAGGCAGAGTTAAAGGCTTGCTTTGGAATTGCTTCTAGCGCAGCTGCCATGGCTTCATTGGTAGGGAAAGAGCCTGCTCATTGTATCAAGTTGCTAGAACTTGGACGGGGGATTATTCAAGGCCTTTCTATAGACTACAGAAGTGATGTATCAGACCTACAGGCGCAAAGGCCGGATCTCGCCAGCAAATTCAATCTCCTTCGGATCGAAATTGACTCTCCCCCACCTCAATACGACGATGTTACCTACGAAAGCAATCACGACAGAAGAATACACGCCATTCGTGAGCTTGAAGAAACATTAGTCTCTATCCGAAAGTTGCCTAACTTTGAAGGGTTTTTGCTCCCACCTTCTTCGAGTTATCTTCTTGAAATGGCTCAAAACGGTCCAATCGTTACCATTAACTGTGACCCCTTTCTGTGCGAAGCTTTAATTGTATCAAGCACTGGCATCAAGGCGTTACCACTTCCAGGCTTAGTTTACAGGCAAGGTATAGATCAGATGAGGGCCTTTCAGGGATCAACCCAAGGAAATCGTAGTTCCTACGCAAAAAGGAATAAAGTTATGAGGAATTTCCTTCTCTGGCTCTGGGATGTGATAGTAGAGCCTGTTTTCACGGAGCTACAGTTCCACCCTATTGAGAATGGAGGAAGTTTACCCCGAGTCTGGTGGATTGGTGTAGGCCCACTGGCTACAGCACCATTTCACGCGGCCGGCGATCATTCCCCGGGTTCGACCCGCAATACCCTCAGCCGAGCAATCTCATCGTATACCCCCACAATCAAATCTCTCTCGTACGCGCGTGAGGGGAATCTAGAGCTGCTACGTGGACAGACATCCAAGCTTCTCATGGTCACGATGCCTAAGACACCAGGGCACAGCGCCCTAAAGGCCACTGAGGAGGCGTCGAAAATCACCAATGCCATTCACGAAGCTACACATGCAGTTCAGATAAAGTTATTGAACCGCCCAGGTGTTCATGAAGTTCTTGACCAGCTTGAGACTTTCCAGGCTGTGCATTTTGCATCTCACGGTGTGCCAGATGCCATCAATCCATCAAATAGCCATCTACTTCTTTTCAAAGATGACGGTTCGGAATCGGGAACCGTTGATAAGCTGACGGTCGGAAGTATTTCCGATCGAAATATGAAAAGTATGGGCGCGCAGATCGCCTACCTCTCCGCTTGCAATACTGCGGCAAACCAGTCAAAGGACCTACAGGATGAATCAATACACATTGCCAGTGGGTTTCAACTTGCTGGCTTTAGTCATGTGCTTGCCACTTTATGGAGGTCGGAAGATACTGCCTGCCAAAATGTTGCAGCGGGATTTTACCGCCGGCTGTTCGATGGTGAGGGGGATAACGGGCATTCAAAAGTCAGCCATTCATTCCACTATGCTGTTAAAGAGTTACGGGAACGTCTCTGGAAGCAACCAATGATATGGGCATCATTCATACATACCGGGGCTTGAGCATGAAAACAGGACCAGCCCCAGTCCAGGATACCATCTTACGATTCTCTACCATTTTTGCGCTAGGTCCCACTATTAAACTTCTCACCCTGCAAAAGTTACTGTTTACGAAATGCAACAGTCGGAAATAGGTGTAGTGGTTTGTGGGCTGCTTGAAGTCCGAGGGAGATTAGAATAGTGAAAAGAGAAGAGGAAGAGATGACTGAATAGAGTTGGATGGGGAAGACTGAATGAGAATGGTAGGAGTTAGTCTAAAGTAGTAATCTAGCGGATTCTTAGTTTTCCTTTTTTTTCTTAGGTTATTTCTTTTCTATGCCTTTTCTGTATTGATGTACGGCTTTTCTTTATAGTTGTTGTACAGATAACATAACCGTGAGGGATCATTTATCTATAATTGAATCAATCTTTAGGCTTATCATACGCAGCTATGGACGGGCTTTCTTTGCACATATTATGGATGAAGACACGTTGGTCTCTCAAACTCCCCACACGACTAAATTATGACACACTTTCCATTATCTACTTCATACAACTAACACTTCTTAGATCAATTTATTTGCAACTCCAGTGGGTTTGAGTTACGCATAACAGGAGGCTGAGTCCCGGCGGTGTTGGCGTGAAACACAAGCGTCTGAGAGCTAGGGCCAGGGTTATCTAGAGTTAGTTAGTAAGCAAGGTTGAATCGAGTGATCTCTGGTGATTTGCCGACTACGCAGCAACTCCCAGCTGTAAGCGCAGGAAGAAGCGCAGCCGCATATACTCAAATGGCTGATATAGCTGAACGGGGGATTTGAATTCCAAAGTACTGTAGAGTATCCTTGCTAATAGAATGATCTGTCATATGACCTAATCCCTGTATGGAGGGGCAGATACTCCACAAGGTAGACTATGTACCTACATAGATGACCGATTGATCTATTGGTACTTTAAGTAGTGATGAATTAGGATGTGATTTGTGGTTTGGGCTGCATGCGCAAAAGGATCTACAATAAGTCGGCCCGACCCCCTTTTCTGACCTACACGGCCCAAGGGTTATATACTTTACTTGATGATCTATCTTGTATAACTTACGACAAAAAGGCCATTTCGGCGAAGATTCTTCTTGTAGGACTGGCTAAAGTTCCTTGTTATCGGGCTCTGATCCCTCGACCTATCTTACCATACTCATTTACAAACTGTTCCTAGAGTACCCTATGATATGCAATGGCGACCCATAACTACAAGATATTTGATAAGTGGACTGGGCCTGCATGATATAAAAACTCCCACATAATGGTGAGGCACAGGCCCAACCTGTTTTCAAAATGAGCGTATATGTTACTACATCACATGTGAGTTCTTGTTATCTCAGTTGTTTCAGGGAGGGTCTTCCTAGATATGCCTCAAACAAAAATGTGATCGATCGGGGCGATGGATACTAAATACATAATTCCCTTTACAAAATCGAACCCGATTGGCTAGTGTAATCAAGTCTTCTTTAAAGTAAATTATCATAATATCCACGTTTAATATGACTATTTTATTAGAATTATAGGCCTTGTATATCCGCAATAAATATTGAAATTATATAACCTGTGTGTGGTAACCTAACTGAGAAAGATCAGTCGAAAACCTTGCCCGCAAGTGCCCTCGCAAGCAAAGCCGCAATAAGCCCTAACCACCATAGAACATGGCAGAATGGTCTGTAACGGTGATCGCAGCAAGCCCTGGAATTACTTGTGTCTCCTCAACTGGCGTCGTCATTCCTCCTCGACCGATAAAAATCTGGGACCCTAATACTGACTACACTGATGGTGCCACTGGGTCCATATACCCCGTTACCTTCTTTACCCCATCTTCGGCCATAGATAAGGTTCTTATTTCTCTGAAGGGGACTTGCAGATTCCCTAGCTACTGGAGAGGGAAAAGGTTTTTCGTTGGTGCTTGGTATAATAATACTCAAGTATTTATAAGCGACAAACTTACTGTTCCAGATGCTGGAGAAAACTTCACGGTAGATAACTTACTACTCTTGGGAGAAAATACTATAAACTCTGCTGTACCATTCCGCTGGGCTGGTGACTTTATTTGGAGAATTGCATTGGTTGGTAAGTTATTTTCTATCATTCTATCACGATCATCGGTAGATCGAAGGGTGTTTGCTAACAATTTACCATGATTATAGAGTCCCCAGAGCAATCGTTTTTAGCAATCAAGAACACTCGTCTAGAGCTCTGTTGGGCTCGTGACGTTGCCCCCAATGGCCCCAGGAATCCACCACCAGACATCCCATCCCGGGTTGATCTCAGTCCAGGGTACCCCATTGGTCTCTTCCGCTTATTTGCGCCCTCCCCTATAGATTTCCCAAGCCCCCTACCAGCTAATATGATTGTCTGGTATGTCCATCGATCGATGGGCCTGATCTGGAATGAAAGTAGTATCAAGCCACGGTATGATACTGCAGGTGGCCGGTCTTATTATAATATGTGGCACCTTGGTGGTAGCTTCAACCTTGACGGGTGGATGAAAAAGGACTTTCCGGCCTGCAACTGCTACGATCTGGCAGCGATTGCTCAGCTCTCTTGCACTCTTCTTGTTGATGCTTCTCAAAATAAAGATCTTGTTGATTCACGATGGGTTTCCCAGTGGCGGAGAAATGATGCACCAGTAGTACCGCTAGCTTTATACATCAACCCGGGACCGTTATATGGCTGGGTTCAATTCGGTGGGGATCATCTCAGGTGTAACACCCCCTTCTGGGCTTCTAGAGGTATGAACTGTTAGACATATTGCCACCTTATTGGTCTAACATACTGTCCGAATAACTATAGGGACTAGGCCCTATGTAGAGTGGGATAGCACAGATCGTACATCTTTCGGAAACCACGCCTGGGTAGAGATTAGCTTGGGAGGCCTGCGGGTTGTGATCGATGCTACTCACAAGTTGACTGATGACGTCTCTCCTGAGTCCGGAACTCATAACCGGGTGGAATACGCCAGCCGCAGTAATGATGCAAGAAGGTCTATATATGACACTAACGATTATGTGAATGGCTCTGGCTCCTGCTGTTAGTACTTATCCCACCCTAGGCCGCCAGTTTATACGTTACTAATTACGTTCGCCGAGAAGGGATCAACCCAATCTCCCAGACCTACCGTATTGGGGTATATGACGCCTCAGGACTCCCATACCCCACTCAACTCAGTATGCTACCAGAAACTAGTCGTGATCTCGAGCAAACTCTAGAACGTGGAAAGTCCTATCCGCAGCCAGAGCCTGCCTTCAGCATTGCACCTATTCATCCTCAAACCCTTCTTCCGGAACTTTTTCCTGATTCCGATTTTGAGCAGGTCGGTGCAAGCGTATCTGTCAAACCCAGCATAGTGCAGGTTACCATCAAAGTCAAGCCAAAGCAGCAGGACCTCACCAATATAGAAGTTATTATATTAAGCCTATCCGTTTTCAGCTCTTTCGAATCCCCAATCTCGGCTCTTACATCGTATCTTCTTGGGTTTCAAATCGAGCCACTATTTTCTTTTATAGAAAAATGCGAGAATCCACTAGGCGCATTTTCGTTCCGCACACAGGACTCTGTTTTTTGGGTGCGTGGGAATCACTTCATTAAGATCGAGGAGTTCATGACGGATACTTCTCCTCGTGTCCGGTCATCATCTGTTTTTGAAATCTCCAAGAGGCTAGATGACTACCTTGCCCCTAAAACAGAGCGCGAGGATCACGGAGTACCAAGGTTCTCACTCGATGAGAGTTTTCAGAGGTCTCCAATCTACTGCGGACAGAAATTCTCACTCAAGTTGACTGAGGACGATGCATTATTGGGGGATAAGCGAGCCACTAGTGAGGATCCGGAAATCATTCTACCGGCCGGACCTCCATCAGACTTGGGAGAGTTGGAGTTTTATGCGATGAGTGTTGGAAAGGCTGAGGTTTCGATTTATGCGGCAGACGCAGTCACACTTAGACCCGGAAAAATATCATTTGAGTTACAGGTTGTGCCAGCGGTTGATGATTAAGGCTGACGGTAAATCAAACCATGAATGTTTATAGGCAACAGCGGTGGTGCAGGACTTAGTAAGGATGAACAGTTAGGATAGGCTATTACAGATTTCTTAAAACCTGTTATGTTTTTTTACCATTAGTTTTAACTGTTCCTGTTACGAACAAATATTGGCTATTTCCTTTTCATTTATAAGATTTATAGGAATTAAGTTCTCACCCCTTTAGGTAGGCTATCTACTTTGTTATAGTGACGTGTCTTAGTAGCTTTTCTTCTCTGGTTGGGAAGTGTCTTAGTAGCTTTTCTTCTCTGGTTGGGAAATTGGTTTTCAAAAGCTGATGACCCCCCTCCCCACACCTGTTGTTGGAACCGTTTCACTTTAAAATTTCTACTAAATTTGAAAACACGTGACTTTATTTGACCGAAGCAAGACCGTTCGGGGACAGCACTACGCCTGCCAGGGCAAGTCTGTTGGCAGTGGCAGTGGTGGCACCAATCCCTACACAAAGTACCCGCTAAGAATAATTAACTCATACAAATATTATTTGCCCATGATCCCTTTTATAAATACATTTAGGTAGCCTTGTCCTACTCCTCATTGTTATTGCGCAGCACCGTAGGCGCAGTAAATATGGGGCTGGGTACAATTACAAGACTAATAACTAGGATATACACAATAAATGGGTCTTTATACGAACCAGCCCCAGTCCTTTTAACGAACAATTTCTATTTACCCTCGGTATGAAGTCAGTAGATACGAGAACTAAACGGATGTAACCCTCATTCACCCCCACAGAGTCCCCACTACAAAAGCACTATATGTAGATAAAAGGAAGGAAGGCCGACCACCCACCTACTATTCTACCATAAATTCTCATCACGTATTAACTCAAAAAAAATATGGGCTCATCGCATTCAAAAAGGAAAGCTATTCCAAAAACCTTCGCTCCGCCACCAGCACAGCCGCCGCAAACGCCGCTAGCGCCCCAGAGAGAAATAAAAGTGGATTATAGTATAGTCCTGCAAAGTTTCTATGCCGAAAATACAGGACCTATGTCCGCACTCCAGTGGGCATCACAAAAAGGCAATACCAAGCTTGTTCAGTATCTTCTAGAGCAAACCGAGGTTGATGTTAACTATCATACCACCACCGGCGAGTGGGAACCCTCTCACTCTACAGCACTACGCCTCGCTGTCATCTTTGGCAGTAAGCCCATCGTCGAAATGTTACTTAAGAATGGTGCCGATATTACGATTCAAGATACCGAAGGGAACACCGTACTTTATGATGCAGTCGTCAACCATGTACCCCCTCCTCCTCCTGTCGCCTGGCGGCCGGGGAATACACAGACGGTCGAGGAGAGACGAGATATTGTGAGAAAGCTACTAGTATATCGTCCGGACCTCACGTTGCGCAACAATAACGGCTACACGGTACTCCATTACACGGATAACAACAAATGCAGGAAGATCCTTCTAAACGCTGGGGCGCCAATAAACGCATTAGACAATGATGGATACACACCTTTACGGCACGCGGTGAATAAAGACCATGAAGCTGGGGTTTGGTTTCTTCTCCAACGTGGGGCGAACCCTTCAATCAAAGACTTTAAAGAAGGGTTAACACCGCTTCACAAGGCTGCGGCAATGGGGTACCTGGCTGTTGCTAAGGCACTCATTAAGGGAGGAGCCAAGGTTACTGAGGAGAATAATGACGGTTTAATCTTAGTCGATTATATTAGGACGATTTCGTGGGCAGGACGGTGGAGTCTGTATCTGAGCATGACCTATTTGTTGTTCAGAGCTAGTGGTATACCAGAGCCTAAATGTACTGATATGGGCCGTAAGAGATGTTCTGCTGATAGGGATGCCTATGAGACTGCCCTCAGAGCACAGAATGAAGGGAAGATTGTTGAATGGAGAACTTGTACGTAAATAGCTTTAGAATGCTTAGTTTCAATATTCTTCCGATAGCTACTTCTCGATTTGTAAACAAATAAGTTTTTTTTCTTTACCTTCCCCCAAAGAATAAGCTTCCTATTATCACTTCATTCTAGAACCTAAGTAATCATGTGTAGAAAAAGAATCTTCCACCGGCTAGAAAACTCTCCGTTCAAGTAACGTGAATCACAGCAATGTACAATGTAGTAGGTTTTAATTCTCTCATATTTTAACTCACGATATGAGGTTACTCCCTTCTCCAATCTATCAGGCTAGGTTATGTTAGGGTTATCACGACGTCATTGAGGCTCTGCGGATAGCCGCTACAGAGCCTATCTTACTCTTCAACTATAGATGTTTTGCATCGACCAGGCACGCACAATATGAGGATATAATTTCTGCCATATCTCTGGTACTCAGTTCTGGATGATTACAAAACGCTCTGGTCTTTATAAGTGCGTGAAACATTCACTATGGTTTTGTTACTCCATCAGGGTTAGGGTTGAAATACTTTACTCAAATCACACCCGTAAATAGTTATTTGTATTTGTATATCAATTTCCATTGTGATATCCGACGGCCCTCTATATAACCTATATGGAGAGAGGTACTAGATCCAGAAACTCCTCCAGATACTCGCAGCTGAGGATATGGCTCATTAACACCACTCTAATAGGCACTCGGCAACGGCCATGCTAGTCTCGTTAAGCGACCCCTGGAGCAAATAAATATTGATATCGATTACCGTACCGATTCCCACCAAACTTGAAAGCTCTCTGGCTCTCTGTTGCCTTCGTTAGTAAATCAGTCGTTGAGACAGTACTTGAGACGGGGTCCGCCGATACCAAGACGCGGATGGCAATATTGTTCTACATGAAAAAGTTATTAACTAATATAGTTCACCTGCACGGGAGTAGTGCGCTTAGCCAAAGATGGTAAGCTGTATATTGAGTAATCATCGTCGGTAACACCCGCAGAGTCCCAGCCAGGTAGTACATTCAAATTGTAACCTTAATCCAACCTCCATAGGCAGAGTATGGTAGTACAGCCGAATCGCCCTATAAGAATATGAAATTGGGGTAGGATCGTATCCTTATAGGGCAGATATCCTTATAAAAAGTGATCACTACGCACAAATAATCCTTGTCAAGGTGGGGAGAGCGTACCCCTATAGGGCGATTTCGCTATACAGGATGAAGTAAGAAGGTAGAGAATAGGCGTAGATTGATTGACTAAAGGACTAGCAAGAAAGCAAGATATCTCTAAAAGAAGCCCTAATCCAGTGTCTCTCACCTAGGTCCTCAAATATAGAGGTCCGTAAGAGATCATATGGTATACCACGTGATAGCCGTATAGGAGCAAATCCACAACACAGGAGAAGCTAGTTATAAGAATACAGTCGGGACCGGAAGCTCCGAAACATGTCGGAGTCACCCGAGGACCTCCACCAGGATAAAGTTTGCGGGGCTCTAGGGTACCCGGGAGTTTTTCTGACCTCTGAAAATACTCAGTTTTATGTGGTATCTACACACAAACTCAATATATTAAGGTCTTCACATACTCTTTACTCTATTAACTCCTACATTTGCATCGTTATTTAGTTCCTTTGTTTGAATCATTGACTATTCCAAGCTCCTATAGTCTTCATACTTTATATATTCCACTTCTCTACTCGACTTCCTACGAGAACCCTAACACAAGAAATAGAATCGGAGAAACCCCTGTACCCATACATTAGTGTAAAAAAGCCTTCCTGGAGGTACTTGCCGCCGACCTTTAGTTCTTCTAGATCTGGGCTCTCCTGGACTTCAGGGTTTGGCAGCGTATCTCTAGAAGATAATGAGAAGTATGAAGTACCTGTAGGAGGGTAGGTTTGCAAAAAGCCCACCCACTCTCCTAGAGAGCAGGGGGATGTTTGTTTTTACTGATAAAGGTTCTAGATCATGGTTAGCAGCCGATAAGGTTCAAGGTTATTGAGATATAGACACATTAATCATAACGCACTTGTTAACCCAGAGGGACTGTATACTAGTTCGAGACTTAACCGGACATGTAGCTATAGACTCTTGCTGATGCTACACGCTGACCTTTTGGACTAGGGGACAGTTGTTCACTACTAGAGTCAGGTTTGTATCTTGATCTCGACGGTATGGAGTGGCGATAGGGATACAGGAGCAACAGGGAAACATTCTCTTTTTTAGAAACAATACCTTGTATTATAATTTTTTAGCAGAAGCGGGGTATAAATACCCTTGCTCTCTGCCAGAGATTAAGTCTTTTCTTTATTAAGCACGGAGAGTCGAGATCTTAAAGTTATTACCAAATCTAAGCTTTTACCTATTAAAATCAAGGTTACTATTTACAAGTCTTTTACCTGGTGTTCTCTCTCAACCCAACTGCACTGCCGGTACTCTTACACCCGTCAACTGCTCTAGACTACTCTTGTGGTTTTGATTGTCTTGGGTAGAGACCGGCACACAGAGTGTGGATAGTGGTGATACGGGTTCCTGAGGCTCCCGATTTGACGGCACTCCTCTAAATATATTAAACTCCTTTTATCCCTCCTCTTTTTGAGCCTATTCCCTATCTCTCAAAGTATTTTTATCTATCTCATTTTTTGCTATAGTAAATACAATATTAGGAAAATTACTGGAGCAGCCTTCCTTACCCTACTACCCCCCTAATCCTACCTACCACCACCCACACCCAAAAAAAAACTCAGAAAACTACCTTTCTGTGTACCCTCAGTCGTTCACGGCAAGGGAACTACAAACAAACAACCACAGCCATCTACCCTGTTCTATAACGAACCTATAGTACCCCTACTCGGCCTCATATATTACGACACTTACACCTCCTACATTATCACCTATTTCGAGTACAGCTATAAGGTCTACCAGCAGATGTACAGGATCATGCTTATCAATGTTAAGATTCTATAGGTTACACCAACCTATAGGGTCTTATATAATTAGTATATATATGGAACAATTCAGGCATCCAACAAATCTCCACCCAAACAACCCCGCTTCTAAACACAAACTACAGAACAGCAACTACAAACAAACCAAACGTGAGAGCAAAACAATGACCCCAAAAAAAAAGCACCGCCGCCAAAAACCCCGTAAAGAATCAAACCCCAACCTACCACCAGCCCAGCCCCAATTGAATCCCCCAACGGCACATCCGGACGTTACCACACTCCAAAGTCAAGAAAATGCAGCTCCGCAAGCATCACAACGAACTGTCCTTCAGCCCCTTCGCAGACCAGCGCCCGGAGGGCCAACTGTTTTAACACCAACCCAGATGACATCGCTTCTCCTATCTACCGGTAAATCCCAGCAAGCCCTTGAAATGCTAGAGAGGAACATGAAAGCTCTACCAAGCATCCCGGATGAGCAACAAGACAAGCTAGAGATAGTCTCTATGCTCGCTACCACCTACAGAGCATGCAAGCTCTTCGATAAGTCGTTGGAATACTACGAGCGTGAGTTGGGTGTGAGGATCAAGGTCCAAGGCGAGGTACACGAGGATACGGCACGTACACTTTATGACTTTATGGCCTAGGCGCTACATATGTGGATTTACGTCTCTATGATAAGGCTCTAGGATGCTTTCTACGTTGTTGGAAGATTAGGGATCAGGTGTTGGGGGATACGCATCCTGATACGACGCAGGCGGCGGAGGATGTCTCGAGAGGGTTTGCAGTAGTAGGACACCCGGAAGATGGGAAGTGGTACTATGAACGTGCGTGTACGGGGAGGGATAAAGCTATGCAGGAGATGTTGAAGTTGATGGGAAGATGAAAGAAGGTGGATGCGTGATACAAGTAGAAGAAGGGAGTATCCACTGCTTTATGAAGTATTCGTTTTTCTTTTCTTATCAAACTTCTCTATTGGATGTCTTGGGCTGTGAATCTAGCTATAGCGCAATGGAAAATTAATCTATCGTACATTCAATAATAGCAACTGATCAAGTTCTATTTAAGTAGATGAGTTCTATCTAGTAGAAGCACATAAAAGATCCAAGTACTCACAATCAAAAGGGTTTATTACAAGTTGTAAGGTAAATAGCTGGATGGTGCAGTACTTGAATGTATCTTTTGTATGGGGCTCACATAAAAAATTTCAGGTACCTTTTACTAGGCCCACAATTTTAACCTTGTAACTCAATATTGGAGTAATTAAATGCCCTCTCCTACCCTTTAATATATCTTCATAGGCTTACAAAACTCCCTACAATGTTGAATATTTTATTTGTTGTTGGGAGATATTACAAAAAATAAGCGAAATAGGCCGTTTTTGGTGTGTTTTGTCTGTTGTCCACTCACTTTTGGGTCACCACTTGTACTAAAAAGATTACTTAATCCTACACTAAAGAGGACCAGATTTATTTCAGAGTGAGCTTCAATTAAGGGCTTCTCATATATTCGGTAGTTGACCCTAGGGTAATTAAAATATGTAGCTCCATGACGTATAAAGCGTTTTCCAGACCATGATATGTTATCTATAGTCATGAGAGACTTGACATGGGTGTCTTAGACGAGTTCTCTCAGGTAACACCAGATTTTAATATGACTAAAAGTCTTTAATCCAACCCTCATTAAATATCTAGATAGTTTTCTACTAGCATGTTAATATACTGGAGTGAGACAAAATGCGGGGTGCATGGCCCCGCAGTACGGCCCGGCCCGTGTTTCAGACACGTCATTTTAGGCTTGCGGCGAGGCGAACCTACAGAGCCTCTTCAATTGTGAAATACCTCGTGGAGTTTGTTTCTAGGTCTATTATTCCCACCCTATTAGTATTGCTGTAATTAGGATATCCTGTAGTTTGTGTATCCCCTAGAATACATATATGTATGCCACACCGCTTCAATTATTTCCAACTTCCCTTTCGTACCTAAGCTAGTACACCAAGATCGACACCCAAGATATATCTGACGCTACTGTTATCTACCAAAGACAGTTTGAACCAAAGACAGTTTGACTTTTCTCCAAGCAGACAAGAAAAGTCCCATAAAATACCCAGTCTCCAGTCAACATATGGTTTTACCAACGTCCCCGTTCACCACCGTTCGAGACCCTGATGTAGATAATCAGATTTTACTATTCATCCGTAGAGATGATGGGACCTTAGATGAATATAGGGAAGAAACTGTACAGTACGACCCCCATAATACTAGTCTAAAACTCTAGATGTTGAGCCTTTGTTATTTTAGACCCGGAGGTCAACGTAATATCGAACTTCCTATCAGTAATCCACCTGTGGCAAAAACGACTATCAGGTGCCCATCTGTGCTTGTAGGAATCACCAGCAAGGATGAGTTATCTGATCAACCACCGGTATGGTCACCTAGAAAGTTCTCTAAGGACACTACGAATGCACTAAGCGCTAAACTGGATCTTTCTAAATTAGGTTCGTGTCTATGGCATTACGAGCTCAAACGAGCTCTACTGCCTGTATCCCGGTAATAGTCCGGTTAAGAATGGAATCACTATTACACTTACTGGTTTTGCTGGAATCGACGATCGAAATGGTGGCTGGCTCTACTACTTGGAGTAATAATTTCCCCGGGTAGAGGGTAATTATAGGCTCGAATACAGCTGGAATATCCTTCTCTTCTTTCTTTTGTTCTTCTTTACTTATTAAGCAATTACTGAAAATATATAGGGATAATAATAATACACCTGTAATTAAAGAGTTGGCTCTAGCTTCTGCTTCTCTTGAACCCCCAGAAGCAATGGGACCACCACCCCGCTACGATACATACCTTGCCGCTTTTTCCGACCTCAAGGGACTAAACCGTAGTATTATATACCAGCCTCAAGGCCAGACTGGTATGGTCTGCTTAGAGCAGTCGGATGGTACTTTAGCTTCCTTAGGAACTTCACTCTATATCCTCCTACTAATTACTTAAAAAAGGCAAATGGGAGAAATTTGAAAGGATCCCTATTAGAATCAATATTAAGACAAAAACACCACTCGCGGTGTGCACCTCCGGCAGTGGTACTGAGCTAACTGTCTACTTGTATTTCTCCAATAAAGAAAATGGGCTACAAAGGATGATGATGATGATGATGATGAATTCATAACGTACATGGAGCCAAGGGCTATGGTACTCGAGCTAAAAACAAAAAAACAAAAAACTAAAAGGAACAAAACAAAAAACACAAAACGCTAAAACTCTACTACCCTAAAAACAGCAAGTAAAACAACGATATGCCTAATACACTAGTCTGCCTCTTCCCCAATTTAACTCCTTGTCCTCTTCTTCCCCTTCAATGCTTCTCGCGATGATTCTTCTCTGCCTTTCAAATTGTTTCCATATGAGCACCGCCTCCATCCATTGGTCCTTGGTTTCTTCAGTGGTTTCAGGGTATAGCAACGATACTAGGTTGTGGGGGCTGGTTCTGTCCCTGTTGATCAGGTTCCTTCGTGATGCCGTGAGAATGCATTGTAGCATGATGTGTTCAACGGTTTGGTCTGGGTGGCCGCACTGGCACTCTGCGGTTTCTTTTTTGCCTATGCGGTGCAGGTAATGGGATGTGTCGATGTGGCCTGTACGTAACCTGGAGAGAATCTTTTTGCCTTCGGCTTGGTCGTTCGGGATTTTGGTGATGTGTCTGTTCTTTGGGGTTCCTAGGTAATTCTTTCCGGTTTTGTTGCTAGGGGCTGCCTGGAATTGCTCTTCCCAATCTGAAATGACCTTTTCTCTGGATTTCCTCTGTAAAAAGGCGAGGGAGGTGAAAGCGTGTTTGCCTGCGGGTTTAAGTACCGCTTCGGTCGCCGCTTTGTCTGCTGCTACGTTGCCTTTGATGTTCGCGTGTCCTTTAACCCATTCGATTTGTACTGAGAGGTTTTGCTGGATTGCCGCGTGAATCATCCATCTGATCTTTTCTGCCATGAATTCCCCTTTACCCCTCTTCCTCTCCATTCCCCTTCTGATAGCGTATTGACTATCTGTCCTTATGATGATCTGGTTCTTTCCTTCCTCTTTCTGACATTCCCTTATTCCTAGTTCAATTCCCTGCTCAATTCCAATCATCTCTGCGTCCCCAATCTCAAGTTCCTTTCCTAGCCCCTTTCCTTTCTCCGTTCTGATTTCTCCTCCTTCCCCCATTCTAACTATTCCTGCTGCTGCTCTGCCTTTCTTTAAGCTTCCATCTGTATATATAATCACTTCAGTTTCCTCCTCTTTCCTTTCTTTTTGTCTTTTTACGTCTTCCTCGCTTCCTGATCCAATGATGCATATCGTTGTCTTTCTTACTTCTTTTTCCCATTCTTCTTCTGGTTTGTCAATTCTGGAGGGCGTTTCTATCTTTTTGAGATGGGATTTGCTACATTCTTTGATGCCTTCAAGGCCTTGGGCTAAGATGCTTGTTCTTTCCGCCCGGTCTAATTTGTGGTGTGAATTTGCTGGGGTCCAGCTAGGGTCTTCGTTTTTTAGGTAGGGGTTAGATTGAATGTGTTTCAGGGCGAACATTCTGGTGCGGTGGTTGAATCTGTGTTCGCATGGGATACAATCATTTTCGACCTGGATAGCCATTTGGGGGGTGCTTTTAAAGTGGCCTCCTATTTTCCTCATGCTTTTTGTTGTAGCTTGGTTGATTTTTTCCGCCAGCCCTGTCTGGTTGTTCCACCATACGATGGATCCATATTCGGTTACTTGTCTGGTACATGCTATGTGCATTTTTCTAAGAGCGTCCACACTTGCGCCTCCTCTGTTTTTTGCTAGTTGTGTGATGCTCCATGCTGCTCTTCTTCCGCTCTCCAGTTTCTTTTGGACGTGTGTGCTGAATGATAGCTTTCTGTCGATCCAAATGCCTAGCCACTTGATATGCTCTTTGTCTTTTATCTCTTCTTTTCCTACTGTCATGAGAGTGTCTTCTGTTTTCCCCAGGTTCCCAAACCTGATCCATTCTGTCTTGGCTGGGTCAAATTGGACATCATTGTCTTGGGCCCAGTTTTCCGCTAGGTCCATAAGTTTTTCAGCCCTTAGCTTGGCTACTTCCCAGGTTGGTCCGGCTACTCCGTATGCGACATCGTCGATAAACGTAGGGGTGATTGCTTGGTTGGGGAAGTGTTCTTCGATTGTGCTGCTGAGGCTTTTGAGCAGGGGGGATAGATGCATGTTGAAAAGTGCGGGAGAGCAGGGGCTTCCTTGTGGGATGCCCGTCTGTACCGGGGTGAACTCTCCTAGTATTCCGTCTAGCTTGATGCTGGCTTCTCTGTCTGTCATAAAGTCCTCTATCCAGTTTGCTTCTTCCTTACACATTCCGTTTCTTCTCATGGTGTTTGCCACTTTGCGTGCTGTGACGTTAGGGAAAGCCTGGGCAATATCTGTGGTACACAGAAGGACTTTGGATCCCGCCATGTGCTGTTGTTTGATCCACTCTATCGTGGTTGCGACGCATTCTTCAGCCGATCTCCTTGTTCTGCCTCCATGTTGGTGGTCCGAGAATCCTCTATTTTCTCCTATGGTACCGATTCTGTTTGCCATGATCTTTTCCAGGCCTTTGCCTAGGGTTGACAGGAGGGAGATGGGGCGGTAGCTTTTTGTGGTGGTGTAGTTGCCCTTGTTAGGTTTGGGTATGACTGCTACTATGGCCTGTTTCCAGATCTTAGGGTGTTTCCCTTGGTTTAAGCTTTCGTTGTACAGGGTGGTGATGTGGGTTCCGACTATGGGGAATGCTTCCTTCCATACTTTAGGTGCGATGTTATCCGGTCCCGGGGACTTTCCTGACGCCTGGTGATGGATGCTACTTCTGGCCTCCTCAAGTGTGATGGGTTGTCTGGGTTTGTTCTCTGTTTCCGCCCGGTCTACTTGCTGGCCAGGGGCTGGAGGGAAAAAGGCTTTGGAGAAGCCCTCTTGTTTTTCCTTTGTTGTGACCAGAGGACCCGTGGCCGATTGGATGATGGGGGTACATACTCGTTTCCTGGAATTCACGCACTTCCATACTTTCCACACTATCACGGTCGGCAAGATCTGTGTTCGGTGACAATACGATAGAATAACCAAGGTTCACAACCCAAAAGTCGATTCCTTAATAGGATCCTACTATCCGCAGGAATACCAACTATTAAGCAAAAGACCAAAGAGAAGTTTCGCGATGGGACGGGAACGGTAACGGTATGGGTAAGAATCAATAAAAGGTTGCGTGGAGAACTAACTACCACGGGCGGAACTATCTACTTATATACTAATTCTCCACGCAACAGCCAAGCCTTTATCCAAGCACAATCTAACCCGATATCCTATCTTCCTATGAGTCAACCTGTTGACTCATGCATTACAACCGCGTTCCTCGCTATCTTATGGGTCAACCCTGTGACTCATATGTAACCCGATTTTCCCGATCCAATCCTTACTCATTCCTGACTCATCTAGCCACGCCGTGACAAGGTCCCTCTCTCAGGCCTAACTCCTGATAGGCCCAGGTTTTCGTGGGTACCGTTGGTGAAATTCTGCGATAAGATCTGGTGAGTTCCTGAGGTCATCTTCTGGTTGCCAGCTTGCTTTGTCGTAGCCCGTGTATTTGGTAAAGTACTGCAGTCGTCCATAGCGGTAACGGGAGTCTAGGATTGTTTCGACTTCCCATTCTTCTTCGCCTTCAATTTCAATGGGTGGTGGTGGGGGGTTTGTCTGGCCTGGGACTGGGTTATCGTTGACTGGTGACAGTAATGATACGTGATATACAGGGTGGTCCTTCATTGTTTCCGGGAGGTTCAATTCGTAAGCGTGAGGGCTGATGACGCGCTTGATGGTGAATTTTCCGATGCGTTTCCAATCAAGTTTCTTTGATGGTCTCTTGGTTCGGAGGTTTCTAGTCGACAGCCATACTTGGTCACCAATCCTATATGCCGGTGCCGGGGAGCGTTTCCTGTTTGCCGCTTCCTCCTGGATTTTCTGTGCTCTGGCCATTTCGTTTCTTAAGAATTCAAAGATCTCCTTCATGTCTCTGGTATACCCGTTGGCTTGGTCCTCTGCTGTGGTCCTACCGTGTTGTTGTGGTCCAAAGGTCATTCGAGGATGTCTTCCGTAATTACCAAAGAATGGTGATACTTTGGTGGTTTCCGAGCAGTGATTGTTGGTCGCGAATTCTGCCATGGGTAGCCATTCTGCCCAATCGTCCTGTTGGTAGGCCACGTAGCTTCTCAGGTACTGTTCCATGATTGCGTTGGTCCTTTCCGTTTGGCCGTCTGTTTCCGGGTGAAAGGCTGTGGACATTCGTGGTGAGATTTCTAGGCGTTGGCAAAGTGATTTCCAAAATTCAGCGGTGAATTGTGTGCCTCTGTCGGATACGATGTATTCCGGTAATCCATGAAGTTTCCATACGTTCTGGAGGTACATACTGACTACATCTTTAGCGGTGGCCTCTTCGGTGGTTGGTATGAAGTGATGCATTTTTGACAGACGATCAACAATAACGAGGATGGCATTAAACCCATTGCTTTCTGGTAGTCCGGTAACAAAGTCCATTGATATTTCAGTCCAAGGTTCTTGTGGTACTGGCAGTGGTTTCAGTAGTCCGTGTGGTGCATTCCGTGGTGCTTTGGCCCTGGCGCAGGTGTCACAGTTTCTGACATATTGGTCGACGTATTTCCTCATGGTGGGCCAATAATATTCTCTGCTGAGTAGGTCCAAGGTTTTTGCGCGTCCAGGGTGTCCTGCTGATGGTTTGTCGTGGTATTCCTGCACTAGTCGTAGATGTAAGCGGGTGTCGTTGGGTACCCAAGTGCATCCTCTGTACTGTAGCAGTCCATTGGTGTCTTCTGCGCATTCTGCTAGTGCTATCTTTCGGGAGTGTCGAGTGCCCTTGCGGAGCATTTCCAGTACCTCGTTGGGGAAACTATCTGTCTTGTAAGCCTGTGAGAACAATTCTTGAACGGTGGACGATCCTTCAGCGGGTTCATTTGACAAAGTACCCGCTAACAAACCTATTTTTGTGTTCAAATTCTCCTTCTTTAGTATCGTCTGACTTTGTTGCAAAAGTCTTTCATCCCCCTCCTTAGGTAGATCCCCTGATCTCCTAGTCAACGCGTCCGGTTTTCCCCCTTGTTTCTGGTCTGAACGATATTTTAAAATTAAATCTAGAAAGGAACTCGCTCCACCTTGCTTGTCGTCTGTTGAGTAACTTTGTTGACATAAAGTATTCCAGGTTTCTATGGTCGCATAGTACTTGTACCACATCCTGGGCTGATTCCAATTCTGGTCTCCATTCTTCGAAACATCTGATGATTGCCAGTAACTCTTTGTCATATATTTCATAGTTACATTCGGCCGGTGAGTGTTTTTTGGAGAAGAAGGCCACAGGGTGTAGGATTCCTTCGTCGTCTCGTTGGGATAGTACTCCGGCAGAGACGTAGTCAGAGGCGTCTGTTTCCACGACTATTTCTCTGTCTGGGTCAAAGTGCCGTAGTATGGGTGCTGATACAAATGCCTTTTTCAGTGTTTGGAAGGCTTTTTCTTGTAGATCTGACCATTTGAAAACGGTGTCCTTTTTTGTCAGTGCCGTGAGGGGTGTTGCCACTCTAGAGTAGCCCAATATGAATCGCCGGTAGTAGTTTGCGAATCCTAGGAAAACCTGTACATCTTTAACTGATTTTGGTGTTTCCCATTCGGTGACTGCCGATACTTTCTCAGGATCCATTTTGATACCGTTGGGGGTGAGGATAATTCCCAGGTACTTAGTTTCCTGTACGTGGAATTCGCATTTTTCTGGTTTCAGGTGTACTCCGTTGAGGTCCAGTGCTGCCAGTATTTGTCGTACGTGTTCCTTGTGTTCCTTTAGTGTTTCCGAATATATTAATATGTCGTCCAGGTATGCTGTAGCGAAGTGATCTAGGAATGGTCGGAGAATGTCATTGACCCAATGTTGGAAGGTTGCCGGTGCGTTGGTGAGTCCGAAAGGCATAACTGTATACTCAAAGTGACCATACCGTGTTCTGAAGGCTGTTTTCCACTCATCCCCAGGTGCTATGCGGATCTGGTTGTATCCCCAACGAAGGTCCAGTTTGGTATACCATTTAGCTTTAGCAAGACGGTTGAGGGTTTCCTGTATCAGTGGTAGCGGGTATCGGTTTTTGAGGGTAATCTCATTGAGTTTTCGATAGTCAACACATAGCCGTAGTGATCCGTCTGCTTTTTTGACAAATAGTATCGGTGCCCCTGCTGATGATTTGCTGGCCCTAATGAATCCCTTTGGTAGGTTTTCCTGTAGATAGTCCCTGAGTGCTTGTAGTTCCATTCGTGACATGCCGTACATTGGTCCAAAAGGGGGTTCTTTTCCCTCTTGTAGCGTGATCTTATGGTCATATTTTCGGTGTGGTGGCAGGGCGGCTGCGACGGATTCTTTAAACAAATGCAAATATTGATGGTATTCAGGAGGTACAACAGTTTTGATGTCGATGGTTTCCTTCTTAGTGTTCAGCGCTTTGTCGATATCTCGTAACGATACAGAGAAGACCTGCAAATTTCGTCTGTTGGCATTCCATAGAAAGGGGGCAGCTCCAATCATGGCTATTTTGACTGTCCTTCCTTCTGGTAGCGGTGCAGAAGTTCCTGTGGCTGTTACTGGGCCTTGTTCTAATAGGCATTTGGTTAAACAGAGGGGGGAGTTGAATGTCAGTCTGTTCCCTTTTGGCTGTATCGTGACGTCGTGGTGTCGCATCCATGGGATTCCCATAACGATGGGGTAGTGGCCTAACTGTGTTACAAAGAACGGTGCTTCCTCTTCGTGTCCATGGATGTTGATTCTGAGTTTTGCCAGGTGAGTAATGGTTCCAGATTCTATGGGTCTGCCGTCGATAACCTCAATCTGTCGAGGGTTTTTTAGTGGGTATACGGTGATGTTGTTGTGGCTTACAAAGTTTTTATCTATAAATGCGTATCCAGAAGCTCCAGTATCAATGAGGGCATAGGTAGGTTTGAATGGTTTTTTATTTTCCGAAATTAAACAAGTAACTACCAATTGGTTTCCGTCCATTTCCTCCTCCGATACTGAAAAAGCTGAAATACATAAACTAGAAAAATCTTTTACTGGTCCCTGGGCTAAGCCACTTAGCGCAGGGACTCCTCTTTTAACTCCTCGTCATCGGTGCTTTCCTCATCCCTTTCTTCTATTCTTCCTGCCGCTGCGCGCATTGGTCTTCTGGGGGCAAGCCTGGACCTGGGCGGGGCTGTGGGGCAATCCCTTGCGAAGTGATTTACCCCTCCGCACCAGTAGCACCTCCCCTCAACGCGCCGGGCCTCCCTTTCCTGTGGTGTCGGTCTACCTCTTCCTGCTCCCAATTCCATGGGTACTACCCCTCCTGGCGTGTGCGATGGGTGGGTTTCTGCAGATTGTTGTGGAGGTGCTGGTGTCGAGTGTTGCCGGGGCGCTGGTGCCTGTGCCGGTGGTCGATACCCTGAACTCCTTCTGTTGTCTGTGTGTCGGAGGAGGAGTCGCTGCCTGTTATCCAATCTTTGCAGGAGTGTTGCGTATTGTTCGATGGTGTTCGGTGTGTCGTGCTGTATCATTAGTTGTCTGAGTTCATCGCTGAGTCCGTTGGTCAGTAGGTCGATCAGGGCCACCACATTGTAGCCTGTCTCAGGTGCATATCTTTGGAACTTGGCGTAGTAAACTGAAAACGAAGTATTTCGTTGTTTCAAGTTTCGAAGTGTATCTTGTGCGGTTCGTTGCCTGTCTGGGTCTCCAAATGCGTTGTCCAAAATCCGGTAAAAGTCGTCCATAGCGGGTAGATTTACCCCAGTGTTCGTCATGTATCCGAGGAATTGGTCGGCGGCGTCGCCTTCCAAGCGAGACAGGGCGTAGGTGAGTTGGTTCTGTAAGGTGGGGTAGCGGTCTGCGTTCCCTACCAACTTCAATCTGAGGGCTTGTTGGAACAGGCGCAAGGTTTCCCTTTTGCCATCGTATTTTGCTGGATCCGGTAATTTTTCTGACCTGTTCGCCTGAGGTACGGTGTTTACGGGAGGTGGTGGGATGGGTTCGTTTCCAGCTGGCCGTTGTGCTAGCTGGCCTTGCAGTGCAGTGATTTGATTGTTCAGGTTTGTTACCTGATTCCGTAGTTCGGTATTCTGTGTCTGTAGGGTCTGTGTGGTGTCTAGAAGGGTTCTCTGCTCATTGAGAGCGTCTGTGAGATCGGTGTTGTATTGTTGGGTTCCTTGTCGGCATTTGACCACAAGGGTGTAGAGGTTCCTGAGTTCTTCGGTGGCTTCAGGCGGTGGTGCGTCTGGGTAACGTACGAAAAAACTGTCTAGGTCCGCGGTCAGTTGTTCGTAATCAATAGGGGTGGCCATGATGTTGTGAAGGTTGGCGTTGGAGACGCAACCTAGTATCACGGTCGGCAAGATCTGTGTTCGGTGACAATACGATAGAATAACCAAGGTTCACAACCCAAAAGTCGATTCCTTAATAGGATCCTACTATCCGCAGGAATACCAACTATTAAGCAAAAGACCAAAGAGAAGTTTCGCGATGGGACGGGAACGGTAACGGTATGGGTAAGAATCAATAAAAGGTTGCGTGGAGAACTAACTACCACGGGCGGAACTATCTACTTATATACTAATTCTCCACGCAACAGCCAAGCCTTTATCCAAGCACAATCTAACCCGATATCCTATCTTCCTATGAGTCAACCTGTTGACTCATGCATTACAACCGCGTTCCTCGCTATCTTATGGGTCAACCCTGTGACTCATATGTAACCCGATTTTCCCGATCCAATCCTTACTCATTCCTGACTCATCTAGCCACGCCGTGACACACACGTCTTTGCCAGAGCTTTCTCTCACAAATGTGTTCCATGCTTCTTTTTTCTTTTCCCTGATGAGCCTGCAGTATCTGTTTCTCTGTGTCTTCCATTCTTTTTCCCTCTCTTCTCTCTTTCTTCCCTTGCTTCTTCTTTTTTGCCAGCGCTGGAGCTGGCCTAGCTTGAGTCTTTCTTCTTTGACTTCCTGGTCAAACCAGTTCTTGCTTCGCCAGGTTGTTCTCGATTCAGGGGCAACTGTTTTGATTGCTTGGTCGGTCCAGTCGCGGATGATGCATGCCATTGTGTCTATGCACGTCAGGTTCCTCGTCCATTGTTCTGGGTCGTTGTCTACATATCACGGTCGGCGGTGTTGGTGTTTGGTAACAGTACGATGAAGTAACCAAGGTTCACAACCCAAGGTCAGTTCCTTAGTAGGATCCTACTATCCGCAGGAATACCAACTACTAAGTCAAAGACCAAAGAGAAGTCTCACAATGGAACGGTAGCGGTAACAGTATGAGTAAAGAATCAATAAAAAGGTTGCGTGGAGAACTAACTACCACGGGCGGAACTATCTACTTATATACTAATTCTCCACGCAACAGCCAAGCCTTTGTCCAAGCACAATCTAACCCGATATCCTATCTTCCTATGAGTCAACCTGTTGACTCATGCACTACAACCGCGTTCCTCGCTATCTTATGGGTCAACCCTGTGACTCATATGTAACCCGATTTTCCCGATCCAATCCTTACTCATTCCTGACTCATCTAGCCACGCCGTGACACTACAATTTCTCGAAGGTTTTTTCTGAACACGTCCCAGTCTACTGCCTTGAGGTTAAGGTGGGCTTTTAGTGGGTCTGGTGTTTGTTCGACTTGTGTCTGGATGTCGATTTCAATGACCGCGTGGTCTGAGGTGTAGTCTCTCTTTTCTTCCCAGATTTTCCAGTTGAATTGGCCTTCGGTACCTGCCGAAACCCAGGTCAGGTCGAGAACTGCTGATTTGTTTCCTCTGATTCTCGTGATTCTATCCTTCTCGTTGATCAAAGTGAGGTGTAACGGACCTACAAGGCAGTTACATGTTTAAGAGATTGTTACTAGTATCATGTGAGCGAAGGCAAGCAAGTACCTACTACAGTGGTTAGCTACCAGTAGTAAGAGTTAACTACTTCTCGTTCCTTAGTCAGTAGGAACTACTTGAAGAGGATGGTACTGACGAGTACCAGCCTGCATCAAGGTAGTGGGCTCACTATTAGCAGAGACTAATAGGAAGGCACCGATCCTCAGTACTCTGTGCAGTTCCTAATCAGCAGAGACTGATAGGCAGTGGCCAGGATGACTCGGACATGCAAACACTCTTACAGCAACTTAAACCGATGACTACCAAGAGTAGTAACTCTAGTCAGGGTAGATTATGCATTAATCTACCGGCGGAGCATCTATAGGTTTTGACTAAGGGTTTACAGCGGATCTAGTAATAGCTCCGATGGTTGTACTGCAGGTGAAATCTTTTCACAGAAGCGGGGCTATCGGGGGTTCTAGGAAACGCTGGGAAAGCCACTGCAACTTAGTATAGAACTCGAAGTGATGGTAGGGGAGTGCTACAACAGGATAATTACTGGCACCTCTACTGCCCGAGAACTTGATTCCAGCTCTCGAGAAAAAAAAGGACCCAGACTTAGTATTCGAAAGGAGAGCCCTTAAGATTATTGAGTTCTAGCGAAAGAATCTTTACTTGCAACCTGACTCAATATTTTCTATTTTTTTTGCAACGACAGCCATACTGTTACCCAGTACAGTTCTTCTACCGAAGGCCCTCGTTACATGAGGTTGTTCTTTCTTGCCATTTTAACAACCTGTTTCCCTCTTTTGTCGGTTTTTCCCTTGCTATCCCACTCTGAATGCTTTGCATTGAAGTCGCCCATGACTATCACTGTTCGGTTGGTGTCGAACACTAATTTGGGGAGTCGCGGGAGGCACCATTCGGATTCGCTTTGTTTGTTTTTGGTGGCCTGGTTGTAGATGTTGATGAGTCTGAATCCGTTGCATGTCTCACTTTGGATGTCTAGGATCCCAACGTCTCTGTCGGGCCATAGATCTGATCGGTCGGTATATACTAACTTGCTGCTCTTATTAATGAGCCACATGGTTCTGGGTCTGCCCTGCTTTCCGTCGCAAATGGTGTTGAAACTCGGGTGTGACGTGGTGATTAGGTCTTGTTGTATGCTTTGGTTTTGGTTCGGGTCTTGGTCTTTTCTCGTTTTTCCACCCGCCTTTCCGATCCACGGTTCTTGGATTGCCATGATGTCTACTTTTTCTCCGTCGTCCATTAATCCCTGCATTACGTTCGTGGACAGCGCAACGTTATGCTGGATAATCTTCAGTTGTTTGCCTACCATGGTCTATTGGGGGAGGCCATGTTGTTTCCGAGAGGGGTTTTTGGTGTGTGGTCGGGGCTCTTTTTTTGGCAAACTTTGAAGGAGTGCTTGTTGGAACATTTAAGGCATCTGAATTCGGTTGGTTCCCATTTGCAGGCAATTTCTCTGGTGATTTTGTGGGTTCTGCACAGTCCCTTGTTGCCTTTGGTTGCGCAAAATTTGTTACAGAAGGTGTGGGTTCTGGTGGTGTGGCCTGTCACCCCGCATTCGCACCTTTCTTGGTTTTTGCATGTGAACCATTCGTGTCCTGGGGATTGGCATCTGCTGCACCAGAGGTCGCTCCTATCTTGGAATTCTCTCATAGTGGCTCTCCTAGGTTCTCCGTATAGGGCTTCGCCTCTGACCTCTTTATCGAGGGAGTTTACTTCGTGGTTAACCTTGAATTCGTCTTCAGTGTAGGTGATCCACTTCTTGGCTAGGATTTCGGCTCTCATGCCTGCCTTGGCGACGTGGATGACTACGGCGTGGGTGCTAGGGATGCTATATTTTGGGTCGATTCCATCTCTTTCCCCCTTCCTGTTACGGGCTGCTTCTGTCCATCTGGAGGGGTTGATGAGCCAGCGGGGTTGCTTCATTAGTTTGAACCCTAATTTGCCTTCGATCCATTCCCTGAGGCCGTCCATGTTATCTTCCCAGTTAGTGGGAATGCCATTGACTACTATACCTGCCCATCTTTCCACTGCTACTACTTTCCGATGGTTGTTATTATGTTTAATTTTCTCCAAAATTCCATCCTCGTTGCTGTCACGGCATGACTGGATGTGTCAGTCATTAGTAAGGATCGGATCGGGAAATCGGGTTAAGTATGAATCACCGGGTTGACTCATAGATAGCGAGGAACGCGGTTATTATGGATGAGTCAAGGGGTTGACTCATAGGAGGATAGGATATCGGATTAGACTGTATTCGAAAAAGGGGCTTGGCTGTTGCGTGGAGAATTAGTATATAAGTAGATAGTTCCGCCCGTGGTAGTTAGTTCTCCACGCAACCTTTTATTGATTCTTACCCATACCGTTACCGTCCCCGTCCCATCGTGAGACTCCTCTTTGGTCTTTTGCTTAATAGTTAGTATTCCTGCGGATAGTAGGATCCTATTAAGGAATCGATCCTTGGGTTGTGAACCTTGGTTACTTTATCGTATTGTTACCGAACACAGATCTTGCCGACCGTGATAGTTGCCTGGGTCTTTGAGTGTGATCCGGATCCCTCGGTTTCCTTCCTTGCCATCCATGGTCGCTGATTTGACCAACTTGGGGTCGATCTTCATCTCCCTCACTATCTCTTCGGGTTCGCGTATCGCTTCTTGGTCCTCTAGTGATACTCGTATTGTGCCTTCCGCCTGCCTTCTGACTTCCTCTTCCTTATTTCTCCTTCTTTCTTCCGCCTTTTCCCTAATTCTTACCATGTCCTGTCTCTTGCTATACTCTACCTTTTTCCATGGGCTCGGGGGGACAGGAGTGGTTTCCTTGATGGGTTGGGAGGCCACTTTAGTGGAGTTGGCTCCCGTCGCAGGGGAAGATTTTTTGTCTTGTTGCTTTGGGCGGGGGGGAAGGGGAAGGGCTGGTGGAACCCTGATGGGTTTTTGGGGTTGTTTGGGCGTGTGTCTTTGCCCATGTCCTTTGCTCGCCTGGAGCGCCTTGACTGCCTTCTCCAGTTCGTTTATTCTGCTCATGAGCTTGTTGATCAAGCCTCTGGTGACTGGGATCTCCTCTAGGTCCTCCTTATTCTTTCTGTTGACCTCATCCAGTGCTTTGCATTTTTCTTCGTGGGTCTTCCTGTTTTTCTCGTCCTGGATTCTTCTTTCCTCCCTCCACTTGAATTGTTGATCCATGCTTGTTCCATGGATGGATCCCAGTAGGCCTGTTGCTACTGAGAGGATGTTTCTTCTTTTGCCGGGGGCTAGGTCGTTGATTTTCCTCTTCCGGTTGTTAGTGATTTCTTGGATGCTCGAGGGGCTGTCCTCGGATTCATCCATATCCTGTTGGAAGGCTTGGATGGCCTCATCCACTTGGTTGATGATAAGGATCCGCTGGGCTACAAAGGATTATCCGGAGTGCAGGTAATTGGGGGTCAGTAACCGAGCTTGATCAAGCTCCAAAATTGGCGGACTCGACCCAGCTATCGGTTACTACCCATAATAGGACGAATTATGTTTTCTATTTCCGAGTTGGTGAAGAGTTACCTAGGTATTATCAAGATGACCTTAGTAATTGCTAGGGCTTTACGTCTGGAAGATAATCCCGCGTTTCTGGACATAAGGACTGCTATTCTGTATGATCAAAGAGATTAGCGTATGTGATGGGATAATACAAGAATTGTAGAAACCAATACATAAATACAGTGCTTGTTTCTCTTTTTACTTCACTCATCAGGTACATGCGCGTAAATATAAATATTCTAGATTTGGTGTGATAAGAGTAGCACATAATTATGTTAACACTGAATTACATCTCCCCATTTTAGATTGCTATAGAATCTATTCCCTAACTAACTAGCTTATATTCTTCCAGCCCCGTAATGATACCTTGAACGATATTCGTGACCCGGACGGACCAGCCCATCCAGGCCGGCACACATAGGCCTAATTATCCCTATAGTAACCCTTTGGCAGCATATATTAGAGACCTAGCGGCTGGTAAGACAAGAAAAATAACGAATCGAGTTATTACTCACCCCTAATATAGTACTGCTATTTGTCTTCGCGAGGAACCTGTTGTCGAGACCAGTCATCGTAAAAGAAGTCGGGCCCCCGGACCTCTCTGACTGCCCCGACTGTTTCAACCTCCCCAATCAATCGACGTAATAAGAACTTCATACACGTAGTTTTGGCCTTCCCTAGTGGGTAATAAAGTTGTTTTCCTGAGGAGTACCGACTCAAGGCGTCCAGATCGACGTGGTAAAGCAGCTTGGACTTATTCCGAACGTGGTCATAAAGGTCGTATATGTTGACGTAATAGTGTTGGAGTGCCTTAAGGGTGAGTGAGAAATAACCCATGATAGTATCAGTTTATAGCATCTAATTTTGGAGGTAAATCGATACGCTTGTGACTTGGGGGTGTTACCAATTTGCAATCTTCGATTACTCTCGGGGTGTGGTGAACTTTCAAGACATCGCAGAGGTATACCCAATCCCGTATATTATCACCTTTCCCAAAGAAACAAGAGAAGTCTTCTACAAACGCATCAAAGAAATCTTTTCGGGCATTCCGATATTCCCAGTATTCCCTCCGCCCTTTCAATTTCTCGTGGCTTTCGTACCTGGTTCCATACCATCCTTTGAACTCCCTCAGACGCTCAAACTCGGCCTTCGCTTCTGCACCACGGTTGTATCTGAATCCACGGAATTGGCTAAAGAATGAATTCAATGATATGTTATATACTTTTTCAAATAGGCGCCTTGTTTCCAAGTATTGGTTGCTTTTTTCGTCTAAATGCAGCTGCGCTTTCAACCGCTCAAGTTCTGCTTCTGGCGGTGCTTTCGTATTGTATTTGAAGCTTGGGTATTTCCTGGCTAAATATCTCTTGAGGGGGGTGCGGTTCTTCTCTCGAAAGGCGTTCATGAAGTTTGTGTACGCTGTTGTGTAATCTATATCGCTATCACGCCACCGCCGCTGCTTCCGTAGTCGGCGGAACTCTTGGCCATCTTCAGCGCTAGGGCTGTAATTGAAATCGGGGTAGTCGGCAAAGAAGAGTTCCATGGTTTCTGGAATTACTGAGTTTTTTTTTCTACCGTATGGTAGACAGCTGCTTTATAGGTGTGTGTACCTGGCAGCACCCCTACTGCCGCCTTAAAATGATTACTCAAATGTTGGCCCGGGACGCAAATCGAGGCTGCCATCGTCGCTTAGTAGCGGCCCGCTGATTGCCCGGAAAAGGTTATAATTATGCAGGCGGGAGAGATAAGTGAAGTCTTAGCTAACTTTAATCTCGGTAACTCCCTCAGCCCAATCTTATCTCTTATAATCTGACTGGGCCCAAGGTCACGGTCGCCTAGCCTTACTCCTCACCTAGCGGTGGATATACCTATTTGTATATATACATAGATAGTAATACCTTCACAATACATGTAATCTCTGTTCTAACATATGGCCATACCGTATTCTAATTAGCCATAAGCTGTCCGCAGAGGCCGCCGTTATCACTCCAGGCCGTAGATTGTGCAACTCAATCACTCCCGGAGTTGTTAACATTACCGGTTGAAATTGCCAATATATTCCCTTATGTAGCCAATATATTCCCTTATGTACTACCTATCGTTTGTATAAGCATAGTGTATACATTTTTTATAGTTATAGTTCTTATATTGTTTGTCAAAGTCCCTCTGGCTCACATAGATCACAAGTAGTGTTCTTGCTAAGGGTTAGCCCTGAGTTCGTAACAGAGGGGTAAAAGGGTTGAGTGAGAAAATTGAGTGATGGCATGTGACACGGGTGAGGATAGGTCACGAGTATAGAGCTCTCAACCATACAAAATTATTAGCTGCTGTTCAGTATAATTTTATGCTTTCTCGTTTCTTACAAAATAGGCGGGAGCTATGATGAGATGAAATCCTTCTACAACCAAGCCCACTGGGAACAGAACCCACAAAGCCATTGGGGGAGTAAAGAGTAGATTAGGAACAAAAAAAGAACGGTATAGTAAAATAGGTAGTCAATTACCGGGCATGGCATTGTTCCAATAGTCTTGGTTCGTATATATACACCTGGAGGTTTATGTAGATTAATTAGGGGGTGTGGTTATAATGGCTGCTGTAAAATAGGCTAGCAAGAATAGGCATTGTTGTAGTAACCAATAGTAACAGAATAACTAATCTAATATTTACCCTTTAGAGCTAGGTTATAGTTACCGGTTTAGGCTTCCTACCTAGATATCATTGATATAAGGAAGGAATAAACAATCGTGAAACTTATAATTTTTTCAGAAGGGGGGTAACCCGTTATGGATAGTTAGGGTAATGAACTATTATCATATGAGGACTAAGTATTTCACTGAAGTGAAACTCTTTCATCTGTAAGGATATTGGGGCCAGCTCCACATGCAAGGAGCTTATGTGCTATGTTAATAATCCCTCGATCAAGGGTCTCGGAGAGTGCCGCTCTATCCGATGCATTTTAGGGGTTAGTATTACCCCTTATTAGTGTCTTAGCCTAATATATTATCACCACTGCCCCCTGGAGTCAAATGTGTTGATCGACATCTAAACTGAATCGAGGTATACATTAACAGTATATCAATCGATTAAAAGAAATCCTAAATCATTTCAATATGTAGTGCTAAGTCTGAAACTGTAATTAACATTTATACTCCTGTAATATCTCTATTAACAGACCTCTAAAACACCATCTAGTCACTCTATTTATCTTAATACGGGTTATTGCAGGTTTACTAGAGATAACTACCAAAATATCTTTATCCCTTATCCGTTTCTTGCCATGGATTTGACCATCGGTCGCGTAAGAAAGCTTTCTAAGGCAAACCCTGTACTAATGCAAACTCTATCTTAGAACAAGCATTTTTGCTATAGATAGTACATAATATGGAATAGCTAATAGGTGTTATCAATTGGGTACGGTAACCACATATACCCATCAAAGACGCACAATAAAACTTACAAGTAAGTAAGTAAATTTCATAACGTACATGCAGCCAGAGGCTATGGTACCTAGAACTTACAAGAATACTACGCACTCAGTATTTTTTTATCTACTCATCGGGGATTGCTCCGGTAATTCAAATATTATAATTACCGATAATTTCAGGGTAGCGATGCAATCGGTTAAAAACAGCCATTCAAAAACGGCTAATGCATATATACATTAGCCACTCACCGATTTTTTGCGAGAGTACGTATGATTTTGCTTACTCGTTTCGGGTAATCATCGGTACAACTAATGCCCACACGCACCTCTTATATACTTGATTAAATACCTGAGCAGCTCTGTCCTATACAACAAAATAGAATCCATTCGCAATGAAATCTTACATTCTCCTCATCCCAGTTCACCTTTTTGCAGCTTACGTCCTCCGAGCCTGCGCCACTGATCCGAACCCTGTTAAAAACAAAAAGCGCGAATCCTTCGGATTAAACTATGTTGTCAATTTCATAAGCACATGGGTCGTCCCAGTTCCCGTCTACTATGGCCCCCCACTGATCTCTCTATATACCGTTCTCCTATCCATATTCAGAGCAACAGGCTCTGATTATTTCAACACTTTCTGCCCCCTGCAAAGTGAGAGTGTCCTCGACATCACCTCCCGGAGAGCAGTGGGCTTCGCTATTGCCTTCATAGCCGGCCTAATCAGGCTCAAATGTTACCAGACGCTCGGGGACTCATTTCAGTTCACTCTTCAAACACCGAAAAAGCTTGTGACTGATGGAGTTTACAAATATGTCCGACATCCTAGCTATACGTCTGCTTGGTGTCTGTACGTGGCATTGTATCTGCTGTTTCAAGATCGGAATGGGATTATTGGTTGTCTTACGGCTAGTCGACAGGAGTCTTTGTTGGACTGGACTATGATTATTTGTACCCCTTTTTTGGTTTTCATTAGAGCGAGGAATGAGGACAATATACTGCGGCGAGCCTTTGGGAGGAAATGGGAGCGGTATGCGAAGGAGACAACAATGTTTATCCCATGGGTTATTTAAATGTGAAAGACTTGGGGCTTTTAGAGATAGTAGCTATGCAGTTTCAGGAATAGCAAAACTTGAGGTATAGTACCTAGTGAGTTTTCGGGGTTAAATATTACTGAAGTGGTATGATCTGCGTATACCTGAATCTGTGAAGTTAGGATTGTATTATGTTATGTACAAAGAGACACTCAGGCTACGACGAAATAGTATCCTTAAACATGAAACCGGCTGTAAATAGGTACTCTTCACCATCTAATCAACCCTCAGGGAGACCTTAGTCAGCAGAAAAATATTAGAGAGCCGCTATATTAGCCATCTCATTTTCACATGCCTTTAGGGTTATTATGGATCGATAGGAGCCACAAAGTAGTCAGCCAAGCGAGAGGTGGGGAAAATAATCAATTTATTAGAATCGCCAGTAATTTTTGTATGAATGGCGGTTAACTTATGGTGGCTCGCATGCATATGTACAAAAGTATCATTCGCCGTTTATGCGGTTTAGCAACAAGCTCGACCAGTAAAAAAGATTAATAAAATATTTTCAGCTAAAATAGTATGGTAGATGGTTGATAGTACTATCTTTCATAGTGCGGTTGGTGGTGTCATTGGTGGCGTTAGTGGTTTCTTTGTTGATGCATGAAGAGATTTTGGAAAGCTATATAAGGAGTCCATCTGCCTCCTGTATTGAGAATATTTTCAGGATCTTCTTCAGTGCATTCATATATTCACATCAATTATGGCTTGGTGTATCCCTCAGCATAACCCAAGCTACAAAGAAATTAGCAATCGACGTGCTAATTGGCTTTAAAGAAGAGCATAACCCCAACTGTGAAGATAAATCTAATTTCTATTCTTCGTGATGGCGCCAGGCGTTTCAGTAGGCCGGAGGAGTATCTTTGCTAGTTGGGCTGGCCTGAGAAATAGGAAATATTCACCGACCTGGGCCAAATCTTTAATTGAGCCTCTCCTAGGAAACCTTGAGGATAGCCTGTCTTAGAGATAAAGAGTCTATTAACCAAGTGATACCAGGTTTCTTTAAGGTCTGTAGGACGACGAAAGCACTTTTAGTATTTCAATGAGCATTATTAAATGCTAATTGGGCTAATTGGGCTTGCCTGCGCTTCCTTCTATTTGGCTAGGCTGGGCCGGACTTACTCAATGTTCGCAACCGTCCTGGGCGGACGGCGGGGCCCTGACCGTCCCCGGCTGAGGTGCTGGGAAGGGACAGACTGGGTTTTTTTGGACTGCGGGTGACTGTAGGGCCCTATAGGGCCCTGCCATATTGCATAGTACTTGTAGGTATTTGTAGGTGACTACAGGTGACTGTAGATGACTGTAGGTTGACTATAGGCGACTGCAGGGGACTGGCAGGTTAGGAGCAGCGTCAAATGTATAAATATAGCTTATTTACTCACTGTTTAGTAGCTTCTATTAATCATACACAGACACTATGTCACAAGCATCAGAACGGATTTGGAGCGAATGGAACTCATGTTGTGTGATTTAGAGAAGCGGGCTATTGATCTGGAGCCGAGAAACTAAGGTCCTGAATTTTTTTGATATATTAAAGAGTTTCTACTATTAGACACCCTACTGAGGACGGTAGTCTCCCCTGTCCTGCTTTGCTCTGCCCTGGGCCCGGACGGTGGCCTCTCAGGGCGGACTACTTGGCCATAGTCCGTCCCGTCCTAGGTGCAAGACGGACGGACTGCCCGGTTGCGAACACTGCTGGTGTAACCCCTAATATGAGGCAGTAAAGAAGACACGTAAAGAAGACGCTATGCAACCAAAGCACTGCAATCGAAGAAACCTAATTAGGCAAGGGGACCCAAAGTGATATGTAATCAGTAGCTATCGACTGAGCAGTGTTCAGAGAAGCAAGGTCGCACCAAACCATTTCAATTGGTGCTTATTCTGCCACATCTATCTTACTGGGCAGATAATTCGCTGCCCCGAGTACCTAGTTCTAGACTGTCGGAGATAACGAGCAGTGGTATGGGTGCGCCAAAATGTCTCGAATACCCCGCACTCTTAAGTGCAGAATTTGGGCAACTAGCGTGCTTCTTAATCGCAAAAGCACCGAACACTGTAAATTCTTCTTGCCAATAGTGGTGTCATTTATACACTTTATTACTGTTTCTACCTATTCACTCAGGGTACGTGTATAGGTTACACTGGCTATAATACATACACTTGGAAGCAAACGGTTTACTAGATCACTGTTCTGCCGAGGATAAACCGATATTATTGCCTTCTTTAAGTAAGTACCTGTGCCTCACTTTCCTTGTTTTCAGTAGCCTAGGCCATTTCTTACAAAAAACAACCTCCTCCCGAGTGGAGTGCTATATATCTAGGAAGCGGATAAAGGTGGAATAAATACTGGTATATACAAGTTTATAAGGGCTTTTAGTATCACCCGAAATTTGTAAGTTTACTCCACGACGACTAATTTAAACTCTAAGACTAACTTCAGTTAGGCAGAACTTCCGGAGAAAAGTGGCGATTTGGAAATTTGTTTTCTAAAGAATAGTATTGGTGGTATGATCACACGATTTCAGAAGAGTACTATTGAGATACCTAACGTTCGCTTCATCAGGCTTATACTCGTATCACTCAATCATATCGGTACTATACTCCTTACAGATTACAAATGGATATCCTTCGCACCTACGCATTCCTTGTGTTTGAGATGACCTCCGCAAGTGCTGCCCCAACCCAGAAAACCGCCCTCAACAGTACTACTACTCCGTATAAGACGTCATTCGGATTAGTTTCCCCGGAGCCACCAGGACGTGGCACATTTGGAATAATATTAAGTTGTACTGCTACATATATCTTCTGTGTTTGGACTGCAGTACATCCAAATGTTATACCTTATACGTCACATTGGTACCGGACTTTTTACAAGTTAATTTTTGCGGGTCTCGCTGCTCTAATTCCCGAGTCAGTCATCATATGCGCTCTTGGCCAATTGGTGGAAGCGCGTAGACTTCGCGCTCACTGGATTGCTACACGAAAAGGGTGGATTGAGAAGGGTATTATCTCGAAGAACTCCAAGGATACCTTCAGCATGGAGGTTGCATTCTTCGTTGTTATGGGAGGATTTGTCGTGTATGGGTGCCCTGAAAATGAGCCTGATGAGAATAACACTGCTAGAGTTATATCCCCAGAGAGAGTTGGCAGGGAACCAACTTTTGGTACATTCCCGAGAGTATCCGAGAGTAGGTCGGCCATTCTTGGGCCCTCAGAACCACTTATAGAACCCATGACGAAACCCACGACGATCCAATCACCATGCCAACGTTGCGAAAGTCTCCATGCAAGGACACGTGGACCTTACACAGCCACCCTCACATCGACCGGTTTCTTACACTACTTGAAGGAGGGCTACATCCATGAGGAGAGCATTGATGCAGAAGCTATCACTGACAAGGGGAAAGCCAGCGCAATCGCAAAAGTGTTAGCCGGTGGCCAAGCGCTCTGGTTGTTCGTAGGGTGTATCTTACGATGGACGTCGAACTTGCCACTTACGTTACTCGAGGTTCACGTGGGAATTCAAGTCGTATGCGCATTAATTATGTATATATGCTGGTGGAATAAGCCATTAGACGTCAATGAACCCCTCCAAATAACTCTCCAGAAGCACAATCACTTGGCCGAGGATACAGAAAGGCTAAAAGAGGAGATGCAAATGTCTAAGAACTATCAGTCTCACTATTTTATCACTAAAATGCCCCCTCCAAACCTTATTGCCACAATGGTAAAGGTATTTTATGATATTATGGTTTATATTGACCATACTCGGGTGGTCGCGAGAGGTAGTACGGCATTTATGGGTATTATTACGGAAGCACTCTCGGCATCTATCGTTGGCGTTCTTCATATACTTGCTTGGAGGATCCATTTCCCGACAAATGTGGAGCGTTTGCTATGGCTGATAGCATCTCTGTATATGCTTGCCTACCCACTGCTAATGTTATTCTCCGCATTTCTTACTGGTTACCAAATAAGCGCCATCGGTATGCTTTGGAGGCAGCACCTCGAAGCAAGATGCTTCATTTGTTATGTTAAAGACAGCTTCTGGGCGGGAGTTCAGATGAGTAAAGATCACGCAAAGAAGAGTGCGGCAGCGAGCTCAGAACATCCGATAATACTGCTAGTATGGTATATTATACATTTTTCTTGGGTTTTTAGTATCTTCTTTTTATTCTATGGTTACCTCTCTTCTGTCTTGTATATAACTGTGGAGTCGTTTATAAGCCTACGCAATCCTCCCCAGGGGACCTTTGATACACCCTTATGGAGCAATTATTGGCCACATATCTAGGCGGTGGGCAGATATGTTTGAGGGGGACTGGATTTTTATTCACTGCTGTGTTTCTTTTTACTTTTATACTTCTTTTTACTTTTATACTTCTTTTTACTTTTATACTTCTTTTTTCTGTATTCTGTCATGAGTCAATTCATAAGAAAATAAGTTCAATAAAGGGTAGAAATAAGTCGATCCTAGGTAATAGGAACCAATTATATCCCAGACGCAGCTCTTAGGACTTTAGCTTAGCTGGCTATTCAAAATCCACTTTTTAGGAGATCCCGGTAGGACACTTAAGATATCGATGGAAGAGGATCAAAGAATGCCCAGCTAATACAACCGGAATTACACCACCATCAAACTCTCGATATCCTCTCTGTCTCCCCTGGAACCTGGGATAGCCGGGGGAGAAATTGGCGATCAGGATATTTTCCTAGTCTTGGGATTTCTCTAAGGAAAATAGCACTAGTTTCATTACTTATAGGAAATAGGAAAGCACAATGGCTGATTTTTAGTGTTTTAACTAGCCTCTCCACCAGCTAAACAAGCCGGGTGCGCATGGCAGCATCGAATATGCCAAGAAACGTTTTGGTTAAGCTATATAGTTACAAATAGCATCTACATACCCTCTACTTACCCCCTTCTAATAATCTATTCTATTGTTGCTGAGTTTCAAACTGTTGCATCGTGTTGGGGGCTCCAAAAATTGTTGGACACGGCTGTACATTAAGGTCCATAGACACAATTACACCACAACTTTACCAAGATGGATAAGTTATGCGTATAAATCAACTTATTAAAAGTATCAGGCCTAATATTATTCACATCCGTAGGTTTTCTTTATTGCGTGGCACTGTAGGGTCTAGAGAGGTAAAGTTCAGATATTTTGGAGCTACCCCGAGGACCTCTATAGGGCTCAGAATTCTGCTGGGAATATTAGGGGGCTCGGGAAAGTTTCCAATAGGGAAGGTGCTTATGTTTGTGTAGTGGCTGCACGTAAATGGAAGTAAACCTAGGTACAGGGACGAGACAACGCCAGACCCAATCTCCGCCAACCTCACAGCACATGACCAAGCTACATTCAACCTAAACTTCTTAGTTGCTATCCTCCTCCATCAACGACTACATAACCAATAGCGCTGGATACTTTAGTGAGTCCCTGCCGTGGTAGCTTTTACTCCCAGACTCGATGTTAGTTCCCTGCTCTAACAAAATCTGGCCACGGTATAGTTCCACGAGGTTACCATCCACAGGAGCAGGTTCCATCCATAATAGTTATTCGTTTCGATATCAGTTTCTCTCAATGGTAGTTAACCCCTGTATCCATGTATTACCGAGCATTACCGCAGAGTGGAGCGGAGCTACTCCATGTACCACCGGAACACCTCAAATTCCAAGAGCTTGGACATAAATTACCGTCGCCTCGACAAGTGAAGTATAGAACGTCCTTCCCTTTAAAACACCTATCTTTAATAGCTCGGATAAGGGGGGGGGTTATAATAAATAAGATTTTCTAACGTAAGAATTCAGATCCATTAGCTATGCCTTATGTAATAAGTGTACTGTGCCTGTTGGGTAGACTGCCCAGTGCGAGCTAGGAGCAAAGATCACTAAGGCTATCTCTTTACCTGAAGTCACGAAGTTTATAGCACTCATCAGGGATGAGTATTCAGTATAAAAAGTACATCCGGGCATTAGTTTACTCTCTATGCGTTGAACCTCATGGTGAATATAACTCTGATATAGTTTCTGGTGATATTTGCCAATAGGGATCCTCAAGTAACTATCAAGAACATGATTACCCTTCTCTAGAGGTCACGGAGGCCCTTATCGCAAAGAGTAGATCACGACAAAACACAAGGAACTCAGTGGGAACAACTGTTATAAATCAATATACTTAGATAATAGGTTTCCATATATATCTCAAGTTTTCAGACCACCTTCGGCAGATACAATAACCCGAAGCAACGATATTCTTAGAAGACTATACGGGCTAGATGAAAAATTCAAATCGAGCGAAAAAGGCAAAGAACTACAGCTTTATATTAGACGCTTACTCTCGTTAGAGTTTTGTGTCGGTTCTATCCAGGCTCTGAGTTGTGCTCTACGTAATAAGCAACTTCAAATGCACTCACGAGAGGTGCAACTGCAAGATTTTTATTCTTGTGTAAATATGGGTTACGGAGTTGCACTCCGGGGGTGATGATTAGGGTTCTGACGGAGTACTCAATCTCTAGGCTAGTTCGGGATTAGTATTACTTATATTTTATTTCATGCATTAAACAATAATGACATCTTATGGATTCATAGGTACCGCGTAAACCTCTCTATAAAAGTATTAAGTGACACCATACGATATCGAAAAAACATCTGGTTTTCAAAAAGGGGAAGATGGAACTATGCTAGCTTAAATTAACAGGGGGGGGACTTGTCTGTATTGGGAAGAATGGTGAAACGACCTATTTGTCAAATCTTGGACAAGACTGACGTGAAAAAATGCATAAAAGCATTATAAATTTAGCAATAACAGAGAACTCACATCGGTGGACGGGGAATCGTAGATAAACTACCCTAGAAACAACCACTTTTGTTGGGACTAAGGTGGTCTATTAACAAAGCGAGCTGAAATTGAGAACCTACCATTCAGAAGACAATAAAATAGTAATTTGTACATACTTGACAAATGTGCCTGAGCCAGGGGAGCTACAACAAATTTAAAAGGTCGTTGGATTAAGCCAGGGTCTGTTGATAAGTATGTTGAAAGTATTTTATTGGCTGATGATGCTCGGGTAGTATTTTTTTATCATAATCTAGTATTGAAGCCATTCTAGAGCTAAACTTCGATGTATGGATGGTCTTTTGATGTAAGAAAATAATATGCGACTATATCCTATTTAACACCCACAGCGTGCTTATTAAGTTACAGGAGGTATCGTACGAGTAGCGGGCGGTTATTGAGATGACAGTAGCCGGTAATTGATCGTTTGATATTAATCCAATTGGTAAAGTTAGCGAAAGTGTATCATAATTTCTAAATCTAATTTTGGTTTTGTTTAAACCATAACGGAGACTGTAGATAAGGCGTGAAGTAGCGAATACCTTGGTGTTTCTTTCTCTAAATGAGGGTTAGTATGTACTGATATAGAAGGGATAGGGGGCAGAGGGTAGTCTCGTCTATATACAAGTAGACAAGTTTTTGCTAGGACAGGCAGCTGGTGGGCTAGTAGGACAGTGGCGTCGGGGTGCTTGGTAGCTAAAGTCGCTAAGTCCCAGAGAGTATAAGAAAACCTTTTTAATTTCTTTTTGTAAAGAAAGTTCTTATTCGTTCGCTTACTCCTTCCGAGGGAGAACCCATCTCGGCCTTTTATCCATCCTACTAGCATCCTTTTTATCCCAAGCCCTAAAGCCTAATTACAACTTGTAATCTTCACACTAAATCAATAGTATAGATCTAGAGTGATGGGGGGAGGTACAGCGGGGTACGGTGCAATATCGAGATTTGGAGAGTATTAGAGGCTGTAGAGTAGTGAGTTACGATGTAGAGCTGGAGGCGAGGGTGCGGTGTAGTACCGGGAGTACTAGGCATGGTATTGTGCTGGCGCAATGGGAGCTCTAAGAGAGTAAGCAGGGGAAATAGCAGGCGTATGGGAGTATTTGGAGTAGTATCTTGCCGGCTCTGGGGCATGGTGGGAGTATAAGAAAGCGAAACAAGGTGCGGGAGAGTGTTGGGGGTGTAGGGAGGTGTGGTATGTCTGGAGCGTACTACTTATACTCCCGAACGAGCCCCCTTTTCTGCTGATGCGCAGAGTTTTCTTTGTTGGAATTATACGTTTCTCAGCGCCTTTACTGATACTTTGCCCACGCAAAACTTTGTAAGGGATAGACCCATTACCCGATGTGTTTTTCCCCGTTGTAGAGTTTACACCGCAAAAACCCTAACCCTACTATCAAGTAGTCTAAATTTTCTAGCAAGGCCCCCACATAGTAACTCTCTAGGTGGTAACGGCAACGGTACCATACCTACAAATAATTAATTAATTGGTATACAGGTATATTTCTAGCAATAAGACTACGAGCGGTATGTAGGCAGCAATTGATAGAGGAGAGGTTTCTTGATGAAAAAGCGGCTCAATTGTATACTCTATCCACAAGGAATCTAAATCCGCATTAACATTGATGTTTATTGAGTAGAATAAAGGTAGTATTAACTCAGAGTTACGCCAGGATTAGCGTTTCACATTCTTGTCTCGCTCTGGGGCCCCTTGGGGTTTCCACGCTTATTCAGCAGAGTTTATTGGGATGGCAGGGGTCTGTTCCTCTAGTTCCCTACTTAATAACTATTATCCCCGGACTGAGTTGTAGGAAACTCTTAACTATCCAATAGTAGTGCATCCCTAGTAGCTAGTATCTTAACGTACGGTAGATTTGCGATTCGATAGATTCCAAGGGCTCCTAAGTGGTGATAGCCTAATTTATAATAACTTGTGGCGAAAAGTAACTTAAGCATTTACGTTCATGCATTGTGCAAGGGTGAAGTTAGAACATGAAATATGCTTAGCTGTGGTAGTTAAGGTCTAAAATAACCTGGTGGCTATCACGATCAGCGCTGCAGTAGGATACCCCGCTTGATTTGATACTGGGGTTAGTAGGCAGTCAAGCTCAGCGCTAATACCCTTACCAAAGTCGCCACCAGTATAGGTTCACTTTCTGATACAGATCTCTGTCCCGTGATAATTAAAATTATAAGATACTTTAATCTACATTTGAGATGCACTAAAATAGAAAGTAGCCAAGTGTTTACCTAGCCTACGTATGTAATGTCGAGTTTTTTATGTATGAAATGAACGAAAGAGGGTGTAGCTATGATTCCTTGGTTTTAGTGTGGCTGACTCACATTCTGCCGATCTTTGCCTTAGATTGCCCCACCAAAGCAGGGCGGCGACATAGGACGGGGTGAAACCACAAGTTCTTGCAATACGCGCCCCCCTGCATCATATTCCAGGACTCTACTTAGGGCTGATGTGAATTATTGGGACATATATGCTATCGTATGGCCCTAGTCTAGATAGTGAGGTTATCCAGAGAACCAGAAGTATTGGTAAGGGCTCCATTACCAATATCCACTGTTAAGATTCCTACCCAGGATACCAATAGTCACAGATCTTGCCAGAGAGTATATCCTTGGAAAATTCGCTAATAAACGATATTAATGTTTCACGTTGCATGCTGATGTTTTTATAACCGACTAGTATTGCGTACCACCCATGCTCATAGACTTGGCGCACTTTTGTATGGTACGCAATAGCTAAAAACACGAGGTGTTTATGAATAGGGCGCTTCGCCCCGGAAAATCTTACCAGAAACTGTGAGGAAGACACGACGCTCTCCGTTAAAGCGCCCCAAAATTCTTGGTGGGTAGAAACTTGTAAAGGCTACACATGCGCCAAGGTTTCAAGGGCTATATAGATATATAAGAGAATTCCGCCTCATCCCCATGCCATCGATAGAAAATGACTTGAACCATTGTAACCGACAAAATGTATTTCAATTACACAAAAGAGCTTCAGACCTCAACCTCAACCCTTGAACGGCTTGACAGCCCCTGTGCCCCTATAATCAAAAGATGGCCAACAAAGCCGAATACCTTAACACGCCAGAGCTTGTTATTGGAGGTCTTTTATTCATTCATTTACATAATAGGTGCTTTGTCTCCGGTCGCCTTTCTTATATTAGCCTACGAAGCATATAAACTAGATGACAAAGCGACATCTTCCTGGGGTGATAGTGTCATTAGAGTGACTTATCTTGTGTGTAGAGCCTCCACCCCCATACCACTGCTCAACTAACGGCCACATCTAGGGGACATCGATCTATCCAATTCTCTTCTCTATGGTGCTTGGACAAGCCATGAAATCGATCGCACGCTGGAGGGCAGAGAAGGGTTCAACCTTCCGTACATTGTAAATCAATGATATTCTCTACAATTTAAATCTATGAGCTAACCATATCAGGGAGTTATTAATGGGTAGTCAGACCCTTGGCAGCACGATAGTCACACAAATCTCAACCCTTGGCACAACTACTCCAGTTGTGCTTGGTTTTGGGCTTGTAGTACTTTGGTTACTATCTCCTTTAGGTGGACAAGCTTCATTAAACCTACTCAGTAGATATGGCCATAAGTCCTACGAGTCGACCTATGTTCGGTACCTAAATTCCGAGCTCCAAATGTCCTCCCTTGGAGCCCCCTTTACACCAAAGTTTATTTATGGTGCACTCTACACGTCTAGTTTAATTTCTCCATTATCAACGCAACACGCTAGTATGGATATTTGGGGAAACGTCAAGGTAAGAGGAGTAATCCTAATTATTGCTTACGTCAAGCTTTAACTCATTTATGTAGATCCCCATGATTGAGTCGCTCAAGTCCTCCGGCTCCGATATCGATGGATGGGTCCCTGTTAGTACAAACGAAAACGTGTCCTATTCTTCCCTTATTGGTACCCCAGTTGTCGGAATTCCACACCAAGGGTTCGCAAATTTTTCTCTAGAATCATCATACTTCGTTCTGGACTGCTCAAGCCCACTGCATGTACAAAGGAACGACAGCAGGTTGCAGGGAAGACTTGGGCAACTCTGGGAAAATTTAGACGCGGCATTGCCGTACTCCCCGTTCCTAATGGATTCTATAACCCCGCTTGAGCGAAATCTGACTTCAGACATGGCTCCGAGAAATATCTTTTTTGCCTCAACGGCTTCCATATCCGAGGATAGTGATGGATATTCAGAAGCCGTATCCCTAACGATTGCAAATTGTTCTGTTACACGGTCCTACGTTGAAGCACGCGTTGAATGCGAGCGAAAGGATTGCAGGGTTAGGATATCCTTTAGAATTTAGTGATATGATTATAGTGCTAATTATGTAGTCTACACATATAAGGAAATCGAAAAAGAACCACCCTCCCGCAGCGTACACTCCTCTTGATACAAGGTCGCAGAGCTATGGACACTTTGCAACATTATTCACTACCCAAGGCCTCTTTAGCGATGGACAAACCCGGAGGCCTATTTTCTTTTCTACCACGACAGAAAGGTTCATGAACGACCCTTCTAATCCGGTATCGGCTAGCAACGCCACTAGCAAACCAAACGGGCGGCGGGTTGTGGATTTATCCAAACTATCGAAGGAACTTTTCACATCGAGGTTGAGTCTAGCTTTCAACACTTTTTGGATGGCTTCCCTTGCACCACAGTATATACCTGGAAATATACAACTAGATCCGGAGGATCTAACGGTCAGAACAAAAGCGCCAAACTTTGGGGAAGGCCAAAGGGACGATAACTGGGATATGCCCTTAGAGGAATCCTTCGCAGCTAGTGAATCAAATATCACTGTAGTTATTACCGAAGAGAGATATACTTGTAACAGAGTGTGGTTATGGACCCTCGTGTGCACAACTCTGACACTCCTCATTTTTGCTATTATTGGTGCCATCCTAAGATCACTTTGCCTCGGTCCGGATATCCTTGGTTACGTTTCATCGCTTGCGATGGATAACCCTTATATTGTACTACCTCCTGGGGGGTGTACATTGGATGGGCCCGAACGGAGTAAACTGGTGGCAGATGTGCGAGTGAAGCTCTTGGATGTCAGTAAAGCTGATATTGGACATATCGCGCTTTCTTCTTTATCAGGACCACATGGTACTCGGGAGTTAAAGAAAGGAAGGCCATACATGGGTAGTCAAATGAGTTTATAGTATAAGTTATATAATATTAGTTATTTAATTAAAGCTTTAGAGTACGGTTTCCCAAGAATATAGCGTTAATTTATATTAGACTAGGATACTGTAAGGAAGGTAGAGAGAAATGTATTGGGGTACGTAGGTAGAAAGGTCTTATTGAACTTCTGTAGGTTAGGCCTCGGGTGATGGGGTCAACATTACCTATAAAGTCTCTGACAAGATTATTGCGAAAATAGGGGCTAGCGAGAAACATTATACGGCCAGCTATTGCTGCTAGAATGCTCCTTGAGAACGTTAGAGGAATTCCTAATCCTATGTGGCAAAATTTCGCATTAATCTTGTCGGAGACTGTAGCCTTGCCTAAGTACCGCTCGGGTAAGCCTATTAGAAAGCCTGACAATGGCTCAAGGCACATCTACTTTAAAGACACCGCCCACATACTACGGTCATATCCCTCACCTCTATCACCCACCCCTATAGCGGCCAGGCCATTATTTGTGTTTAAGATATTATCAGTTTAAGTGAAATGAATGAGTATGAATAAAACTCGAGAGATTATTCAAACCCTCTCAAAGGCTTTCATTCTCTTCTAGTGCCTGTACATAAGTAATAAACAACCTTTTTTTCTTCTTGTTTTAGTGCACGATGAGGCTCAAGTGCTAAAGGTGTAAGAATATCAGGGGGGGGGCTTAGCGACATGGCATTGCGTGAGGATGGCAGATGATGTCTTAGACTGTTGCGTTGGCATTGAGAATCCTTTCTCGTGGTTAATTGGGTTTTACGCTCTGCATGCGCCTAACCCCGCAGTCCTTTTTTCACTTCGTATGCGCAGCCTCATATATGGCGCCTTGGCATAATGTGCGCAATCGCCATTTTTTTTTTGACCGTATAGTGGAATACCATGACCCATAAGAACACTTACGCTTATCGCAAGTGAAACCTAATATGCGCATGACAGAGGTGGTTCATTGAATTCCTAGTTGCGGGGAGACCAGGCTCTTAAGTTCATTATTACCGGCTCTTACAGTCAAAGTAAACCCCCAGAAATCACTGAGCTATACAGTTTTCAAAAGCCCGCTGTGTCGGATTACATTTTAGGCCTGTGTGGCTTTTATAAAGTTTCAGGCTGCGTGAGCTATGAGATTTTGTGTAGAAACATCCATGGTTGAGAAGTGCAATAGCACTACTCTGTGCAGGCAGGAAGAGTCGAACATGCCACTGCTCAAAGCAGGGGTTATTATTTGAGGAGATACCTTTAGTAGATAAAGCATGTCTATCGACTGGCTAGATTAAAACCTGCATATTCAGGTTTTTCTTGCCTGCCCGAGTATTTGGTTTTATGTGAGCGGACAATATCATAGGTTGAGGCTGTCATAAACCGGTGCCTTTTTTCGGTCCTCTAACCAATTATAACACTTTCCATGGCACCACCATCAGCCTAGGAATACGAAAGGCTCGCCTATGTGTGGTACAGTTGTTTTACTGACAATAATCTCCACCCATAAATTCTTACCTATAGGCACGGGCATCAGTTATAAAGGCCCCAACCCTCCTTTACCCCCAATCCTCAGCCGACATCACCTCTTAGGTCTCATTCTCGGAATACGTTTACTACCCCTAGTAGGACTCCTCCTTCTAAGGATCAATACCCCAACCACCATATCCCGCACAAACCTTTGCAATAGTCCCTCCAAGTGCCCCTACCTATACTACCGCCTATCGTCTAGATCTTCTCCGATAGCCATGCGTGTAAGGAGGTTTTTCGGAGAAGCTGTTGACAAAGTCCGCGATGCTACAAGTGAAATTGTAACAGGCGCGTACGACATTGCAGATGGGGTTAGGGATGGTAGTCTTGATGCTGGCGACGTTCTCAAAAAGACTGCCGGCCACTGTGCTGCTGCAGCCACCAATATCTTCTCTCCCTCGCGGTTCATTTCACTTGCCATTGAGAAGACGGATAGTTCTCTGATCGCTCCGATCCAGGCGCTTATGAGTTTGCTCTATAACCATTGCGACCCTGAGGTCACCAAAGACGATATCGATATAGCCCTTTGGGTATTGATCTCACTACAAAAGTTTGCTCCGACACGAAAGCCTGATCTTCAACCACACTTCGCCAAAGACTCCCAGCAGTTCAAAGACTTTCACCATTACTTAAAACACGCCTCTGCTATCTATCTCACGTGTATAGCGAACTTCTTTACAACTGGCGAATTTTCTAGTGGTACAAAGGGGAAGATTGCGGAACAGACTGGGTTAGATGTTACTGATATCCACATTGTGGCCGGTCACAAGCGTCCGAAAGGAATCCCTGATCACTATGTGTGTGTAGATAGGCAAAGGAAAGAGATAGTTGTGGTGGTTAGAGGAACTCGAAGTGCACAAGACGTATTGATCGATCTGGACTGCAAATATTCTCAGCTAGCTGGCAGCCCTTACAAGTACCATGGGGGCATTTTGAAAGCAGCACAGGGCTTACACGACCACCTAAAGCCTCACATCAAAGATGAACTAGAAAGGAACCCTGGTTATAGGTTGGTGACTTGTGGGCACTCATTAGGTGCTGGGGTGGCTGCTCTTCTTGCGGTCATTCTATCGGAGGAAACGGGGGATGGCCGTTTTGTGACTAGTAAAGAGATAGTTGAAGGAAGGGAGATTCATTGTTACGCAATTTCGCCTCCTGCCATGATGTGCGCCGACGCAGCTCAAAATTACGGTCCCCTGATTTCCTCTTTGGTCCACAAAAACGATATTGTCCCATCATTGAGCTATGGAACATTCCTAGACCTGAAGGCGTACGCGTTATATTTGAAGCAGCATAGGGACTACCTGGGAAATGTCTTGCTTAACCTTGGGAAAATGCTGGGTAAATTTGGGGAGTCCAACACAGCCAATAGATATTTAGAAGCCTACAGATCGGTAGCAAATTCTGAAAAGTTGGTTCCCCCAGGTACGGTGTTTCTAATAGAGAAGTCAAGTTTCGGAACGATTGCCCAAGTGACGGCACACTTTCGCGAGGCTAGATTCGTCATAGGGATGGTTATGGATCATTTACCAGAAGTCATTCAGAAAATCATGGACAAGTTTGAATAGTCGGCGAGGGGGTTATATCAAGCAATGTTTCTTCTATTTCTCAGGAGCGAACTGCTTTCTATTTTACTTTGACACTCTTTTTCTATCTAGGTTACGAGCGTTTTATTTTCCTACTTGCTTTATGATTCGAGTACTATATACCCTTGTCGATATCGTTTTTTCCCCCTCTAATTTCGTCTCACTGTTCATATTTTGGCGTTTCCCTGGTTTTGTTTCTTCATATTTTTTATTCTTTCACTACCTCTCGCTTCATTCCAACTCGATTTGTTTTGTTTTCATCATTTACAGTATATACCATGTACTTATCCCGAGCTGCCACTACTTGTACCGATTGGTTCTGTTTCATTTAAAACCCCCAGATATCCAAGAGCTACCTCCCGCTATTCAATTTATCTCTATTTTAATCACCGCGCTAGATCATCCCTTTAATGCTACTATTACTACGTTACCTTCATCAGCAAGAAAGGGGGCTCTCCCGGAAGTATTGGTGGTATGCCCAACGCGTATCTCTGCTCCTCACATTCCCCGCACTCCCAACACTCCCCCGCGCCCTGTCCCGCTCGCCCTATACCCCTCAGCACACTCTATTACCGGCCCAATACCACTCCTAATACCCCAATACCCCGTATACCTACTCTCCCTCCCGTCTACACTTCTAGAGCACCTATTACACCAGTACGATACCCCGCCCAGTACACCCGGTACTTCACCTCCAGTACCGTACCGTACCTTACTTCTTTATAACCTCCACCACTCTCCAACTCTCGATACTGTACTGCACTCTGTTGTACTGCCTCTCTAAATCTATATAGTACTCTTTGAGATTTAGTAATTTTAGAGGACTTGCAATGGCCAACGTCACTGCCACACTAGTCCACTAGCTGCCTGCCCTAAAAAAGACCTCCCTAACAACTAGCAGAGACTTTTTAGACAAGGTTACCCCTCGTTCCTAGCTACTCAGAGGCCTCATTCTCGGCTACTCAGGGACCCCATTCTTCACCTACTCTAGGTCCTCGCTCTCGGCTACTTAGAGACCTCTTCCTTTGCTGTTTCCTAGTGGTATCGCTCATGGAGATAGGGATAGAGATAGAGATAGAGAGATATATGGATCTAGATTGGTAGATAGAATAAAGCACAATATCTATACCACTAAATGGTAGCTTGATCCATGCCTCTACTTCATAAACCGTAGATATATCTATTCTCAGGAGTAATAGACTCCCTAGAGCGCAATGAACCCAGAGCCTACGCCTTGTACTCCTCGGCGTAGCCCGCCACCGATGAGTATTTTCCCCGTACCTTTACGCTTCGCTCGCCTATCCCCCTGCACCTGGCAGTACTAAGGCGCAATTCCCTTTCTTTCTGATATTGCATCAGAAGACATGTTTTCAAGTATTCCTTGATACACCGGAGCCGCTTAGAAGAAATAAATGGTCTAAGGGATATACATGCCTCCGAAATATGATTACAAATGCATACAGAGCCTCACTTTTGAGCAGCTCGGCTAGCTTCTTCAAACCACGCTAAACCAATCGACGGAGGGTTCATTAAATAACCGAGGGATGGGATTGAGGCTCTACGGAATGACGCATACCCTTACCCCACCGAATAAAACATCATGTACTCGTAGATAGGCGGGGAATTCTGTTTTTTGAGTCGTGTATTATCGCCAGAAAAACCCAAATTTTGTATATAGACACTACTGTTACTATCTGGCCGAAAATATTCAAATTCTCGTAATATGAGCGAGGAGTTTCTATTGGTCGTTATTTCCGATTTTTACCCCCATACTAATATATTCTCGGCCACACTATTATCCCCAAACCACGTAGTATCACTTTATATATCTCACTAAAAAGACTCTAGAAACAGGGTGTCCATAGAACCACATGCGATATTAAAGTTTTTAACCCTACTCCAAAGTAGTATCCACAGTATTCCACGCTACCTCCCCCTCAGACAGAATTGCTCCACTCTCCATCAGTTTCAATTGGCATGTTACCTCCACCTCGTGCATCGGTTCGCGACTCTTCAAATAATCCTCTTTCATCTTCTCAATTCGCTCGGTGTCTGGGTGCCAGGTTATCCTGTCCCAGGTACCATCTGGGTCTGTAGCAACTACTGCTTGTCAGCAGATTGGCTGCTAGGGAGATTTCAAGAACACTACCTATTTGATCAAATGCTCGCTTTCGGCTCTCATGCTCATTCTACGGGGGAGTGACACTTGAATCAACGTGAAGCTGGTGGGGAGCAGGGGTCTCCTGACTCGGCGTCAATTGAACGCCATAAGTATTGATGGAGGTTAAGTTTTCACCGACTACCGTCTCGCTGAGCTTGGATTTTTTCCTCGGAGAAGGACTAGGGTCCTAGTCCTCCCGTACCTCGGTCTCTTTCCAACTGTTTTCTTCTTTGTCCCAAATACGGATCTTTACGCCAGGAAACGTTGTAAACACTTGTGCCAGCGATAAAACCGCTAGTGTGAATCGTGCGTAAAGGAACTCAGGGGCTACTCGTAGCTCACGTGTTTGACGGTTATGGTATAGTCGACCATAGTTTCGCGATAGCACGAGAAAATGAATCCGCGAAGTGCCACACTTGGGTACAAATACAAACCCGCCCGAATCAAGTTGGCTATGAATATCGCTGCGAAGTCGTAAACAGTTTTGGATATCGGAAACCAAAAGATGACCCGGTAATGTATTATTTAGATTATACACGTTCATCCCATTACGTCTAAACTACTCGGATCAGTAATAAGCAACACAGAGGTAGGATAGAATTCTGTAAAATACCCATGCTGCGTTTTTCTGCAGTACAAGATGAGCGGTCTCTGTACAATCCTCAAAGTCAGAGACACGACAGGACCCATCCCTCTCAATCACCGCAGCGGAATACTGACTAGGCGCGGGAATGCGAGAGGAAGGTCGGGTATTAGTCTATTGCCATGTGAGTACAAATACAAATAAACAACCTCCGTAGGAGAGTATTAGGAGCCTGACATATACACGAAGCCATTGTGATGGAATCCTACCGGGAAACTCCCAGTCATCGAAACTTGGGCATACCACGTACCTAGGCTGGTTCTGATCGGGCGCCCCCACCCATGCAGCGGGGTAGAAATAGTATTCTGGGGCCGTAAGAAGAGTCAATCGAAGGAGTGGTCCCGGCGGAAGTGGACGATGGCTCAAGCCGTGTCGAAGATAATATTCCGGGGGTGTTGCATGCAATGATCACACACGCCCACAGGGCTGTACCGTGGTGTACACCCCATACAGCGGCCCCTTCACCGTTGGATTGAGGGCCATCATGAGCCGGGAGGCGAAATATGATATTTTTACGATCGGGGTAGGCTGGATGGAGAAAAGGGGTGAAGGATGAAAGTAGTTCGGGTAGGAAGTTGAGGCGCTCTGTCGGGGAAGGCGCGGGGGGGCGGAGACGTAATGCCAGCTCTAGAGGATCTGTTGAGCGAGCATTGGGGGCCTGCATAACAGATTATGTACATACCATAACTGCAAAAGTTTTCGAAGGTGGGAGTGGTGCTTGATGCAGAGGCTTGAGCTGTTTGGTATTATGACGCGATAGTTATCACGTGACTCAACCACGAAGCCCAACCCTAACCCTGATTGCTCCAAATTGTCGGTGGGTCCTACACTTTGGGATAATTATGATTGATAGAGAGAGGTAGGAAAGATTCTTTATAGTTGCTTACCGCTATACTAAAGGAAAAAGACACATGTCAAAAGTTACACGATAGACAAATGAGCTAGCAGTTGGCCTTTAACATACCCTTAGCTATTACTTTGAAAGGGGCAGCTAACGAATAGAGATAGGATAAATTGCCCTTGAGCGAACTTTAAGGACATGAAAAATGCTTTAGAACCCTCACTATATCATAGCCAAGAGCCAAGACGCAATGAGCCCTTGCGCCTAGCAACATACCTATAGGGTTGTTAGCTTATTTTGGTAGGTTATAGTTTGAGATAAGTTAGGCTAAAAAAATCTTTTATAATGACGCTCTCACCCCCTGGTAATCTTTTAGTTTAGTAAGTATAGGTCACCTCACAAAAAACCCTAATAATACAGCGCATGCGAGTACGTGAAAGCGGTATAACAATACTCTTAGCCCTAACGAGATATGGAGTATATTTGCCCTAAGAATAAATAAATAGCTTGTGGCTTACATACATCAACCTAGCAAATCCCGATTACTCCCGAGCGGCCTATCGTTCCCGCTCTTAAGCCCCCTTGGTCCATCGTGAGTCCTTTTAACCAACATCCGCATCTCCGAGCCCCCCAACTCTTTGCTAGGCCCGGGTATTGTCAGAACTTTCTCTCGCAAGCTCAGCGCTATCTAGCATCGCCATGAACCCGCCAAGGCTGTATGTCTCGACCGCACACGTCTCATCGCATTCCTTTCCAGGACCCCAATTGTATGAGAGTCTTTGAGCTCCCTCTGCTGCATCTGGGCTGTGGTCTCTATGATTTGATTGCTAATTCCTCCTGTAGGGACAGGTATCTTTAGATTCAGGACGATAATGTTATCCCCTATATTATCAGCGCCGATAAAGAAATTTAAAGACCCTCGGCCATACATACTCAAGTATATCGAGCTAGAGCTGTTAGGTGGTTAATATCTAGATTTTCTCTACATAGCGCTCAAGTTGCAACCTGATCTCACCATCCCCGAGACCACTGGCCCTTCGTCTCTCTTTCAGGATGGTTTGGGTTGCCCATTCTAGGTCCAACAGGGCACCATCACAACCTTCATCTCCAAAAAGGAAACGATGCGTGCGGACCACCAAATCGGTGTACCGACTTTCATATTTCGCTATGCTTCTGTGCTTCGCCGTGGCTTTTAAAGTGAGAAATCATTGAAGTGGCCTTTGAAATATCCTCCGCTATCGAGGGATGGGGGGCACCTACTCTCTAGTAGCCGAGATATCCTGTGGTGCTCGCCCCTGGTGAGGCAGATATCTATGGCAACTAATCTACTAATTGTTACAGTGCAAGAGGTGAGGTTTTTGAAGTGGAGTAAAGGTCCAGACGAGACTTGACTATCTGTATAGGATTCTGAGGACTATTTGAAGGCCGAAGAGCTGTCCGGGTATTGGAAAGAAGGTACATCAGAAAGTTCATCCTATATGGGGGATGGACGGGATGTAAAAGACGCGCATTACATTGAACTAGTCGAGCGCTAATGAGGTCTGGAATGCCTAGAGTACCTCGGAATGCGCTATGAGGGCACTAGCCGACGTACTCTAAAGTAGAATACTATAAAGAAGCATTAGCTCAGGTTCCGCCATATAACTATCGTAGAGTAGGCTTGCGTGCGTCTCCTCCTGGGCCTCTATACCCTTTCAAATAATGACCAAAGTACAGTAAATCGCCTCTCCATATCAACCTCTAAATTTCCAGTAGGCTCTGCTCCTCTATTACACGGAAGCAATCTTAAAGTCAGCTATACACTACCAACTGGGGGCGATTGATCTAACCCTTAGGATGTAGTCCGATAAGACCTTCGTCGGGTGCGGTATGTGAGTCTCTAGATACTTGGTTGAACTATACGGCAATATGGGGATTTCTGGGGGGTGGCGGTCACTAAGCCCATGAGTGGTTCAAGATGTTCAAGGCGGCCACTTTTGCTCGCATTTTAGACAAGGCCGGAAAGTACCAAGGTATTCAGATGAAGGGCCTCCACAAGAGAGCATTGGAGGTATCTGTCAGGGCGCGAGAGGACTGACCAGATGTTCAAATGGGCCGGCAAATAATTAATTAATATGGTGGTTGCTGGCCCGTGCCACATAAAAGGTGGCTGAGCCGACCCATTTAAACCTCTGGAGTGACTAGGGAGCGTGGGAAGAGGAGGCAAGAGCTCTAAAATAAACGAAGGTTGACAGGCAATATATTGAAATTAGCTGCTTTGAAGAGGTAGGGAGAGGTTTAGTTCCCTAAGAGGCTATCTACATGTAGTCTATAGTTTTCTACCTAGGCTTTATGAAGAAGAGACTATATTTCTAGTATATGTACTAGTGGCGGTTTGGGATTGCTTAGACGGCTAAGCTGATGAAGTTGATTGATCAAATTTATTACAAATAATCATAGGGCTTATTCTATATATTCTAGGCTGAAAGGGTAGCATTATTGATCTAAAAACAGGGCTATGGTAGAGTATAAACTAATACAATATTTACATCCACTTCATTCTGCTACTGCATCCCTATAAAATACCCTGCGACGGGAGTAGCAATCTCTAACCATTTCGGAAGTTTTTCAGTATTAAATATATAGGTTAAAGCCTAGTTATATGCTAGACCATTGGCCATAATACGATCCTACAGAGGCTAGTGAGAGAGAAGTCATGACTTCATGGTATACGGTTTAGAACTCATTTTTATCACTACACAAAGTACAGCAGTCTCCAGGCAATGTCATGCGGCTGCTAGGCTTAGGAGAAGAAATGAATAAAATATACAGCCGCACCATGCTATGCCTGATCCCTTGCTACCCCCGACGAATCGGTCTGCTACTCCATTTCCCCACCCAATGAGCTTGCTATACCAAACTTTTCGATTTTCCCACACCATATGGGCGCTAGGACTAGACCCCTGTACTCATACAAATAATATTAATGGCTACCCATAGAATACCTACTTTAAATTATGATAGTAGAACGTGACCCGTCCATATGTATATGCAGGGGAAAGAGTCTTCAAAAGCGTTTTGATCGAAGTGTATGTAGTCTTGGCGCTCTATTCTGAATCATGCGCAGCATAGTGACAGTAATCCAATTATGCACAAAGGATAGGATATGAAAATTGTACTCCCATCGCTTTCAGCACATGAGCGTAAATAGCTTATCTAGCTAGTGCCACGACCCAACTAATTGCCCTTCTGATCTTCAGGGCGAGAATCGGTGATTATATTGCTTTTTCTTCTCCATGGGTCGATATAATTGGATGATAGGCTACTGTTAATACTGGTTTGATATCCGTAGCAAATTGTGTATCCGCGATCGAATTTTTATAATAAGATCTAATTACTAAACACAGGTGCCCGTGTACACTTGTCGCCTTCAATGACTGGGGATAAAAAGTCCTATCACATAAGTGTATCTACTCTCGGCTACTGTATCCAACGCCCGGCTAAGGAAAGTCTTGGCATTCATCTGACACCTGATCCTCATTAAGTATATGCTGCGGGGGCTGTGAGGATATCTGTGCGGGTGAGGTGGCAGAGGCCCGGTTAGCATAGAGATGGATTGTGGTGGGATGGGGTTATTTGGGGTAGAACTCGTATCGGTACTTGGTGAGAGGGCTTGAGGTTGGATGAAGCTTCAGAGTTTAACAAAAAAATCTTCACAGCCACCTACATCCATCATATCACAACACACCCCTTTCTTACTATCGTCAGAAAGTGCCGTACGTACGAACCCGATTCAAAAAGTCAAAGCTGGTGTTGTATCCTTATTCGAAGATCTCAAGCAGCATACGAATCCCATGGGTAAGTAACAGTAACAGTATCCCAGGATCTGAAAAAGAGTTCTCACAGCCACCATTACTCGTGACAATGCCTAGCTCCATAGCAGAAACCGAGAGAAGAGTTAAAAGTAAAAAAGAAATTACCGGAGTTGCCGGCATCTTTGTTTTATAGGTAATGGTAGTCTTTAGTCCCCTAACTAAGAGTATTAGTGGTACTCCAATGTTTACCCTATCCAGCGCTCATTCATACTTCACTAGAAGTTATAAATCTATCTATCTGTTGTTCGTGTATACATACGTAAAGGCAGTGACATTAGAAACATACGAAGAGATCTATCCAAGTCAAGTCTAGAAATGGCCTGTAGGAATAATAGGCGAAATAATGGCAAGGGAGTATCTGACTTCGCTATTGGATGAAGTATAGCCCTACATGTGTAGTTAGAGATTCTGGGTGAAAAGTGGTACTAGTTCTTCTAATACGAATCATCACATGCTAAGTAAGTAAACTCCACCTTCATCACATGCTACTACATAACTGATACTGGTGGCTGTACATTCCCCTCCTGAATATATGAGCTGGTGTTGTGCATAATACCCGGGATGAACCCCCCTTATACGTATGGGAGTCCTAGTCTAGAAACCCGTGTATAATCCTATGATGATCACTGTTATTCTAGTGGGTAAACCTTTGACCGTAGGAGAAATCACGATCATTGAGTCATAAGTGCATCAAATATTAACACTCCAACGAACAGCTTCTATATCTCTAGCACTTATTAAATAGGCCTAGGAATCAATTTGGGTATACGCCCCAGAAGTCTCTACCGAAGTGAAGAGCCCCTGAAAATCGCCTTGTTCAATCTAGTAGTGGATGAATAAAGCCAAGGACGAGGCTTTTTTTTTGGGCTGAGGGCTCGAGAGAAAGAGAAGATTGGTAAAAGACTAAAGAACAAAAACTTGTATTCACATGTATAATGCGTTTGCGCCAAGGCGCAGCCTAGCACTGCCTATGTCATATGTCTGTTGCTTTGGTACTTATCTAAGCAAAATCTCGTCCTATGCGCTTAGACCTGTTTCGGTCCTGCACCGAGTCTATAACTTCATATTATATGCAATAGCAGCCCTTTCTAAGAAACGCTAGTGGTTTGCGAGTATAGATCTGAAACATACGATAGGTTGAGAGCCTCCTGGTGCCTAGGCTTAACAGCTACATGTAGTATCTAAGCGCCTTGCTGCTCAGCGCAGCCAAGAAGAACATGAACATGCAAACTTCACACGCGAATGACATTTCTCAGATGATAGCCCCAGCCTCTAAAAGCTGCATGTCCAAGATGTGTTACCTGTTCCAAAAGGGGTATACGGGGTTAATACTCCACTGAGGAATGGGTAGCCGATCCTACCCCGATCCTCCGAGGAGTTATAAACTCTCTTAAGGTTGGTTGCACAGAACTACTACAGTAGGCATACTCGTGCATACCATACAAAACCGCGTCAAGTCTATAGTTTTGTACGGTATGCAATATCAGCCCGTTCTAGAAACGTCGGCCGTTTACTTAAACATGCAAGTCTTATCTTCACCAACCGTTAGGTGTACTTTATTCCTAAAGGTACCACACCCAACCAGACCCCTTGCTTTCAATAATTGTATGTTCAGGTTCTTCACGCTCCTTGAAAGTGCACTCCTAGGTATTAGGAACGTACCCCTGCCAGTTGATAGTGAAGATATAATTGGGAGAGGAGATACAGAAAAACAGGGCTATAGGTTAGTATGGGATGGGCTAGTAAAAATCCTTGATGGTTTATGGTGGTTGAAGTTTGGTGGGTGGTGCAAAGCTGAAGTGTGTGCGACCATCGAATCATAGGGCCCACTTGCACACGTGTAAGGTTATCGCGTTATAGTCTCCACCAACCCACCAAGTGACATGTAGATTTCTCGGTCGGTGAGATTCGAGTGTAGGAGCCCACTGGCGGCACGTCACGACTACACCCATCACCAGCTCGTGCGATTTCCTCGTATTTTCCGGGGGTGTTTTTACACAGTAAGTAGGCTCTTGAACAGATATCGTGAATATGGGTGATCGGCGATGGACTATCTGCAGCTATATGTGCGGCCATCGAAAGCGGAAGCATCTATTTGCCCTATTCAGAAGTCTATCTGTATCGATTGGCAGATTTAGTTATAGAGGTGTACTCGGGATCGGAAACCTATTTGATCTTTATTCTGTCTAGTTGTGGCTTTTTGATTCGCCTATCTTAGAACGCCTACAGCCTTGTCTTGATCTACTCCAAGCTTCTGGGTTTGGATCTTCAGATCTGGCCTTAAGTATTACTTAGAAAAGTCTTTATTTTCATAAAGTGACAGCCTTGCGGCCAGCGCAACACTCAATACTCTACAGTTATTGATTTCACAATTCATCGCCTAGCAAACCTGGCATGATATCTTTGGTGTAGGACTTAGGCTACTACATTCAAGTTTCTTTTTTCTACAGCCCTTCATCCTAGAAAGCTGCAGAAGTCTAATCCTTAGCATGATTACCCTATCAGGGGTATGCGTAGTGCTGGTGAGACACCTCACTTTTTGCTCAAGATATTCAGCACTTTTCTAAGTACTGTATATCTTGGAGGATAGGCGGTCAAACGCTAAAAGAGAGCGATCCCCCCCGCCTTTAACTTGGCCAATCTCAAATATTTTCTTCCTAGGTTCAGTAGCAGAATTTGCTAGCACAAATCCAAATCCAAATCCCGCTGCATTTATACCCGGATTATAAGCCGTCAGATCGGATAAGAAGAATAGAAGAATAGACTTATTATATCGGGCCTTGGCTTTCCGCTATCAGCAATGGTAAACTCTCCTTGATCAAGGATATTCGAGAATAAGACTAATTTTTTATAGGCTCGCTATACGCTTTTGAGCTACCAGCTTTTCTTCCTTCTTATACTTTTTCAGGCTTTCAGCCTGATAGAAAGTGCCCCAATGCAGTATATCAAAGGAGAATTCCATATATCTACCGAGAAAAAGATAAAATACACGTTCGATCTTGTTAGTTCCGACGCATATGACGTCCCCAGTCCCATATTTTATAATGCCACCAACACAACCGAGATACGTGTCACTGGTCCCCCTGGAGAGATCGCTCTTTACGTTCGACGTACCAGGGTTTCCTGGGATAACCGTACGATCTACACGGATCCTTTTATTCATCAGCCCAGAATGCGGGGCACCATCGGCATCCTCTTTAGCTGCATCTTCACTCTGTTTCTATGCGTGTGGACAGCATTTCACACCAATATCGTACCAGAGAGGGAAAATAAGAAAAAAGGGCTTCCTGGACACCTCTCCAGCCTTTTTTGCGGGAATTGGCGCCGAAAAGCCCTTTGGAGTATGATTATAATTATTTTCCCAGAGTCTTCGCTCTTTTTCGCCCTATTTGAGAGAATGAAAGCAAAAGAGATCTGTAGATCAATCGACAAGGTACTTAAAGAACCTCTCGCGGATGCACCTAATGGATCCCCCGAAGATGCACCTAACGAATCTCCCGAAGATATACCTAATGAATCCCCCGAAGATGTACCTAACGGATCCCCAGAGGATGCATCTAACGAATCCCCCGAAGATGCACCTAACGAATCTCCCGAAGATATACCTAATGGATCCCCCGAAGATGTACCTAACGGATCCCTTGAAGATGTACCTAACGGACCTTCCAAAAAGATATCTGACGGGTCCCTCGTCAGAACGAGTAAACGTTTCTGTGGCTTTCTTTCGAAATGGACGAATAAGACTTTTGACTGGCTTCGGGGCGAATCAGATCCCACCACCGAATGCTGGAGTGAAAAGCAGCAGCTTGGGTATTTTACCCTGATGGGAGGCTTTGCTGTTAGGGACACACGCAAAGATGAAACAAAACTAATGACCCTGACACCGTGCGGTGTATATTTCGTCTGTCAAGACTTAGAATCAGCGAATAAGCTAGCCCGGATAGTAGACGACAAGAACAGAACAAGCGCCTTAGCAAAGTGTCTAGTGGTTTTCCAGGTCATATGGATAATTATCCAAATTATCTGTCGATACAGCGCACATTTTAGTGTGACATTGTTGGAGACACATACAGTTATACATGGGGTGTGCGCGTTGATGACTTATCTAATTTGGTTCAAAAAGCCCTTCGATGTGAAGCACCCTATCGAGCTAGATACCAAAATAGCGGAGAAGGTATTGAAGCAGGATACGCTCGAAACAGAGAGGAGGGTTTCAAGAGAGAGGATATGCATATCTCAAAAGCTACACCCCAAGCAAGAATGCATGCCTCTTTTAACAAAACGTGCGGGTCAAACGAAGTTAGTCTTCAATTTACTTGCTGGGAAGAGAGGCCAGTCTTTATCTCCGCTGGGTGAAGAAGGGGAACTTCTGTCTGGAGATGAAGAAAGTCAAACTTCATCTCAATTAGATGAAAAAACACAAACCTCATCTCTACGGAAGAAAGCAAAGAAGTTTTTATCTTATCCAGATTACATGCTAGAAGTATACCGGCACTTGTTTCTAGTTTCCTCGGAATTCTTGATCATGTTGCTTGCTAGCACTATTTATGGGGGATTTCACGCTTGGGCATATGGAGCCGGCCATTTCCCTACTTCAATGGAAAAGTTTTTGTGGCTACTAGCTTTGTATTCTATTGCCGCAGGATTGGGAGGTTGTCTTTTAGCTTTGTTTAGCAGCTTTTATTTTGCTAAGGCCAGCTCTCATGCTACCAAGCATAGAGGATCACCCTTCTCTATTATAAAATGGCTATTTGCTATTATTTGTGTGATTGGTTTATCTGCGGGTGTTGCGGCGAGATTGTATTTCTTTAGTGAATCCTTTGCTGCATTAAGGGACCCTAGTGCTAAATCATTTAGAATAGTCAGTTGGACGAACATATCATTTATCTAGAAGGGGTTTTCATATATTACATGTCTAGGATAGATGGCCGGATGTGGGGGGGGGGGGGTATTTCCTACTTTTCCAGTGTCATTACTTACAATGTTTCTATTTCTACCAAAAGTTTTATTTTACTGTCTTTTTTCTTCTTTCAAGGCTGGTATGCCACACTATATCTGTATTAGAACTGAGTTATAGGAAATCAGTCCCGAGAAGAAAAAAACATTCCGACTGATCTTTTGGACTGACCAATGAGCTAGACTACAATCCCACAAAAACACGTAAACCAAAAATTATACTAACTACTACGAATTTTCTCATGTGTGCATGTGCATGAGCTCTACTAGCTAGCTATGTAGATTAGATCATAGACGTTGAGATTAAGTTTGTGGAACCAGTAGAATACTATATATCCCTGATCATCACTATAAGTTCTTTCTAATGCAGGGATAACATGCATTAATGCGCGTTACTCATCACGCAAAAGCATTTGCAGCAAATCTAACCCTATCAACGCAGATATATAGAGTTCTTCTTGTCTCGGTGTCTATGGCTCCAATTATTCCAGCATATGCCAATGCACATATATCCCTGTCGCAGGACATACTGCGTTGTTATTTATTATTACCGGTCAGGAGAAGATGGTTGACCTTAAGCTTAGTGCCGCCTCCCCTTAGTATCATTAGTATATTCATGGCACCGGACTGAAGATCCGTTACCTAATTAGGAAACTTTCGATTCCTCATCCGGAAAGTTCCAAACAGCTCTTGACCTAAGGGTTTTTACATATGAAAGGTCGAAATATGGGGATTTCTCATTCAATACCAGTGTCCCAAGGGTCATAAAGATGAAAAAAGAGAGTTAAAGGGTACTGAAAAAGTGCCAAGCAAGCGATTAAAAACTACCAAGCATACTTTTAACCAATAGAAGTGGCATGTTCACTGATTCTTGCCTTGTTAGGAAACGTGTCTTCGATCCGGCGACATGAGTATAGAGAATGATGGGTATGACCAGACCTTGGTAAATTAGGGTTAAAGATCTCCGGCGCGGCATGCATATATGTAGAGTATGTAGCTAAATTATCCTTGATCAATACGGTTCTAGCAATATATATATACCAAAAGCAAACATGAATGCATATAAGTGCTAAGTTAAGCATGTTATATTAGATTCCCATTAAACCTTCCCATTTTTACCTAGTCCTATTCTTTAAATTTATACAATATTAAATTATCAAGTCAAGTTTTGGTATGTTTATGACTTTTAACCCGTAGATATTCATTAAAGGCTGCACGGGTATGTACGGAGGGCTTATGTCTCCAGAATCAGACTACCTAACACCCCGCAAGCCGTTATCACCGAGGAAAATAACTCTATACCAGAAACTTAAATCCCTACTTCAGTAGCATCTAAAAGAGAACGTCGTCTGCAAAACGCTAGGGACTATCTCCATTAACTCTTGAGGATAGTAGAATCGCATAGCGGAAGCGAGAACGGTTATAGGGTGTACTGAGCGAGCTGATTGCTGATAAAACCGACCCGAACATTACTACTTACAGCTAATCTCCGAAAAATTTCATCATTTATATTATTTTATCATAACTAGGCTATAGGAGAGCTAGAGGCAGTTAAAATATCACATAATAATACCTAAACAAAACTGAGAAGGATTGAGAAAACAGCCACGAAGAATGGCAGAAGAAAATCTTTTTGGAAATAACTTGGCCACGTCTGTATGCACATAGCCGCATTTATCTACATAGCCACCTCTCTATCTACATAGCCTCTTCTCATCCCGATAAAGTAATCCTCTCCATTAGGCTCATTCCCGTGCAAATGACCCAATACTATACACCAAGCTTCCCTTCACTCGGGTCACAAAAGCCACATCCTACTATCGTTCAATGATATTCAAGTACGTATCGCACGGATTTATATATATATGTTGCTTTTCACCCCAAGGGAAACTTACGCGCAATTCCACCACCAGATATCTACCCGATACCCAGGCGGTTGATCTCTCAATAGAATCCTCAAAACCGAGCCTCCCTATCAAAAACAATGGCGAAGATCTACCTACTCGTTATCGTCCTCCTAGCCATATTCGGCCTCGTTAGCGCCCATACCGCCATTGTTCGTCGGGAAACCACGATACAAACAACGGACTATCTCCTTTTCGGCTCCTCAATTGACATCTTTCTAGAGGCGAGAAGTAGGGCAGGGGAATATCTGCTTAACTTTACGAGTGATGGATGCTCCAAGGTTGTTGACAGGCCCCTAGGCTTCGACTTTTTGGCGAGCTGCGAAAGACATGATTTTGGTTATCGCAACTACAAGCAACAGGGGCTCCTCACAAATGAAAATCGCGCAAAGATCAACAAGAAATTCAGAGAGGATATGGGGAAAGTTTGCAGCACCGTGAGCGACGAAGGGATCGACTTTCGCTATCCAATTGCCGCTATCGTCGCTAAAGCTGTAGAAGCTTCGGCGACACTTGTCAATTTAGCCATCGAAGTCCACAATGCTTACGAGGAGATGACTGGCGGAACTCCCGGTAACGACACCATTGAAGATCTCACTCCTGAGACCGATGGCAGCGATGGAGATGTCAGCTATAAGTATAGCCAAAGGCATGTTTGTGAGAAGATTGCGGATGCCTATTATGAAGGAGTGACAATGGATGGTTGGATCCGTAATATTTATAGTACTAATGGAGCCTATAGATATGGTGGTGCTAGTGGTAATGTTTATTTTCGGGGAGTTTATGCTATTTTCTTTGCTCTTGTATTCGGGTATGGGTCATGGTGAGGGGCTAGTTATGGTGTTCGATTTTTGTAATATAAGGTTTTCGATTGAGGATAGAATTGGCGATTTTCTTCATAGGGAAACAGTAAATAATTTCATCATATTACCACTTTACAATTACTCAAGTTCTAAATAAATTGAACTTAGGAAAATAGCGTCAGTGGCAAAAAGCTGGCATTTTGTAAGGGGTATATACATATTAACATAGACTTAAAACTAAGAATATTATCTATGTTTTGAAGTAGTGTATTAAAATCACTATAATATAAAAATCATTGAAATATAATAGTATAGTTTACTCTATCATATCGCGGTCTTGATATAAAATTAGGTATGTACATAAATTACTTACTAAGCCTACCCCCAATCTCCAACTCCTAAATAAAGGCACTCTGGCCACCCAATCACCACGCCCCGTACCCGAATACAAGAGCAGATAAGAAAGCAGCATACATTCCCCAGAAATATACATTATCCCTGGTACCATAAAGCCCAGAGGCTCCATTAATCGTACCATAAATTGTCACACCATAATAGTAGGTATCCGCAATTATCTCACAGATAACCTTCTCGCTATATCTAAAGCCGCCCTCTCCGCCGTCACCGTAGCTACCTTGGCCACTGTTGTAGATACTTTCGACACTATCGTAGGAACTGTAGCTATCATAGTAGCTACCATCGTAGAGGTCCTCGCCGTAGTAGTCGTAGTGGTAGTTACTATTATCGTAATAGCCAGTAAAGTAGCTATCGTAGTAATCATAGCTAATTTGATCCTGGTTGTAGGTATTTGTCTCGGTAAAATCAAGAAGGTCTTTGATACCGTTTGCAGCTTCAGCGACAAGCTGGGAAAGTGGATAGGTATAGTCGAGGACTTTATTGTCTGCATTGGCACATGCATCCCACATGTCCCTTCGGAAGTTTCTATCGATCCTTTGGCGACCTGTATCGTCGCGGCGTTCTTGAAGCTTGTAATTTCGATAACCAAAATCGTGTCTTTGGCAGCTCGCCAAAAAGTCGAAGCCCATGGGCTTATCATCAACCTTGGAGCACCCGTCACTCTCAAAGTCAAGTGTGGAACCTGTCTGTACCGCCGAATTCCTCGTCGCTGTGAATTCTTCTATTGAGGAGGCAAAAAGAAGGCGGTCCGTTGTTGATACATCGCTTGCACTAACAGTAGCGGCGGCGGAGGTGCTAATAAAAAGGACTATGGAAAAAAGGAGGATGAAAATCTTCACCATTGTTCTCTCGAGATGATTAATTTGGAAGATTCTGTTAGGCGATCTTGGGTCGAGCGGGTAGCGGACGGATAGGGGGGCTTTGGGCGCGACATGGAATATAAACAAACTCTAGGAACACATGCATCTGAAGATGGCGGAGTGCGGAGTTTGTGAGTTGTCTGTAAGAAAGCTTGGTTTTGCACAGCAAAGAATCCCCCAAAACTAAAACAGAATGGGGCCGAGTATTCTGCAATTTTCTACGTCACTTTCCTTGACCTTTTCAGCTCCGCCTACATGCACATATCACCTATTCGATAAAGATCATCCCGTGGACCTGATCTCCAATCCCTAATCGAACAAGAGCTTCTCTCTCATAGGCTACCTATAACAGTCATGATACGGATAGATATAGGGCCAACTTATCGCTTTTCCTCGTCATTGGCTTACCCATGAAATCGGCAGATTTTTTCGCTATGTGATTTTACCATTCTCCAGAGTTGATATAATAATTCCCGGTTTGGGTCTAGCATTTGTCTAACATTTGTCTAACACAGGTCGCACAACACATCTATGCGCATAGATCTCTTAATTGATGCTAGAGCCGAGATCCCTGGTGTCTAGTTTAGGAGTTAGAATTAAGTGTAGGACATGTAGCTAGGCGTGCTAGAGTAGTGGGGGCTGAGAAGTGCTCTGCGCCCTTTCTATCAAATACGATAAATCATTGGTAGCCTTGTACACTTCAGCCTGCTGCCTACGATCTTGTGTAGCAACCACATCATTGGTTTCTAGGTCGGGTAACTATGGCAGCTTAGCTTAGTCATCTACTAATACTCAAGCGTAACTTATCAGTTTAGTCCACAGTATAGATTATACACGTTCTAGTACTGCTACTATATGTATTAGCTTGTCGAACAAGTGAATAATAGTCAGTACTTACTATTTCCACCGATACCTATGTAGTTCAGAAAACCGTTGTATAGCTTTGAACCCACCGAAATATGGTGTTACTATACCACATAAGAAAACGGTGGACCAGACCGGACTACCAAAGAATCAGACCGCCCTGACCCATAAACTAAATACCCAGACCAGTTCAAGCTTACCTTGTTTGGAAATATCAAGAATCCAATATATATATGAATAACCCTTCATGAGAAAGTGTTTTCTTGAATATCATGAGTATGGTGGCCTGCTTTCCCTACATAAAATATGTCTCAGGCCATCCGGTTAAGTATTGCTGCTAGCTGTACCCTAACAGGTCTGGGCAAAAAGATAGAGTCTGGGAGAACTAAGATACTTCCACAAAGCACCTGAGAGATATAGTTTGCACACAAAAACGCATGACAGCTTACTCCTCCCACATATAAATAATGACCCTATTCCTACCAGAACCAACACAACCTATCCCCCTTTCTTATAACAAATAAAGCTTCGAAACAATTTATAACGAAAGCTCATAACATGATATCTACTATAATAGGAAACTGAAAGCAATAAATAGACTCTAGCCTCGAATAATAAATCTAGTAATGTAAGGGTTAGAAATAGCGCGTTCCTCAACTAATATTTTGCCTTGTACCGGTAGGTTGGAATAGTAGATGCTATCAACCGTAGCACCAATGACACTTCTACAATAGCACGTAGAATTTTAATCAGCAAATATATCTGCTTTCAAGCATACTAACTCAATGTTGTTTCTTTCGTTCAGGGGTCATACCTCGGATGGTATGTATGTACCATCATTACGCAGTTCAATCGAGGTAGAAGGAAGGCCAGCTGCTAGCTTCGACTCATTAAGGGGACTATCCCCCGCAACGTTGGTTTCAAGAGCTGTGAAGTTTAGTGGGTGGGGTATCGACTAGGATTTGGATGGGTACCCACAGTATCTTTTTGATGGTACTGGTTCTAAAGATCGCAAGATTGACATAATCCGCTTGCCACAAACCCGGTTCCCCTGCACTACTTCTATAACTGTCTTGGAAATCCTAACGCTACCCTCTCTGCAAAGAAGCATATGAAAGATACCCTCATCGGACCAGTTACTCGCCGCAGCTAGGATAATGGCATCGGTGATCTCGATATTTTCCTCTCGAACCAGTAGCATCTCCATCAACTCTTTAGGTCCATCTCTGGCCACCACTACTATAGCCTCCTCAGTGACCTTGATGTTTTTGTCTTTAGCTAGTAGCATCTCAACTATCTCTTTGCGATCCCGGGCCTTCGTTGCAGCTAGCATAACTGTCTCGGTGATCTCGAAACTCTTACGGCTGGCGAGTAGTACTTGTACCACCTGTGCACAATTTTCTATCGCCGCTAGGATAACTGTCTCTGTGATCTCGAAACTCTTACCGCTGGCGAGTAGTGCCTGCATGGTGCCCCCAATACCCCGCCAATTACACGCCGCCGCTATCATCATAGCCTCAGTGATCTCGATGTTATTGTCTCTAGCTAGTAGCGTGCCCACAACACCCCCGCTCACGACCCCCGCTACCGCTACTAGAATCGCTTTGGTGATCTCGATCTTATTGTTGCTAGCTATTATTGTCTCAATGATATCTGTGCCCCTATTGGCCGCCTCAAGTAAAATCGCCTCGGTGATCTCGATATTCTTGCCCCTAGACAGTAGCATCTCAATAATCTCCCTGCTCCCACCATCAGACCTTTTGACCGCCTCTAGTATAATGGCCCCGGTGATCTCAATATTCTTATCTCTAGAAAGTAGCATCTCTATCGCCCTCTTGCTCGCCCAGCCTATTATCAATATCAAGACCGCCTCTGTGACCTCGATATTAGTACCTTGGATCAGTAGAACATCCATCATCCCTTCAGGCCAATAGTTCGCCTTTGCCGCTAGGATAACTGCCTCAGTGATCTCAGTATCCTTATCAATAACTAGTAGCATCTCCATAAGTTCGCGAGGACCATATCTCGCCACCCCTAGGAGAACCGCCTTCGTGATTTTAATACCATCGACTGTCTCGAGTAGCACCTTTATGGTCTTCCAGTTATATGGTCCATATAAAGATTCCCTAATCCCCATGAGGACAATGGCCTCGGTGATTTCAGTCTCATCTACTGTAGCCAGTAGCATTTTAATAATGCCATCACTTGGACCTGTGACTGTAGACTGAATAATCGCTTCGGTGATAGTAATTTTATACTTACTAGCATATATTGCCTTCATTATTCCCTCTGTATAGCACCCACCCGTTACCGTTGCTAGCATTACCGACTTGGTGATCTCAATAATCCTGCCTCTGACTAGCAGCAACTGCATAATTTCATGACCACCTTTGGAATTCTTAGCGGCAGATAGCATAATTGACTCGGTGATGGTGATCTTGTCGTCTCTAGCCAGTAACATCTCCACAGTATCCTTGCTATTTTCCGCCGCTGCCGCTACCAAGACTGCCTCAGTAATCTTGATATTGCCGTCTCTAGCCAGTAGGACCTCCATAACTTCCTTACTACGGTATTTATTCCTGGTGGCAGATAGCATAATTGGCTCGGTGATGGTGATCTTGTCGTCTCTAGCCAGTAACATCTCCACAGTATCCTCATGTTCATCTGCCGCCGCTACTAGGACTGCCTCGGTAATCTCGATATTGTCGTTTCGAGCGAGTAGGACCTCCATAATTTCCTTACTACGGTATTTATTCCTGGTGGCAGATAGCATAATCGACTCGGTGATGGTGATCTTGTCGTCTCTAGCCAGTAGGACCTCCATAATTTCCTTACCACAGTATATATTCCTGGCGGCAGATAGCATAATTGGCTCGGTGATGGTGATCTTGTCGTCTCTAGTCAGCAACATCTCCACGGTATCCTTTTCACGGTCCGCCGCTGCCACTACCAAGACCGCCTCAGTAATCTCGATATTGTGGTTCCTAGCGAGTAGGAACTCTATAATTCTCTTAATATGGATAGAGTCTTCGACGGCAGATAGAATAATCGACTCGGTGATAGTGATCGTGTCGTCTCTAGCCAGTAGGGCCTCCATAATTTTCTCACCACAGTATTTATTCCTAGCGGCTGATAGCATAATTGGCTCGGTTATAGTGATCTTGTCGTCTCTAGCCAGCAACATCTCCATAGTATCCTTGTAATAATGAGCCGCTGCCGCTACTAAGATCGCCTCAGTGATCTTTGTCTTGTCGTTCATAGTTAGAAGTATCTCAATATTTGCCTTCCCATTGAGATGCACCATCTCTACTAGCACTACCTCACTAACCTCAAGGTTGGGGTAACCGGGGATCATCTCGCTTATTATTGCTTCGCTTCCGTACCGTACCAGTAACTCTAATATATTTGTGTAGGTTCTATTGATAGGAAAAATGTCGACACACTTTTCCATAAGTTTAGCTACTGCCTGGCCATGTCCACCTCTGACTGCTGCTATCACTGGACTAGGAAGCCCCCTACTAACAGATGCACCTTTCCCTAACAAGAAGGATATAAACCGGTGGTTGCCTTGCGAGCTTGCCACATATAGCAATGTTTGTCCCCTCTCATTTTCGCAATTCACGTCAAAGCTGACATGCATCCCGCTGCCGTAGATCTCTTCTCCGAAAGAAAAATACGTCAATGCAAAAAGTGGGTTTAGCGGGATGGACCTCAAACATATAAGCGTATTATCGATAAACCCTAAGAAACTCTTGCCATTATAGGGGGCTCCATACAGAAACCCCGGGTAAGGCCACATAGGTGAGTCCCGAGACATTTCAGAGTAACTACCAGCAGTTTCTAGCCATTTGCGGTATGCCTGGCCAGGTTTCGCCTCTGTTCCTAAGTCCACTAAGAGGTTACGCATATGGTCACTTATATATTTGTCGCCCTCGTAGGACAGTTTAACATGATCCGCCCAGTAGAGTGTTGAATATTGTGAGAATGATATTTCTTCCTTAACCTCTGGCCAGTAGGCAGGGTTGCTAAACAGCGTCATACAAATTTCAGCAGCCATTGAGTTAGCATCCATAAAGCTAAAAACAGTTGCTTCAAGGTACTCCTGTACTGATAGATGCGCGAATATCACACGGTCGAGTTGTTGGTCCCATGTCACCAGATTGCGACAGAGGTCAAACAGGATATCAACACCACCATCAGGGGTTTTCTCAGGCCAATACGGAAACTCTACCCATAATTCCTTGTCCAGAGTGATTAGTGAGCACATGACCCACATCAACGCTTTCCTTGCAAGTTCCTGCTCACGTGGTGTCCCTGAAAGAATTTCGTTCCAATTTTGGGAGTATGTCTCGCCCAATGTCTTAGGTAGTTTCCCCAAGTTCTCCACAATCTCTCTTGGGAGCTTCACCTTGTAGAGATGCTTTGTTTGAAGATTTGCCCACTGAAACCTATAGAGTAGTGACCACTCATAAGTCGGTAAAACGAGGGTTAAGATTTGAGTGGAATTATGGAGCTCAATCTGGTACATACATTCCCTGGGACTTTTCCACTATAGTGGTTATAATCTGCTCCTTCAACTCGTCGGAAACAACCCTACGAAGTAATCGTTTGTTTTGAATAGCTTCCGTAATCTCCCGGGCAACAAATCGTTCGATATCCCCAAAATTATCTCTCGCATCGATGTAGAGATTTGGTACTTGCTCAAGTGCAAGCTTAATATCAATATCGTCTCTACTAGATATAAATATCTTGACTAAGCTAGTTGAACTAGCTATGATAGTGGTCAAAGCCTGTAGCAGTTGCCAACGCTTGTCCGGATCGCTTTCGTCGAGGGCGTCGATTATGATTGTTGTTTGAGGGTATATATCAAGGAGCGAAATAATCAAGTCACGGCTCTCATCAAAGCCTAATGATCCCGCTGCAGCTCCATCCTTCTCTCTTGCCTCATATTCCATCAAAACCTTCCCCGGTAGATAAGGGAAAATGACAGAGAGCTGCTTCACAATCGCCTGCAAGATAACTTCTGGATCCCCTCTCTTGGCTTCATTTCGGTTGCAGTAAAAGTATACGACAGGCTCATGATTATGAGTTAAGGCCGCTAGATGGTCTATCACCATACACCTATTTATCATTCAGTGTTGAACAATCAGACCAAAGAAATCACAAGAGCTTATGTAAGTTTTGTTTTTCCAGCACCAGCTACAAAATAAGTTAGTTTTGAATGCTTGGCAAGTAAAGTATGGAGTGCTTACGGATGCCATGTAGCCATAAAATTCCCGATGCACTTGAGCATCGCCATTCACGGTAATCCCTTTTGTTGAGCAGCCATTGACCCGTATTTTCGAGAAGACCTTCCTTAGCCATCCGATGGTGCTTTATATACTCGACTTGTGAAAGCCACATGAGTACTTTGCTTCGTTTATCATCTATTGAATAAAGGAGATTAGTCTCAAGAATAAATTTTTCTCTACCCTAGCGGGATAATACTTTCAAAATAAGTCTGAATTTCCCCATACATCAATGAAATATTCGAATCCGTCCGTAAGATAGGGCTCTCCAGATCTTCCAGCAATGCCTTCATTTCTCCATATTGGCCTATCTTGTATTAGCAGATAGTGCTTGCTCTGGGATTAAGATATTAGACCTTCGGTTGTCGTATGGTGGTGTATTTGAACTAAATATTTTGTTCTATCAGTTATAGAATACCCTTATCACCAAATATATCCCTACCTTCTCGTTCAGCTACCTCCAGCTCCTTTTCAAGTTCAGACTCCCTCTCTTCAATAGAATCAAACAGCGACTTTGTTCCTTCAACGTCTAGAAGAGTACGCATCATACGAGCTGTAAAAGAGCATTAGGTGGCGCATTTCTCCGCATGTTAAAAGTATGTAGGTAGCTTACTAGCAATAGATCGGCCCAAATATCTTTTTGCACAAGCAAGAAACTCTAGAATAGTACAGTAGAGCTCTAGGAAGGACTTTTCCAGCATAGGCTGTATATTCGTTGTAGTATTCCGCTTAAAATACAGCTCTTCATAAATAGCACTTCGTACCAGTAGTGCTGCAACCCGCTCAACACCTATCGTAATAACTCCCGTAGTCTCATTATCACTAAGAGAGATCTACCACATCGTTAGAGTTATTTAATCAATAAACCGCTCAACCGCAGAGAATAACCTGGGGATTTGTATCAGTTATGGAGAACAAACCTGGAGCAAGAGCCGAACACCTGCCCATGGTAGCGCGGCATGTACAGGATCATACTGGATAATAATATCACCAATGGTTTTAAATTTCTCAGCCCACGTGAGCAGCTTGTCCACTAGATCCCGAATAATTATATCCTTCCCGCGAAAACTAAACTTCCATCTTCTTTGCTGGCAGAAATCCCTGTGCCTTTTGATATCTTCTAAAATCTCCTCGGAATAACCGTCTTTGTTGACATCAATAGAAGGGAATGCCCCTTCGTCGGCTTCGGACAATCTATCAAATGCCAGTGTCCATAAGGAGGGGCTGCTACTCCCGATAGTTGTAGGCCCTAATGCACCTGAGGTGTGGTTCTTATGTCACACAGTCAGCTATTAGTGAAACCTCTAGGATAGGCAGTGTGGCTTAGGGGTTACTATACAATATTATTTAGTCAGGATACAGTGTTCGGAGAAGGAGTAACAATTATTTGTAAAGCTCCAGTTGCAATGACTAGTGGACAAGGTGGCGGGAGTGTTGGTGTACTCGGAGAAGTCAGTGTTGTATTCAGTAGCCTCTGCCCGGCAGGTACATTGGGACTTGGTAACGGTGGGAAAGCCTGTGGTTGGGATAATTGGCTGGTAGAGGTAGTGATGGGGGTTGGATTAGGTGTACCTCCGGTGGGGGGGCGAGGTGATATTGATCGGCGGAGCTCTCTAAACCGCTGGCGAAGTCCACGCCTTTCCTCTGTCATTTTAGTAGAAGTTCATCGGCGCTTTAGGTATCTTGTAGATGGTGAGATATTTCTATGGATAGGAGAGGCTAGAAGCTGGACCTCATAGTACTTGCATTGAAAATAAAAGCGGGGCAACCGTTGAGTTACAGCTATGTAGTTACACAAACCCCCGATACCAACCACAAACTCGAGACGACCCCTATGAGCGTGTTGGCCCGAGCGTGTAGCCGTCCGATCTTAATCGTTTCCCGGTAGCCATGCGGGGGAACGACTAGGAATCCTGATCCCTTCTTATATCGGTGTTAGGGTTTGTTTGATTGGATGGTTGATAGAGTTAACTAGTCCAGGTACATAGCGAACTAAAAGTCACTAGTTACTTAACCCCTGTCTCGTATCCAGCCTTGGCGCCAAGGTTCGTACCTCACGCGGTCACAGACTTAACCCATAGCGTAACCCTTCACTTCGTTCAGGGAAATACGATCTACACGCGTTTCCTACAAAGAGAATTTAAAGGTATTGCTAGGTTGTAAAAAAAAGCCCGGAGCCTCGCGAGAAAGATATACCAAAAGGAACGTCAGCCCTTCTGCTAACTTTCGTTCTGCCAAATATCACGCAGCATCACACAGATTAACATTGAAAAAATCCCAACACACATCAATAGTAGGGGCAAAGCTGGCCCAAACCCAACACAACGAGACATTAGGTATGCACTCTATGAATAAATTCTTTATTTAGTGCTTTTCAGTCAATTCCCATTGATTTATTACATTATTCATTACCATTGAGGTAGTCAGGTATCTGGGCACCTTTGCAACCCAACAAAGAATTCAACTACTGTCCTACTAGTACCACACAGTGTTCGGAAAGGTCTGGGGGCCCTATAGGGCCCCCATGGAGAGGTTGGGACTGGACGGACTATGACCCATAGTCCGTCCGGGGCTGGATTTCGCCGGACTATAGGGCCCTATGGGTATGATGCTATAGAGGGCCACAGGGCCCACAGGTGTCTATAGGCTTCTATAGGCTTCTATAGATATCTATAAGGCTTGAGCAGCGTACACAAGAGGCAAATAGGGATATTACTTAGTAGTAGTTGCAAAATACATTTAAAATTAAACCCTAACCCTGGCATCCGGGTTCCCTGGTGTAAGGCTTAGGGTTGTAGCGTGGTATATTAGATCCCCATGCCGGGCCATATAGGGGGGCTGTAGTCCATAGTCCTACTACCTCAGGCCCTAGGGCACCCCACAGGGCTCAATAGGACGGACTACAGGCCATAGGTCGTCCAGTCCTGGGGTCTAAGACGGACGGACTGCCCCGTTCCGATCACTGGTACCACACCTAAAAGCAACATTAACGTCTTAACTAGAGGGCAGGATTGTCTTTCCGTGATACTTTGATAGGTTTACCTCAGCATCTTGAGTTTTGATAGAGTTCAACTTGGTAAATCTTTAAGACTTTTATCACAAGACTCATCGCCACTATACTCTTCAGATTCCTCTTCGCCTTCCCAACACTTTTCTACAGCATGGCGATGAAGTTGAAAATTAACCCATGCCTGCGAGGACTCCACAATCGGCGAGGGCGCCGGTGAGGGTGAGGGCGATGACGATCGAGAAGATGAATGGGAAATTAGCCATAGTTCGTTCATCCGAGATTGAAAATCATGCCACATATCTCCGACGGGTTCAAGTGGTGAGGTATAGTCCAAGGTTTGGTCGGTTGGTGAGGATAGTTTTGGATTACGTTTATGCTCAAGGGAGTCAAAAGATGAAGCTGTACTATGAGACTGCCACATATCGTCTTCTTCTAGAGTGACAAACGAAGTAGATCGTGACGAAACTGAGGATACACAGTGATTATAGTCTGGTCTTGCATCACCTTGACCTAGAGAGAGCCTTTTCCCATGATCGTGCTGATCCACGCCCTTGTTTTGCTGCGCTCCACTGGTATCGTAGACTCCAGCTACTTCTCCGCCAGTGGGGTCGATCCTACTTGTCCCGCGCCCGGTATTTCTACCACGATCTTCTCTAGTACCCCTCTGTCGCTCCACTCTACCACCCTCGTTTCCCCCGTCATCTTCCCCTAATGCCGCCTCTGCGAGTCTACGTTTCTTTCCTCTTGCCGACTCAGCGATACCCGCACTCTGGATCATTCTCCACAGCATGCCATGGATCTCAAGTAGTATTGGATGCGGCAGTGGTAGGGTATGTGGATTATTCGAAAAAATTCTGAATTTGTCCCCATTCTCTATTCCCCCATTGGACATGAGCTAGCTTTCCTGTTGTGGTCTCCTGCAATTGTTCCTCTGGGTCTGCGTGTACTCTCATTGTGTAGGTGCTTAGCTCCAGTAGATTACTACGCCAGAAAAAAGAGATGTCGTAGTAATGACAAGTCATAGGATCAAACTGTCGGGCCAGTTACCGGTCGGCGCGAGGTAAAGAATGCCTTAGTCAAAATATCTATGTACAGCCATGTCTAAGTAATTCCCGGAGCCCCTCATGACAACGACGAACCCACAAACCTCAGCACCACTACAAATGCTAGTGCAAATATGAGAATGCATTTAAAGACTAAAGAGAGTATGGGGAATATAAACGTATACAAAAAAGGTCCGAGAAAACTATCAATTTGGGTGCCCCGTTAGTATGGGGGGCTCCGGGAATTAGTTAGACACGGCTGTAGTGTAGTGTCGGGTCCAAATGAGTTCTGTGTGGCGTGTAAGTTTGCGCCGCTTGCAATTTTGGAGGTTTCGTCACGAGCAGAAGATCCAAGGGTGATGACAAGAAACATCCAGAATGGAATTGCTGTGGTTGAGCGAAAGGAAGCTGTTAAATAAGGAAGTATATGACCGTGTTCGGGGGAGACTTCTTCCAACGTAATCGGGCAAAGGCGAAGTTGACGGCGGAGACATTTCCCAGTTTGACACTGTTGAGAATCACGAGTACTTCTCTAGGCTCTGGTAATGGAGGAAGCCAAGATATCCCTAGAGCCTGGAAAAGGGAATCGTAGCGGCCAGAGATCTCAGGAGGGGCAATATCAGGTGTTGATGTAGTACTCTCATCCGGGGGCTGGTTACGGCGCCCACCCCAAGACCTAGCGTCAAGGAGGGCGGTGGTAAACAGATTGGCAAGCAGCTTAAGCTGCAGAACACTGAGGGATAGGATGCGATCTATCATTGGGGCCGCCGGAAGTTGTTGTAGATCAAGGCTAGAAGAGTTAGGTGCTGGAGTAGGCGTTGTAGATGTTAGCATTATAGCACTAGAAACTAGCGTATGCTGCAGAACATCACCAAGAATGAGGCGTTAACCATGCTCCAAGCCACAGCACGTATCTAGATGCAGAAGAATCTGAGAGAGCAAAGGGGGGTCATGGTGGTAGATAGGTGGACGCAAATAGTGGTCGAGGGGGTAAGAGAGCTAGAAGGAATGAGGTGTGGCTGTGGGGGATGTACCACTGTAAAAAGGTTCATGGCGGTGACCGGGGATAGTTATGATTATATGGTGCGTTCATTATTGATGGTGAAGGTTCAAGAGAATGGAGATGATGTTTGATTAAGGTGAGGCTCTGTATGTACTGCTTGGCGGTAAAGTATACGCTTAGTCAGCGATACTACCGTATTAACTGGCGAGAACGGGAATTGCACTTTGAGGTCCAAAGAAAGTGTGGATGGAAGATCTTACTCGGAATAGCCTGGTGTCTGTTGTCTTCACAACTTGATACACTAAGAAGACATTTTAATCCGATAACTTTGCTATATTAGGGATAGTGAGTGTCTCTATAGGTTAGGCGTTTCGGTTTGTTTCGCTACTCTCTTATTTCAACCACTAAGTGCAATTCCCGTTCTCGCCAGGTAATACGGTACCTACTCGTGTGAATAACGAGTGATAATCCATGAATAACGTCAAGTCCCTATCATTCAGTAAGCAACCATCGTTCCAGATCTTTACCGTTAAAATATCACTTTCGTAGTTGAAGAACGTACTAAATCTGTACTCGGGAACCCCCACGGCTCTCGGGCATAGTATACTGTATGGACCCCTGCTCATGCAGGCAGTAACCAAGGGGAAATCTTCAGTGTTATATTCGGCCTGGTAAGCTTCACCACTACAATAGCTGCTAAACATACCTACTAAGCTTAGGATATAGTGTAAATATAATTTTTACTACATAAATTGTTAATTACAACATCTTATTATTAACTACTTGCAAGATACTCCTATTATAGAGAGAAGGTCCCAAATTTATCATATGATCTACATAATATCACCTCTGGATCCTCCTTACATTAAGATCTTGTGGGGCTGCAACACGCAGTGGGCAAAATTGTCTCAATTAAGCGTGGTAATAGGTATTTTCACAAAATACCTCTCCCCACAGCCAATTCTCCTTATCGATTTCAATCTCTAGATAGTTGATTATTCTTTCCATATCATCTTTGTGTTTTTCTATGCCAGGATTCCTATACATGCTCTTCAAATCGGCTATTTTTGGTGGGTCACTCTAATTACGAAGACTTCTTGCACCTGTTAATAAGCGAGCATCTGTATCCAACGTTAACGGCTGGCAGACTATGTACTTCTTTGTGATTGTAGAACCCTTCGGAGCCATTCAGCAACGCGGATCACTAAACCTTCTTGAAGAGCATAGGTGGCTATGCTTGAAACCTTTCACCTGCAGCTATACTCTTGACCCCACCTCTTCTCAATGGGGGCTTGTTCCGGTGAGGCTTATCCTGGTTAGTAGATCGGGATATTACGCTTATCATCGACTTGCAGCCACTAGGATAATTAATGCGGGGGTGCGCTACTTGGGACTCCGGGTTCGATTGGCCTTTTGAAATCCCTAACGACGATTCTAATCGTGATCACTGGCCATAGGACCCCTCTTTCCACAATAATTCTACCGGAGACTGTATAGCAACCTGCTTAAACGCGGCAAAAGTTTCTATTGGCCTCTCGGTTTCTCGGCAAAGGTACCATCACCTCAGTTTGCACTTGTGATATAGTGCTTTCAAACGGACGCCTATCGCATACTATATATTGGGATCGCATACTATATATTGGGATTAGCATAGCACAGTTAACGGTATTTTTGGCTAGTCGCCACCTATATAATATGTACAGTGACCGGAATGATCTATGGAAAAACAGGGGGGTTATGACTAGGGTGAATTTGTATGGCGAAACATCTATGCACGACGCCACAACATACAAATCAAACCCCTGTTATTTCTCCATAGATCATTCCTGTCGCTCCACTTTACTTAATGTGTAGCGAACTGAGGTATGGTGACTTTATGCTCCTTCTGGTTCTTAAACCCAGACCCCACCACCCTTTATACTCGTTTAGTAAATTGCTCCCTCCCACTTCTATCTACAAGTACCCCCCTTTTATCATCATGAAATACAAGCCACTTCCAGGTGACAAGTCTGGTCACCCCTCATCAGCCAACAGCTGGCGCCCATGGCCCCTCCGTAGGCCGTTCTTTGCTGCATTCATTGCGCTTTGTATCCTCTTATGTATAGCAACCGAGTTAATTTTCCAAGGCTGCTCTGCGGTTGACTGCCCTGGAGCGGCTGGCGATATAGCAGATTACTCTCCTACAGATTGCTCCACCACAGATTGTTCTTCAACGAACTGCACGAGAAGGGGCTGCCATGTGTTTGGTGGATTCTCCGATGTAGCCACATCACACACAACACAATTTATATATAACTTACTCCCGACGATTCTCACTGTGGCCCTTGGACTCCTTTGGACACTCCCGCACCATGACATCATGCGCCTCGAACCATACTTTCAGATGACTATGCCCGGTGGTGCAACTGCGGAAGATTCCCTTTTCTTAGAGTACCCATATATCTTATCGGTATTATTACCTTTTGTTTCTTGGAAGCGCAAGTAAGTCTCAGCAAAAATCTTTCTGCTAGATATAACCTAATCAATAGCTAGACATTACATCGTTCTACTTTCTTCATCAATCTTATTGCTGATGAATTTTTTCGTCACCCCGCTGATTGCCGGTATATTCGATGAAGCACTACTCACGAGACCGGTCCCCGGGACCGCCATTCAGAGGTCAATCATTCCTGGAACGCAGGGCAACTTGACAGCAGCATTCAGCCACAAGGTATACGATTACGCTTGGCTAGATGGTCCACTGCCGCCATATACGACCCCAAAATACGCTCTGCTACCAGTAGTAAATAGCACTGTTATAGGTAACGAGACATGGCGTGGTGTGACGACGATGTTTCAAGCAAACCTGACATGCGAGAGTACCAAAAATATAAGCTGGGACTACTCGGCTGAGAATGGTGTTAGTGTGGACATCACTTCACAAGATGGCCGCTACACAGTTCACATCTGTGATCAAGCAAGCATAATCGGTGGGAAGCTCAGCCATAACATAAAACATCTCTTTGGAAATGAACTGCAAGGTACTGTAGATGGCAAAAGTTGTGAACGCTTCACCACCTTTGTTACACCATGGACAATAATGGAGAAAACGGTTGATACCCAGTATGCAAACGAGCCCGGGAGTATTCCAGTAAACGGTTCGGCAGTGTATATGTATGCTTGGGCCTCCGGTACAAGTACCTCTTTGGGGAATACTACCAGTCTCTATCAACTCCCTCACAGCATTACCGCACTATTTTGCACTACTTCCTATTTTCAACAGGATGTAACGGCAACTTTTAAGATGCCATCGGGTGAGGTTATCGAGGTCGAGCCAAAGGGTAACCCCACCCCATTTAGCAATCCTAGGAACTTCGAGACCTACCTCGCTGGGCATCCATACGCCTTCGGTCACCATTTCAATTATAGTAAGCCCGATAAAATTGGGTATCTCCCCCCAGATGCACCAAGCACTCGCTCGAATCTAAGGCGTCTGTTAGGAGAGGTCCCAGACGCAGCTAAAGATTTTATTACTCCCGACAACCCAGAAGGTATAAATACCCAAAGTCACGCAGCTGTGTACATGGAGAATGTTTATGGTATATCGGGTATGCTACTACACAAGGAGAAGGTAGGAACGCTAGCTAGGCTTAGTGATCCAGATATACTTATGGAGAAATATCTGAGCACACTTCAGCTACTTTTTGCGTTTGCAGTAAGTTTTGGAATGGTCAATAACACTGCCGCAGAAGAGGTAACTGTCATGCGAAAGGTCCTAACAAAAGGCTTCTCGGTTAGCGTCCTGTGGGTACGCGGGGTTCAATGTGGACTCATTATTGTGACAATTTTGGCCATAGCACTATTAGTATTGAACGATCGGAGGAGATGTGACCTAGATGGCGAGCCGAATAGTATTGCGGCCGCCCTACGCGTTCTCTCCATGAGCAAAGATATGAGTATGACAATGGGGAATTCAGAGTTCTACTCTACGTCAACGTTACTAAATGCCTTCAGCCGCGATGGAATACGATACAAACTACTGCTGGTAGAGGGCGAGGGGCCGAGAGTAGAGGTAGCCCTTGATATGGAACAGAGTATGAGTTCTACAGAGTACAGAGGGCTACCTGCACCAGACCAAGAGGACCCCCAACCGTGGACTGAGAGGCTGTGGACCCTGGGAGCTACGGCCGGGTCATTAATTCTAGCTTCCTATGCCATCGTTATATTAGCTTTACTAATGGTATTTATAATCTCAAATGTGCAACATGGTTAGTAGTATATAGTATGGGAGTCCTATGCCGCAGTTCTGACTGAGTGATAGGATTATCAACATTCGCCCCGATCAACTCATTTGGATACAAGGTCGTATTCTCATATATCCCTATTTCCATTAATATGGCAATGGAACCTGTTCTGGTTGCCCTTGGCACATGCCACTGTATGCTTGGCCCGTACAAGGCGCTTGCTCGCGGGCATGCATCAAGCTCCAAATCCCTTGCCGTTGACTATGATAGAACCCCATCGCACTTCCAGTTTAAGCAGTCCCTATCTACTGGAAATTTAGCATTAGCTGCCTTGACTGCCGCAATTATTCTATCAAATGTCCTCGCCGTTTCATCAGCTGGTCTATTTATACCAAAAATTGTGGACTTCAACAGTAAAACGAACGTTCAAACCCCTAAGAGCCTAATTATTCAAGGGGGATTTACGGAGCCTGCACAAGAGATGTATTACCAGCTTTCGCGAAACCTTTCGAGTGGAATTTCATCACCTACATGGACTACAGATAATTATTATGTTGCTCCCTTCAAACCAGAGAAAAGTGAAGATCTTTCTAGTTATACTGGGCCATCTTTTGGGGTGGGTGTCAACGTAAACTGCGTTATAGTCCCATACGAAGACATCAAGGTTCACCGCAACTCACAAGAAAGCGATCGCCCCACAATACGGCCTCAGTCTTATGTGACCGTCGATGACACATGCTGGCAGTACACGTATGGCGAAAATATCACTAAGGAATATGGGTTCACTGGTGCTACAGAGAGCAACTTTATTCGTAGCGGGGCGTGCCCCGACACTATTTTCGCCATGTGGTTCCAACAACCAGATATCTCAGATTTACCACACCCCCAGAAAGAACCTACGAACAACACAGCTTTACGAGAATCCGTTAAAGCGGTAATTGTAAAGTGTAAGTTTGAAGAAGAGGTTGTTGAGCTCACGGCGAATGTCAACAAAAATCAGTTAGTCACCTCAACCTCTATTATCCGTCAACTCTCGGCTACAGATATTACTGCCCTATACAAAAATACAACAGATAGACTTGCTCCAAGTTTCATTGATTCCCTGCGTAATAGTACCCTCACCGAGCCCAGGTATGACACCCACTGGCTCAAGTGGGTGGATTACCTGATGACCATGATTGAACCTCGGATTGTTCAGCAGAATCCAAACCTCATAGGTATCCCCAATACGACCCATGTTACAAGACTTCTTGAGGGCCTATATAAGCATCTATTCGTGATCAACCTTCGTCTTTACGCAGACAGGATTCTCACTACCGAACAAAATACCACGGTAGAAACGACAGCGGTTGTTGCAAGAGAGAGGACATACGTCAGCACAGCGATGTTCGGCACATCCATCTCAATACTGCTCTATACAACTATAGTCTTGGTATACCTATACTGGCGGCACGATAGTCATATTGTTGGTCACCTACCGAGTAGTCTGGCAGGGATGTACACACACCTGTATGCAAGCAATGCGAAGGAAGAGTGTGGAAAGGTTCTTGGTAGAAACCCAGAAGCCAGGGCAATGGAGGTGGAAAAGCTTGGGTTCAGGTATTCATATGGCAGCTTTGCGAATGGAAAGCATTTCGGAGTTTATCGCGAGAACGGGTTTAGAGTGAGTTCACGAGAAAGTGGGTTGTTTAGGAAGAAAAATAGTATACGTGAGAGCATGGAGGATTCAATTATGATGGAAGATATGGAGGAGGTGCGGGTAACGGAGGATACACCTCTTTATCACTGAAGAGTTAGATTTTTTCATTTGTTTATCATATACTAAAAATAGATGTAACTGCTTTTCTGTTGAATCCTTGATAGAAATATCTAGAATTACTGATGCTTATAGTGAATAATATCACGATGATGACCTAGTCATAATCTATGTTAGTACCATTTGGGGGCATTGCGGGATAGACTCCAAGTTCTACTATACCTACATTACCATATGAGAGATGTGCCAAAAGTCTCATAATACATCCTATTGGGGTTTTTTGGTGATTTGGCTTGTTTCTGGCTTTGTTACCAGGTGGGTACTCTATGCTACGGCGCGACGCGGGGGTGATTTCTAGTGGATTCTAGTATATTTTACTAGGTTTCATTTTCGATAGTACATATACATTTACTCGACAAACAGATTTCAGGTTTATTCATGGCGGATACTTATTCCTTTCGCTACTACTACTAGGCCGCGGGCTTTGTGTACCAAATTCGTTTTTAAGCACCCTCTTTAGGACTACTACTACATATGTACGGTGACATAAGGAATAAGTTGTAGTAGATACGGTAGTGTGGTTTAGACAATACTTCTGTTGTACTCTACTGTTATCACGTGATTACCAGAATATAGCTGCTGAGACATTGGGTTAGGGTTACTTTAGGCGATATCCTGTCTGCTCTTCTCTAGGTCCTTTAGTCCCCCTCTTGCTCAGCTTCATAGTAGTACAGTACGAATGATATAATTTGCTTTTCTAGCCTATACTAGGGACCTCCCTTTCACGCAAACAAGGATTGAAAATGCTACTGTTGGAATATAGCTACCTAATAAGGTATAGCGTTGGTGGATTAGCCAGTATAATTTTCTCCGAGGAGACTCGGCCGACAAAGCCTATTAGGAGGCTCTTCTTGGGGTTCACTTGTTGTTTTCTCTAGGCTTTAGGGTATCGCGGGGTGTACGTGATTAGTAGTATATATAGAGGAGTAGAAAGCCTTTCCTAGGTTTTCTCTCCTAGTCTACTAAGATACTGATTTTGATACTTATCATTATCGTGATATCTGAACAGCTACTATTAAATCTACTATAACATCTAATTACTACTTCAGATAATATTCAAATAAGGCTACTATTAAATCAATCTTAATAGGGTGTTTTGTATAGGAATAATCTGCCTAGTCACTAAGAAAATTCTACCTACACAAAAGACCAAATATGACGACTCAAGATATCTAATCATGAATCTTGCAAATAACAGAGCATATATTTACCTATATTCTGCGAATAATCTAGCTGGAGGAGATATAAATACATAATTCTATGTTCCCGATACAAGTGCACTAAGCTTCTAACACTTTACCAAAGTAGCACCTTACAACTACTCTTTCTTTCCCGCTTCCCAACAAAAGAAATAAGAGCATAGCCAACAATAAGAATGATATTGTCTCATTTATACGTCTTCTCCTTACTAATATCTGACATGCTCCCATTATCCACCCCTATCGCCGCATGTCCCACCTGACCGTCATTCGTACACCCAATATCACCAAACTTCAACCTAACTCCATCAAATGCCTCCGGCAGAGGATTTGTCCCGAAACACCCGCCTTTTGACATCTCATCAAGATCCTTATTTCGAGTCGTAAGCAAGATAGTAGAGAACTTGCTATCGCTTCCCATACCATTGAGTCTTAGTGCGGCGAAGCCTAATAAGGCCATTAGGCTAGAAACACTTAATCCAATAGCGTACGTGAGTATTAGACTCGATGAGTTGAACTTGTACAGGTTTTTTGGATGATTCGAGGTACAGGTAGTTGTCATATTGGCAGCGTAGATGAGCGTCGGGTCAGATAGCAAAGATACAACCATCTTATTCGCCATTCTTTCTAAAGATTTGCCTAAGGATGAAACTGGATATCCATCCTCCCCAATCAACGAAGTTGACCCGACTCTAGTGGTTGTTTTCGTTGTGTAATGCCAGCCTTGTTTGAGACCTGTGCTGTGATTGGTGGTGGAAATACCTGGTGAACTCACAGTCCATTCGCCCTCCATCATTTCCAATATGGTATCAAACAGTACCCAGTTTGGAAGGTTGGTGGTATCCTGAACCTCTACAGTTGAGTAATGAACTGACTCAACTACCGAGTCATTAAGTGCTCGTTCATCATAGATCGCTGAACCATTGTATGGAGTCGGGCTTAGAATAGGCTGATCTTCAGTTACGCTGTAAAGGTGGATGATATTGTTTATTTCGGGTTCTTGGAGCTCATAGTTATTTATGACCATGGTAACTGAGTAACGCGAAACGGAGGGTTGGCATATATAGGCGTATGGTTTACGACATGCTAGTTCGTTGGTTGAATGATCCTTTAGTGTATGGAGAAGCCACATCGCACTTTGGGGTTCTGTTGACCGCTGAGCGTGGAAAATAGGGACCTGTACATCTGACAGGTTTTGTGCTGGGTCACAAGTAGAAAAGTATTCGGTGTACTGCAAAGCGCTGGGTACATCGAGGAGGCTTTTGGCTGTACAATCGATTGATGGTCCATCAAATTTAATCAAGTAGCTACAGCTACCACTAACACAATCTGTCCCCAGTGTCGTTCCGGTAAGACTTGTATAATCGGCAGTCATGATTCGGCCAGAGGATGCTGACGCTATAAAAATTTGGCGGGCCCGGGGGCTAGGGTTAATCTTATCCGAACCAATTTCACTAAGATATGTGCAAGACGAGCAATTCAGTTGTGAAATCCGTATAGAGTCTGTATCTGTGCCACCTTCGTAGTCGAACCTGAGAGTCGGTACAGTACAGGTGGTGTCGGTTCTAACATCTTGTAGGGATACGGTCAAAGTCCCCGGCGTAAGGGCAGCCGATAATGGAATAAGCCATTTAACCATGGCCATAATAGTGGAGACTTTGGCCCTCGAAAGTACATCAAGATTTAAAAACTTGAGTGGGTTTGATATGACGCCAAACATTGCGTTAATACTCTTCAAGGTATAAGAATCGTTACGAAGGTTATACCAGAGCCACTGATCGCGTGCCAATGACACCATCGTAGCTAGCAAAATCCCGAAAGTGTATGCAAGATATGATCCGCCGCGATTGGTTGCTCGCTGATGAGCCTCATCCCCAGCTTCACCTCCGTCCTTCCAACTATAAAACATGTAGTGACCGATACCAGCAGTCATACCGAGAATGAATAGAATGATTATCGCAGCCGGGATGTGCCAGTTGATCCTCTGCGGAGGGGTCTCGGGATGTATTGCAGAGGGTTTTTCATATTGATCCTGAGAGTAAGACTGTGTTCGAGACGATATTGAAGGTATTTGGATGTTGGGTTTATGTTCACTACCGATATCCGATGAGAGAGGGTGCATTTTTTTTGATAACCTTGTGAGTCTAATATCTAACCCTAGGAGGGAAGTGGGGATGCCTTCTTGATATACTCTTATCTATGCTGAAAAACAGGCCTAGGCTAGATCTACAATACTCAAACTATGCACGTTATCAGGATAACCGTCAATCGTGCACGAAAACCTATATACATATACATTACGAATAACCAAGCAATAGGTCCTAGTTAGTGGCACCAACGCAGAATCTAGCTGTAATTTGAATAGGAGTTTCACATGCTCAGGGGAGAGCTGCAGCTTCTATGTACAATATAGGTTATAGTTAACTTTATCGTCTCAGTAGGCCTATTCTACCTCCAAAAATTGAACCCCCGTCCTAGAGGTAGAGTAGCAACCACTGAGGATAACCCACCTCACCCTTCAGCAGCTCTTATCCCTCAACGCTAATAGGTGGTGTAGCCGACCATAAAAAGCTCCTTTTACTGGCTAGATCTCTACTACTAGATATATTAGGATCCCACTTATCTACATCCTACTACACGCACCTTCTATATAAATTTTGCTTTTCACAAAAAAGAAAAAATCTAAAGGTACAACTACTAGTGTATTCTAGCGGTTACTCCTCAACCTAAAAGTAGCATTAATATCTTGACTAGAGAGGAAGAGATATATGGGACGAGATTACTATTCCGTGATATTTTATAAATTTCAACTTTCTAAATTCATAAATATAGTAATATATCAGTTATCTACCAGCATACCAAGTCTAATGCTTACGATAACTAGGTGACGAGGCTACCAACTAAATTTTTCATGTATGGGATTCCACTAGTCAACACCTGGTTGGTAGCTCCCAGAAATAAATCTCGACGAATCAGGAGAATGCAAATCAAAGCCTTAGATCTAGAGCGCTACACTTCTCAATTCCTTCCCCCAGACACTGCAGGCAAACCCCTCCCATCAATACCGATACACAAGGATAACTGACCTGTGGGCTACAAAACTGCCACGTTCATGAGATAGTGGATCACTATCTCCTTAATGTTAAGCCGGAAATACTAAATTACAGATATTACAGTAGATTCCACGGCTTTTACCAATACCTGTTCCAATAATGCTCAAAACATATGCGTAATGAGAAGTCCTCATGGTGCAATCTCAGCCCAGTCACAAGTTTAAAGGCAACCATAGCTCCAGTGGAGGCTGCAGTAAGAAATCAAGGATCTACCAAGAACAGGGGGAGCCAACCGAGTGGCAATATTCTAGCGAGCATGTGTAGCCTACCTACTCGTAATTGCAAGACGGCTTACTATTGCATACCGTATAAAATCGTAGACTTGGCATACCTTTGTATGGTATGCAATAACAGGCGGTTCTAGAAGAATCTTGCAATTACGGGTACAAAACCTGCAGGAGACTAGACTAGTTTGAACTTAGACCATACGTATAAGCTTCACTCCCAGGATCACTACATCTCTTAATAACCACTAGTCTTAGGGGAAATAGGTTATTTCGAAGCATAAATGGCTAGTCAAGATCAGCTCATATATCGGCCTTTCTCAGTACCCCATGGTGAAATTAAGATCATTGCTGGATGATGGCTCTCTTATGCACATCCCGAGCAGTGTTTGTCTATTACTGGCTGTTTAAAAATGGGCTGCTTCCGTAGTTCATGCAGCACCTCAGTCATGTGTTTCGACCTAGAATCAACAGGGTCTTCATTGATAAATTTACATATAGATGTTGATCCAATACATAGCAGCTCAACCAAACTGACAACCACGTAGCGACACTTATAAGTCAAAAAATTGAGGTTCTTTAGGATTCTTCCCCGCTTTGTGGCGAGTTGGCCCATCCTATGTCCTAGATCGCTGCCAGCACGAGTACCGTAGTATTCGGCGATTTTGTTCTATTCGTAATTTCAAGACGTTTCCTAACCGCCCTACTACTGCATACGGTACAAAACCATAGACTTGGTATACTTTATTGTATGGTATGTAAAAGAAGGCCGGTTCGAAAATGTTTTGCAATTACGGGTAGATCTTGATGTAAAGTGCTGAAAAGGGTTTCGAACCTGACTAGAGCCATAACCGGTGTGGGGGAGATATGACCTGTCGATTGGGGCGTAGTTGGAGGATAGTCCATCTTTCTCTTTTGCACTCTAGGGTAAAGTAATAGATCTTTGAATGAGCCACAAACCTGCCTCGCTGCCAGTACTCCGCCTCCGGTATTCTCGCGGCCTTCCATAGTGTGCGCGACTTAGAGATTTTAAGACTACTCGGCCTCCAGCATTACTACTGTCCTTTCAAATCCTACATTATTAATAGCAGCATCAAAGTTCCACCTATTGCCACCAACATAAATGGCTTCATTCGGCTTTTCAATCGGTGACTTTATAGCTATAGGAGACATCGTGCGAAGGATCGTTGATGGCCTTAACAACAGCAGGCGCGCTACAGCTAGATACAAGTCGCTCTGTGAACTTCTTCTATCATTCAATCGTGCAATTTATGCAGCATCCGCGGTATTCTTTTGTTCACCGGTGGAATCAAGTACGGCCCCGTTCCCCGATCAGGCTCCATTAAATGGTATGCGCTATGAAATAGAGTGGTATAAATAGCTTATGGAAGAGCTTCTGGATTCATCAAAGAAGTATACCGAGAGTCTTTTGAATGGAAAGCGTTCATGGAGGTTACTGGATGAATGGAGAAAGATTACCTGGACCTTGTACAGAGCAGACGATGTAAGGGACCTTCATGCAAATTTATGAGGGCATATTGAAGCCTCCCAGCTATATACTGTTGCTATTACTTGGTAGGTTTTTTGTGTTCCATTATTTTTCTGCTATTTATCCACTCCTAATGGTATTAATAGGAATAGTATCGCACGAATAGAACAGAACTCATTCGAGGGTGCAGAAGCCAGCCGCAGGGTCGAAATTAGAATATCAGAGATGTTTACTATTCTGAAGAATTTACAGGAAAGCCTTCCTAAAACAATCGGGTACCCATGGGAGGGGGGATGCACCAAGTACCAAAAGCCAATACATCTCGAGGATGTATTAGGTCGAACTGTGACATTACCAATAATGCTTTGCAAAAGCGAAAATGTATGTTCCTATCTATAAAAACACTGAACCGGATTAGACTAATATCTATATTATATAGGATTTTCATGATTTACTGCAAATTATGTTCAAAAACCTTCCAGGGCAAACCCGAGTCTCTCAAAGCGAGTATGAAATCGCACTAGCGTCGGGAGGTCCTATCAATGGTTCCGATTGGGAATCTAAAATAATTTCGGGTGTTTATATTTCCATGCAGACTCTAATTCTTGTTACAAAACTTTTTATTCTTATTCAATCTTATTCAATCTTGTTTATTAGCAATTGTGAAAGTACGGGAGTGCGAGTAGAATAATAGTTCGATAATACCTACTCTACAGAACCAGGCAAGCCCAACCTCATATCCTACATACTGTGCACCCTTTCTTTTTTTTTTCAAGCAATTTATTGTAGATAAAATTGTGGCAGTTTTAAACTATGGCCTAAACAGCCCCCCCCCCGGCCCGAACATGTATTTCAACTACTATGTATAACAAAAGTCCAGTCGACCGGGTAGCTTCGCCCAGGAAAATTTGGCCGACTGCCAGTTTCGCTTAAATCCTGAACTTTTCTTTCTACCCTCTCCATCCACCCTACATCCCCAGCTACACCCAGCTACACCCAGCGCAGGGGCTGGGTGAACAAAACGCAAACAGGTACGAGAAAGATATTTTCCGGTGTATTACACCCGGGAGTATCAGGCATAGACCCCAGGTCCATCGTGCCCTAAGGGTCTATCACCCTTAGAAGGTATCTACACTTCAGGGAGTAGGGGTATAGATCACGGGAGCCACGATGTAAAGCTAAGTACCCTTAAGGGCCAGGAAGCTCTCCAAGAAACTCCCGAACATTATAGAATAAAAATCTACTGGCCAAGCTCTCGGACTCCGTGCCATCGGTCGTTCTAGTGCTTCCAACTAGGGAAAGAGTATCCTTATTTTTGCACCTTCTAAACTTGCAGGAGCCGGTGTGACGGTTGTGGTATTACCATATGTTTCTTTGATAGATAACATGTTATGGAGTGCATCTAGGGCGACTTTTCATTCAATCCCTACGGCTAGCCTAAGACAAACAATATATTAGTATGGGGTCAAGGCTAGAAGATGGAGGACAGAACAGTGCGACGATCGCCCACTACTATTTGTAACCGTGGAAGTTATCTCAGACTGTTGGCAGAGGTCTCTTAGGATATAGTGCTACAAACCAACGCCCATGGTGATGGAAACAAGGCTACAGGGTTAGGTGTGAAACGCATATGAATCGGCATAACTTTCCTAGTAATAACTTCCCAGTATGGAATCTTTCTACACCATTGATAGTAGCATCGGATTCCCATATTCGGGAATGACTTGAGAGAAAATACTTGGCTCACTACGTGACACTGTAGAAAATGCGGGTAAAATCGTTAGGATATGGCCTCCTCCACCTCTAACATACCCTAGTGATGATGATGAATTATATACCCTAGTGACATTGCCGTCAATATTAACCTAACCGATTGAGGGATAGCTACGGTGAAACAGAACCTCGGTGAATATCTTCTAGAACTATGAGGTGTAAAAAGGAAACAATACTAAACACCCACAAACAGAGTACTATAGCAAAATTGGCTACATGTACATACATTTATATGAATATTATTTAGTTACACCCACCAAGAGCTAATGTGTACGGCGGCTCGCATGTACAAAATTATCATTCGCAGTGTATGCGTTTTAGCAACAACCCCAACCAAAAGATACCTCCAGCTAAAATAGTATGGTACATGCATGGTTGAGGTGGTTTCTTTGTTAGTAACGCTAATAGTATTTTTGGTGAGCAATTTGTTAGGCCATTAGTAGATGACATTGATGTACGGGGGGCTCTTGAAAAGCTATATAAGAAAGCCACCTGCCCCCACTCTCAAAAGATATCCAGAATTATCTCCAACACATTTCCATCACGGCGTGGCCAGTCCCTCAACATGATGCAACCGATAAAACAATTGGCAGACGTACTGATTGGCTAGCTGGAAAATCAACTTACAAGTAATACTAACAATAAAAAATTTATTATTAACAATCCACAATGCAAAAAATGCATAACAGCCTACTCTAGAAAAGGGCGAGAAAATTGTCTTCAATTCAAAAACAACAAAATATCATACGGATACAATAATTGTTTGAAACATAACACTGGCTGTTCACTCAATCCAACCACGAATGCAAACAGACCCTGTGGAAAACGACAATTCTACAAAAAAGACTACAACTTCGGAGCCATGAGATATTGATGGGCATATGGTACTGAATGAGGTACAGATTAGGAAGATAGAAGCGTCTTGTCATTTTTTTAGCCGACTCTCCTCTAAAACGTAAACACATTCTGGCCTTTGATTCGTATAATCATGTACGTCTAACTATATTCATGAAGTACACTAAGCCTCGGTTAAAGAGAGAAGTGGGAACTCTCAAAATAAATGAGTTCTACATAAACGGTCCGACTATTATGTTATATCATCCCAGCAGGGAACGCAAGACCCATAGCTATAGCTATAGAATCACAAATGCTAAAGTAGGCTTCCATCACTTACCTTTACTCTATATTGATGCCGGTCAATGTGTCCGCTAGTCATTAAATCCCCGTCTATATACAGAAACAGTACTGTAGCTAAAGTTTTCACTCGTCGCTTCTTCTGAAGTGGTGTGATAAATAATTTAAATACGGAGATTGAGTGGATATACAGGTCTTGGCTGTATGCTAGTGAAGATACCACTCTGAAATTCTTACGCCTAGAGATGAGAAATTATCAAAGGTCATGCTTTGGAGAAACTACATGTGCACTTAACCTAGGGTCTATTTTTTTCTTGTTTACCAGTAGTCCTGTTATCGATGGCGATATATCTGTGTTCCTATACCGTAGAAAAAATGATTTACTACGTTATTACTAATTATAGGTCAAAACAACACGTCAGGGAGGTAAAAAGAACCTCAGCACACGGCTTAACCTACAATAAAATTTCCATAATTAGTATAATTCCTGGCAACGGTCCAAATATAGGCAGCCCTTACGATATCCCCCTTTCAAACTGCAAAGTATATCACACCAATACCCCAAGTGCTTCATTCAGATAAATTTTTCCCTTAAGCTAGCTACCACAGACTTTAAAGAGAAATGACTTCAAGCTAACTAAGCACAAAATATTACTCGCCTCTCTATCAACTGCATGAATATTGAAGTAGCAAGGAAGAGAAAAGGCCTGGATTACTAGAATAAGGGACTTAAAACCAAGTAAGATATCTCCAACAGGTTCCCTAATTCAGTGCCTCTGCCTAGATCCTCAAACATAGAGGTCTGTGAGTGCACGTGACAAACCACGTGATAGTCTTATCGGAACATATTCACAATGGGGTAGGTTGTGGTAATGACTTGAACGATAATATGGCGGACTACCTTAATAGAACATCCCTTTTCGCAGTGTACGTAGGGGATTGCCATCTCTTATTATATCTAATCTCATAGGATGGTGCTTCAAATTATATCTTCTACTCGTCTTAGACTTTGAAGATTCTAAGCTGTACCAAAATGGCGTTGAGAATTTTAACAAAAAGAACTGCTACAGTGCTATTTCACATGTCATGTTTTGGATATTGGGGGGTATATGTAGGCAAATGAGGGTTTGTTAATTATATATATACATGTAATGATGAATTCATAAGGTCTGGTTACATATAGGTATCTGGGACCCCCTGGTAACGGACCAAACACTAAGCATACTCTTATTGTGAAAACAGAAACCTCTACCCAAAAGAGACTAAACTCTGTAGGGTCATAGAATATCACTCGAGAGAGGACTGTATGTTCCACAGCCCCCACTGTATTGCGTACCTCCCTACGTATTCCTTGTCACTAAAGTCTTGTGCTGTGTGACTTAGACCCAGCTACCCGTCACTACACTCACCCTGGTCACCCTCTCTACTAAAATTTCCCTACGCGATACCTAGCCCCATGTTGTTTCTCCACTCGAAACCCTTCTCTTCTCTTCCTCTCTCCCGCCCCACCAGAAAACCCTAACCCACGCCCAGCATTCACAAGAAACTTTACCACTAGATAAAGATCTATAATAAAATTATCTACAATAGACAATAATTCTAATCACAATGCCATCGTAGCGGCTAGATAATACAACCTCTCTAGGCATGCAGATACATACATCTCGTGCACCAAGAACTTCCCCCCCTTAATCCCTTGTCTTGGAGCCCCTCCCTCTTCCCCCCCCTCTGAGCGTCACCCCCAATAATGCCGTCCCCCTTAAACCCCACATCATTATCTTCATCATCAACCTCAATCCAAGATCAACCAGAGTCCCACGAACTCTCAAAGCGTCCCCGCTCACTCTCGGCTCCAGCCGCAAACACCGCGCCCCTCCTCAATCCCGAGGCTGACGACGACGACGATGATGATGATGCTAGCGATGCCTACGAACTCGACGACTTCGACGACCTCGAAGCATCGCCGACACATGGCCTCCTAAGAAATGCCCGCCGGTCTCACAAACGCTCTCTCTCATCACCTTCATCTTTCCTCCGAACCTGCTTCGCGTCATGCCCGAGTCAGCTGCGGTTGTTTCTTCGGCAATCGGCCAGCCTCAGGCATCGGTTCTGTCAGATCGGGATTGTCCTTTTCCTGGTCGCGATGTGTCTATTCGTTTTTACCTTCATTTTCAACCCTTCATACACACGCGATCAGTACCCTAAGAATTACAAGGTTGTGACAAATGCAGTGCGGAAGGGAGGCGGGAAGAATCCTCAGGGCTTTTGGAGGAAGGATGGTTCAAAGAAGGTAACCGTATCGGGTAGGGGAAATCCGGATGCCATAAAGGTTTTTGTCGCTGCAAACATCATTAATGCCGATTTGATCTCTGGGCCTTGGGGAGATGCAGTTATGGAGTTGATGGACTTAATTGGGGAGAAGAACGTTTTTTTAAGTGAGTTTTTAATCCCAATTCTCTTATACCCCATTAGTATCTTGTCCCCATATACCATTCATATCCTTCTCTATTACTGTCTTATCTCTTTCCCCGCGTTTGTATACCATTGACCCCCTCCTCTATTACCCTAAATTCCTGACCCCGGTCACCCCATGTACCACCTATCTTATCGTATTCCTTTATCTTATTTACTTCTTATACATGATAACCGATTATACTATAATTCATGGCAATGCTAATTCCCACAGGTATATTCGAGAACGATTCTGGCGACATCACAAAGGCGGCCTTGAAGGACCTCGACACCATCATCGCTAAACGCATGCCCGCTGCTGGTCGCTCCATTGTCTCGACATCTCTCTCTCTCAAATCAGTCCCCCGCGTCAAGCTCCCCACAGGCGAAACTTACATCAAACGCATCACTTACCTCGCCGAGATTCGCAACCGTGCCATGCTCCCGCTAGTTAGGTACATTCCATCCATGAAGAGGTGGGGCCAGAAGAAAGCACAAGCAAAAAGGGACAAGGAAGAAGATTGGGAGGTTGAACCGGTGGGCTTGGACCCGAAGGATGCACCAATGATGCCACAGCAGTGGGTACAGAACCCGGGAGAGTACAAAAAAGTGCTCTTCTTGAACGATGTCGTGTTTGATCCCGTACAAGCACTTCATCTGTTGTTTTCAACGAATGGTGGCAAATTTACAGCTGCTTGCGGGTTAGATTTTATCAATCCTTTCAAATTCTACGACACATTTGCTACGAGAGACATTGACGGATGGAGCACGGGAGTGCCGTTCTATCCGTACTTTGCACCGGGGAGGAGTAGGTCATTTGTCGAGGCTGGCAGCGATGCTGTCCCTGTCAAGAGCTGTTGGGGTGGTATTGTAGCATTTGACGCGGGTGTCTTCCTCGACTCAGATTCACAAGGGCACTCCAGGGTAGTCCGTGATGATGATGAAGACGATGACGATGATGACGATGATGATGAAAAAGACGAGGACGAAAAGGATGAAAAAGGCGAAGATAAAAAGGATGATAATTCGGGTGGGGATGGCAAGGGCAAAGTCGATAAGGATAGCGGTAAAAAATCAAAACCGACACAAGTCACCCCCAACCGCCCTGTGCTTTTTCGTTCTGAGAAGGCTCCCTACTGGGATGCTTCCGAATGCTGTCTCATTCACGCCGACATTGCAGCCCCAGATAGTACCTTTGTCAACCCATTCATCCGCGTAGCATACGATGAAGGAACCTTTAAATGGCTCCCAACAATTAAGCGTATCGAGAGGCTTTTCAGAGGGCCTCACTGGCTTCTTGCAAAAATCTTGGGGATGCCGTGGGGTGGGGAGAAGAGGGAAGAAGGGCCAACTGGTTATTGCGGGAGTCGAAAGTTACTAGTCATGAAAGAGGAAGGAGGCAGAGGGTGGAAAGGACTGCCTGTGCCGCCGGCAGATAAAGATAACGTGTGAAAGAGAAGTGAAAGGGATCTTTTAATCATGGTATAAGATACCATGAAAGATACGGAGTCGGGTTTTGATTGGATTTTAGAACTATTTTTGATTTTGAATTTTTTTGACATTTCCCATTTATACCCTTTTTTTAGTTGTAGGCAAATTTTGCTTCTTCTTTTCCTAATCTTACGCAGATTTATTTTTAAGGGATTCTATTATTTTCAAAGGACAATGCGAAATACCTGATGTATGTACCAGAGACTGTTTGCCACTTTTAATATACCCAAACCTCTCTACTCGAATAAGATATTCTATGTCATGACACATTATTAAACTATATTTACATATCCTGTGACAGAACTCCAAACATGCTACAGATCCAACTACTAGAACTATCAAGCTTTTTAAATAAAAATATTCTCTATTACATCAGTATTCAAGGCTACTACTTGATATCTGGATTATTGGTCAATTCAGTTACAGATTGCACCGCAGGTGAACCTGGATAGTGCCCTCGAAAGATGTTCCTGATTGACTGAATGCTAGTGCGAGTTGTCGAGCGCCTGAATACTTTATCCAGTCCCTCAAGAGTTTTCCCCTTTGTTTCAGGGACATAACTTTTACCATTAATTAGCAACATCACTAAGTGTTCAACCCCAGGAATCACCTCCACTTACAAGAAAATCAGAAAGAACCCAATAACATTCCATGCCGCATAGTATGCAAAAGTCCCTTGAGGTTTGAAGTCACGCAATAGAAGCGGCAGTGTAATGGCGACAATAAAATTAAGAAACCATGTTACTGATGTTGACCAAGACATGCCGATATCGCGCAAATAAAGTGCTATTCAATCAGTCAAGAAAAGACCCAAAAGAAAGAGTACTTACGATAACATTCAGCCGAATAAACAAATGGCACAGGCCCTTCCCCGGGACTATAAGCTGCTGCAAAAAGGTACTATCCACACACACAGACACAACTATATTAGACACCATAACAAAAAGGGGAGGTTCAAAGGACGAACATACGATCCCAGTACAAACAAGTCCAACTCTAGTACCCCCTGCAGGGACATTGAATGAGAACCCAGTAAATAGCAAAAAAATCGCCATCATTGGAAATGTTGTCAGCAAGAGATTCCTCCTACCGAAAGTATCAATTGTCCATACTGCTGGAAGAGCGAAAAGGAAATTAACGATCCCAAAGCCCATGGATGTTAATAGAGCAGTTCGTGTACTAAAGTCATTCTCAGTAAGGATATGAGAGGAGTACTAATCGAGATTAGTCTTTACCCACCACGCATGTACTACTAGGCTAAATAAACAAAAAAAAACTCACATAAACTATCACGTTCACGCCCCCAAGCTGCTGTAATGCCATAACGATCGTACTAGCACGAAGAGCTCGCCAGTTTCTTGGTACTGTTAAAAGCTCCTTACGGCGTTGGAACCCCCCCATCTCCTGTCGAATCACTCTCTCTGCCTTGAGTGATTCATGAATATCCAAAAGATCTCTCGCTGCCCGTAATTTACTCCCCCGTAGAGATACGAGTGCCTCGAATGCCTCTTGGAACCGTTCTCTGTCTATTAACCATCTAGAGATAGACTTCAGCGTATATTTCCCGTGATACAAGCTTCTCCATATATTCGGAATCTAACCTCGGAGACTCCGGGCAGAAGAACACATGAACACATACAATCAATGGAAAAACCATTGGACTAGCAACCATTAGACGCCAATTTAAACCCGGGATCTTTATAACTCTCATTAGTTTTATTATAGTATTAGGTTTTAAAGACGAGAAGAGCATACCGATGTCGATTCAATATCATAAAATACAACCCCTACTAAAAACCCCAACATTATCCCAAAAGCCACCCACATCTGCCACATCATTGTGAGTGCCCCTCTGATAGATGCTGGACTACATTCCGCTGCATATATGGGTACCGTCGCACTCTTGGGTCCTATCCCGAGGCCAAGTACAAGTCTCGCAATAAACATATGCCACCAGCTGTTTGTAAGGCTTTGCCAGAGGCAGGATAGAGATGAGATTACGCAAGCGATGAATATAGTGCCCCTTCTGCCGAATCTTTTATTCATGGGTTCAGTAAGCCTAGGTATTGTCAATATGTACTTTCTCTTCTCTCTTATTGATTCGTTTGGGTGAAAAACTCACCAGCAGCCTACAAATGCACATGCTAGATATGGAGCTGCGTTCAAAAGTCCGAATCGACTATTACTTTTGACTCCATCACCACTAATACCGAATTGTTCACGATAAAAAACTTGAGCTACACACACAGAGATACAAAAGTTTTCTCAGTGATTGAAATCTTTTTATAATTCAGGGCATGTAACTAACCTCCATTTAGTACAGTTTCATCCATACCCTGGATAGCTGCAGACATACTACAAACAACAACTAAGGATAAAAGAGTTCTTGAGATAGCCCATTTGTTTTCTTTTTCTTTTATGAGGTCTTTGATGTCATCATCTGTAAAGTTAATGTTGTCCCTTTGGAAACGTGTGGGTTGTTGTGCTAAGAGTGCCGCTTTCTTAAATGTCACTAGTAGGTCGTCCCCCAATTGAGCTTTTTCAACAAATTTCTTGGCTAGATCTTGGAGTCTTTCGTCGGTGAAGCCATGGAAAGGCTTTGCGATTGCTCTGATGGCATTCTGTTCTTGTGGGGTCGGTCCGTCCCTTTCATCTCGTGGTGTTTCCATCGTAAGTATGATAAAGTGCAGCTCAGGAGTGTGTGTGTGTGTGTGGGAATATCGGAGACTTAAGTTAATCCTGGGGGGGGGGCTACGTGGAGATTCCCCCACAATATAATCTATACCCCAAATATGTCAGCCTTGTGATATCATGTTTACCGTATAACACCCATGTCCCGTGAGTGGGGAAGGGGGGGGGGGAACCTGTGACGGATATACTCTAACATTCTCTTAATAAGTAATTAGATTGTAGCACAGATTCTGCAAAAGAAATCACGCTGTTGTGGTCTTTGGGCCAAGGCTGACTTGTGAATCGTATCTTCTGCTGTGTGGTTGGTTGGACGGCTTGTTACCCATGCTCTTAGCTGTCAACTTTATTGTGATAAGCGGGAAACAGAGGCAGTGCTCAGAACTTGCTTTTTGGAATTTCTGTCCTACCTGGGGGGAATCTACTCGATCATAGTTGTCGAATATACTCTCTGTATTCATAATTTGAAAGGAAAAATTAATTCTGGCATCGGGAAAATTCCTAGTTCCTGAGGGGAGATAGTTAAAGTTGTGATTCTTAGTTGCCGGTTTGTGTAATGCTTGTACTATACTGTAGATATATGTTAACTTTACCCATTGGACAATAAAGTGTTACACGCGAATACGGGTTCTTTATAACTCATAACTATCACATATTACGTTATCGATAGAGGGAATGGTTTACTACGCAGGTATGAATAACTTCTTCCAGGCACATAGTAATATAAGTACATAGATTATAAACATCCCACTCAAACTCTATGGAGTATTAAACCCAATGCTAGAAAACCATCGATCAATAGCTTGTAGATCCAACTATTCTTCTTAGAACAAGGGTAGAAATACTAACTACAGATAATCTCCCTCAAGTGCAATAACAAGTAGGTATTAGTTTTCTAGATTTCCCTTCATTATGCAAGCTAGGTATCCGATCGGTGTTTCAAACTACAGCCTTGAACGCCACACGAAAAAATGATGCCAGCGGTACAATAGATACAGATTTACAGTGCAAATGATCCCACGCGTAGCCTTTAAGATCGCAGGGTTTACTGACCGCGAGTCTATATTAGATCCGATAAGGCTCTTAACCGGCATAGAATGATAGGTACAAGAGGGAGACAAGTACATCTGTGTGTGCGCACAATATTAAGAGCCTTTGGCTGAGGCTTACGGATATAGTAGGGTTGATAACGCTAACCCTTAATCTAAAGAATTCTTACTATTCCAGAACCACCCCCAATATTCCATCTTCAGATGCCTGGTATACTGCTGAATCCAAGCCTGCTTGCGTCCGACATCTTAAAGCGCCTGTCTATCTTGTCTTATCTCCCTAAAAGGGCCAACGATCTGCATGATACCTTGTGCAACCCCCCCCGCACACAGTTTATGATAACCCTGACTTAAGCCTCGCATTTGCTCATAGCTTGCTCCTCCCCACAATCCCCCTATGTAAGGGGAAACACACCTGCAGTTTATTGCTCGAACTTTCTTGCAGCCCTAACTTCCTATCCGTACTGATATAACCCTGGTAGCTTACTACTTTCTGCTACTCTATCTGAAACCTAGCTATTTTGGGTAGTCTCGCCGCCCACTTACGGCTCTTTCGTCTCGAGAAAATAATAACCTGGGCCATCGGATAGAAGAGTGTGTCCAACATGGCTTTGATCTCCGGGGTTGGAGATGTTATTGCTATCATCAACCTTGCGATGCATCTCTATGATACCATCATAGGTGTTGCTAGAGATGCCAGAAGGGAATTCGCTTTGTTTTCACGGGAGCTGACGAATTTGAAATCAACACTTGAAGGCATCCGAAGGGAGTGTAGTCCAACTGGAAGATTAGCAATTCAATCCAACTCAGCGGACCAAAACATAACATCAAACCTTGAGGAAGCGGTCGAGTTCACAAAAGAAAGTCTTGTTTGCTGGAACACCCTACTTAAAGAGTTTGGAAGGCGACCCCAAACTATTCCCTGGAGAATCGCCTGGGCAAGAAAGTATCCAAAGCTTTCCCAATGCCGTGATAGAATTCACCTTCAATCCAAGTACCTTCAGTTAGCGATTCTTAGAATGCAGACGTAGGTTTTTTAATATTACATACAATACATATTACTACAAGTGCTCACCCGCAAATAGATCTCAGAACACCGTTATCATCAGCGGGATACAGGAGCTAAAAGAAGAATTGAGAAGAGTCCTACCGCCGCTACCAACCATATCTGATGTAAACACACTCTCAGTTACTGATGACCAGGTGGAAGACGAGAGTTCTGAGGGCTCCCTCTCGATCGCAGCAACACAGGATACATATGAAGATGGGAGTTCCAGGGCAGATGTTGTGTCAGTAATCCAGAGCTTCGATGAAAGAATATCCCGGTTAAAGCCCCAGAAAAGATCTGTTTACTGCCAGCCGCAGACCCCAGATAATACCCCGCCCGAGGAGATTGTAAACCGGTTTAAAGAGTATGTACGTAGTGATGAGGTGCCTTCTTCGGGGGAATGGCTCAGGCTTGGAACTTGGTGGCTTTTTAAGGTACCGCGTCCTTTATCTTTATTACGACCCAAAGAGCGCATCTTAACTTTTATCGATGCCAAAGTCTATCAAAATGTCCGAAATTCTTGGCTCAACTCGCACGGCTCAACCTTACGTTGATTTTCTAAAATCTTCCTGGATATTATACAGCGCGCTCGGTATGAGTAATATTCAGTCACCAGAGACCCAAGAAATGATAGAGCTGCTTTCACTACAAGAACTAGTACTTTTGGAGAACTTGGCGAGCGTAAGTATCATTAATGATGTTCTTTCTACTCTTCTTATAATTATCAGCTTCTAATAATAGTTATAGGCCATCGGCTACCATGTATATAGCTTCAACGGAACCGCAGTCCCAGGCGAGGCCGAGATAAAAAAAGCAAACTTCAACATCTGGGAGCGAAAAGCTATTATAAGTGAATTTGATACCATGGACGCCATGGATAATTCACTCGATCCCCAGCGCTGGATAACAATCAAGGACGAACATGCTGGAACTGATGGCGAGGAGGTTTTATATCGAAGGTTTGTTGAGATTCAACCTAGAAGTACTATCCCTCTAACCAGGTCTGCAGTTTTGTCCAAGCTGAAATCGGTCGTCGGGGAATGCGTCTATTACCCGAAGATACCGACTATATGTTGGTTTTGGTTGTTCGGACAGAGGAGACAGAGCCTACAGTCATACTATCGAACCAGGCCGGGACAGTCAGCCTCTCTTGTAGCTGTCAGTAGTCATTCTTTCTCCTGCATACTTGTGTCTAATAGCGCCTCAGGTTCCTTCCTAAAGTATATCAACGAAGACCCGGAGAATGATACGGACAGAAAGATTGAAATTCTGTTTGATGAAACATGGGCATCTATGGCATTAGTGCCTATAACTTTCAAAAGCACAGAAGGTATATCAAGCCTCCAAAATTATCTATAACATTGTATTAACTTGTTAGATTACCATAAATTCACTACAACCGCTTGTAAATACCTCAAGGCCGTAAAAGACCGTGACCCCAGGGAATCCGAAAACCAAATCTTCCAGAGGTATAGATATCGAACACGGACGAGTACTCTAATCCCTTCCGGATAAATACTAATTTTTTTTTAAACAGTATCCTTCAGGGGTATTGCGAAAAAGATGCCAACTCTGGGAGACCCATTGGATCACAACATGTCCGGAACCGTGGGCCACGATATTGGGACCTTCGACTTCATGAGAAAGCCTCAGATAAATATTGGAAAACAGTCCGTCGATTAGTCATTTCCGGTTGTGCTAGAGCGCAGCATCCCAAATGCATCAGCTTCTGTAAGTTCAAGCCATTTCTCACACCAATTATTAAACTAAATGTTGGTAGTTCTACCTCTTTCGTGGATATACGTCAGTGAAAACCCTCGAGAACCATTAGAGGTAACGGTGAAGTGGTCCGATTGCAATCAAAAAGACACCACCAGCCATACAGGCGGAAGCTTTGATAGAAGCTACACATACGTAAATCCTTCTAGCCCCAGAAAACATATATTTGCTGACAAAGTGCAATTTATCATAGAAATGGTCTCCGAGTAACCCTAATCACTGCATAAAGTTCACTTTTCTGGATGAGAAAGGTTTTTAGTAGTCCGCCTTTGTCTTTTGTGATAGAAAATCTGGAATTCTAACTATACTAGATGCAAAGAAATTCTCAAAAACTATTCTTAACTTAAACACACACCAGCCATTATGGCAATCCTCGTATGGCCTAAACTGGTCCCTCTTACATTATAATACAAATCAGGGGCTAATTTTCACCAGGTCCTACCAGAATCCCGAGTACCAGCTATCGCATGTCAGTGATCTGAACAGAGAGAATGGCCCGGACCACTACAGAGCACTAGTGGTAACAAAGTCAGAGGATTCACGGAGGGATATGGAAGAGACCTGGAAACACTCAGAGATCTACTTTTGTAAAGTCCTTCATAGAGTCAAGAAAGTTACTTTTGCTGACTGGTTGATTAGTTGGAAAGGAAGTAGACTACACCATCGATCATGGCACACAGTTAATAAATGATGATGATGACCAATCAACAATCGATTACGATAGCCACTCCATGTTCGAGGATGATAACCAATCAATAAACTGTAAAAAGCAATCAACGGTTGAGCTCCTGAGGGTTTACTCTCCTTTATATATATCAAACCATGTTAATTTGCCACAAGATACAATATCTCCTGAGTTTTCTCACACGGTGGTTAAGCGTGAAAAGGTCACTATTACTTTACAGGCAATGGCACAGATGGAAGAAATACGCCGCCAAATCTCGCCCACATCGCCCACCGAGCGGTTGGAACCTACAGAGTCACAAATCGCCACCACTGAGGTACAAGAGTTTATAAGTGCCCTTTCGGATGACTGGAACGTAATCCTATCAGTGTTAGTTCTCCTACTCACCTTGATTGGTTACAACATGATTGACTCATATGTATCTCAGGGGGTTTATTCACATCGAATATGCACAGCCATCACTACCACTATTAACAAAGACCAAGAAAACCCCAGCTTATCTACAAGTATGGTGTAATGGAGTATCGGAAAGACTTGTTGCCCGCCGAATCAGCTCTTCTTCTAATGACTCACCGGAGTGGATTACCGTCCAAGGTATAAATCCCCTCCTAGAAAAAAGAAGTTTCACCCCACATACGCCTAGAATCACCACTTACTTGAGATTAAAGGAGCCCCTAATAGTAGCTTTAGGGAGGCGGCGAACCAGAAAAAGAACACAGACCGAATAGTCATCCAAAAATGCACAGTCTGGCGAGGTACACTACTTGATACAACAAAGATGCAGGCAAAAAATGAGAAAGGCCCTGAACCAGAACCCCTAAAAGTAGAGAAATTTGTGATCCGTTTCAACAATCTTCCACGTATGTCTACCCAATTGTATTACCTCACGCTAACTGGTCATTTTTTTATTAACTCCCTATTTGCAGAGAGATATAAGCTCAATAAATTAATGTATATTTCCCCCGGATTTTATAATATCAACCTCCCCCTCTATTTTAGAGCTCACTATTGCTACCCTTTTGTAAGTGAAGGATCGTCTTGTTTTACTAACGATTTCTCGTACTATATAGGAGGCGAATGAGCACGCATTGATATTTAATATAATCATAATTGTAATACCATCTCTACTAGTAGTTGACCGCTTAAATCCCATTATACATCTTACACATGACTTCACTTTTTTGTAAATATCACTTCTCGCCAAAATACCAGAGGGATTCTATACTTGATATTAATTATACTATCGAGATGCCTAATAACAGTTAATTTTCTGAATCTCCCCTAGAAATATCTTAAGGATTAGCTTAATTAATTAATTCCACGCATGATAATTCTGATACCAACATATAATGCCAAGACACCAAAAGTAGATCCCATTCCCTAACAATTAAACCCCAACCGACAACCACCCATAATAACCCCCAATACTTATTAACTATAGATCCACCACCATCCAGCACTAACACAACCACCAATTACCCAAAGATCTACCGACTCTCTATCCAACACGACCGGTATAAACGCCCCTAAAGCCATAAAATCATGCCGGCACGTATATACACCTAGCTTCCCTCCATGCATTATCAAAAAAAAAAGCCGCGCTACTAATCTCTGCAGAACAACAAGGCGTAGGGTGTGGAGCGTAGGGCTGACTCTAGTATATATGTATGGGTTTTTGGGTTTCCTTCCTTGCATGGAAGGCTTCTAGAAGCGCTGTTGCTTATGCCAAGGATCTCCTGCAGTGGTGCTATTTTTACACACTTTGGGGGGATTAATCATTGCCCTGCCCTGCCCATAAGATTTCCGTATTGAGTAATTAGTAGACTCTCTTTATCTTTATCTCGCTCTATACTGTTGATTGGTGGTAAGCCTAGGGCTAGAAAAATAAAAATAAAAATGAGATGAACATTTTATTTTATTTTGTAAACCAGCTACCTAGCTAGTTGGCAGCTAGGTAAATACATGTAGCTTAATCAACGCTTCATGTGGTATTATCGATCGCATAATATTACATACTTTGCCATGAAGTAAAGCACCCCCCCCCCCTTTCCCCCTTCCCCCCTCCTCAAGATTACTGAATTTAGATCTTTTAATTATATATATACGCGGTAAACCCAATCCCACCGAGGATGCATAACCAACTAATATTAATCATGCTAACGTTACTAGTACGTACAGACGTATCCAATATTCTCGTTTGATATACATACCCAAGGCGTAATAGAATACCCACAATAGAATATCCGATACACAGTCTTATCTAATAATAATGATAGGAGAATTCGAAAATATAATATCGATCGACCCACAACAGTAACGTTTTTTCTTTTCTTTTCTTTTCAGATTTGTGAATTACTCGGGGTAGGTTAATTACGTATTGTACTCTATGTATACTCCCAAATTGAATGTTCGCGCTTAAGTTAGTTGACCATGTGTTGTACAATAACTCGTACAAATAACATAAGTCTTTGATCAAGCGCTCAGATGGAGAGAGTGGGGGGGGGGTGTTAATTATTACTACCGGTTGAATTGCTTTTAGGGGTCGAAAGGTGGTCGACTCTACATTTACCCAAACGTATTTTACAGGTACTTAGTTATTCGCTACACATGCAAGGGCCGGGTGCAAGATTGTATAACCGGTGTTCAAGAGGCAGTAACCCTAAGATAGGTGCTATTTTAACTCCACGGGGTACCAAAAACCGCACTGCCAGAATCTAATGAATATGTATGGCTATCCGCCTCAAAAACGAGTGCGTAAAGGGCTTGAGTTTCCCGGGTTTCACGGCGGGACATTTGAAATCGGATACGTCAGGCTCACAATAATTAGTCACTCGGAGAGAAAAGGTGCAGGGCTATCAATTAAAGAGTAATAGTACACTCTAATCAGTTTTTCATAATTGACATCATCACCTAGCCCCTTCCCCATTAATAATTGTTTCATAGATTATATTTTTGTTTCTCATTGCAGCCAAAACAAAAAAGACTCCCCCCCGGCCCCTTATTGGATAAACCCCAGGAAACAAGGCGGTAGCACGTCAGAATATGGGGGGCTTGGTTCCCGGGGATCTTCAAATCGTATCGGGCGAAAATTATCGGAACGCATGGCAAAAGGCCACATGGTAGGCGCATGGCATACACATGGGAACCTTTTTTTAAGCCTCACCTCCAAACTCCCTTTTTATTCTCGGCAGTGCTACAAATCTGGTCAAGGTCAAAAGGAAAGAAGAAAAAGCAACCTGAAACGCCATCCCCCACACTCTTCCGATGGCGATGGTGAAGCGAAGGGGCACAAAATTCCCGGCTTTGGACGGGGAGGAACGAGGCGAACCAACCGAATGCACAGCTCGTAACGAACCGACACGGGTAGAATTGAGGCCATGAATTACTATTTTTTTCGTTTGACTGGAATATAGAGTTATATTTTGTAGTCACCCTATTGAGCGCTCGTATTTGTTAAGTAACTCTGAACGAGGCGCAGACTTGGTATGACCCAGAGTTCGGTCACGAGAAGTAGAGCAATGCATAAAGATTTTGAACGATATGTGAGTCGGCAACTCTGCAGCATTGTAGCACTCTCTTTTTTTCCCCCTTGAATTCTCAATCATCGCCGCCCATGTATCGCGAGTGTTGACATGGATCCTAGGCCTAATTTGTTTTTTCTGAACCCCTTGGATCGACCACTTTCCCGTGCCCCTTGCCTAGAGAGAGAGAGAGAGACTGAGGTTCATGATTGTGGCGTTGTAACTTGTAAGGTATGAATGTCTATGTACTACATACAGGCTTACCCTCCTCACATTGTTTCGCCTTTGTACCTGATTGCACGGTGCGGATTCCTTTCCTTGCGTTTAAAACTAGCGCCCGGGAGGTGGCGGTTGGTGGTAGGGCACATATTCCCGCAATTGCTTGAGGGCTCATTGGAGGAAAACCCAATTAGTCAGAACCTTGGCCAAAAAAGATTATCGTGACTAGCAAGGCGTTTTTATGAGCATGAAGTAGAGGACGTGAATGACGTGAATGACGTGAAGCCAAAGGGGATGGATGCATCGGAGGATATAGATTATACAGGATAATTTACTTGGAAAGCACCGGGAGCCGGAGACCGGGGGGGGGAGGAGACCACTGAGAAATTGCTCTCTAATTGTCACTGTCCGTAGCGTTAGCTACTATTTTGGTCAAGCAGTGAATCACTCACCACCAGTCACTCTTCTCTGTCAGACGGAAACAACCAAAACCGTGATAAGTAACTCTCGGCATCGCGGCTCAAGTCATGCTAACTATGAGGGTGACATAGCCGGCCTGAGACCCCCCTCGACAGAAACGCTTTAGAAGCCGGTGATTCGTTCCATAACCTCGTTTGGAACAGGGCTAGGCCGTCCTTCGAGAAGGATTCCGAATTCAGACTTGCAGCCACTGTGTGGATCAGATAATTTTGCATCCACCCATTAGATCAGGCAAGAACCCCAGCCCTTGCATGGAGTCTGGGACGGCCAACATGCAACATTGGGCTAGCAAGCAGTATTCGGGAGATTTCGAGTCTCACCTCATTCCTCGCTTTCTCCCAAACGAAATCAGGGAGTTATTTTTGATTCTCCTTCCCCCCAGGTAGTAGGATTATTTGTGGCTGAGGCTAAGTCGAATTTGACTGTATTTTATCCCTAATACGTACTGGTAGAATGCATGTAATACCCTATGCAGAGGCTGGAAAAGGGTTTCGATCCCTGGGTTCAGCGCGACGGACATCATTGTCGTCGCAACAGCACACACACGCCCTGTGTCCGCTGAGCATGAGGTTAACGACCGCCCACCACCCTAGTGTAGATTACCCCCCCCCCCCTCCATGCCCATGCTTCAGCGGCTGTCAGTAAGTATGCGACTATCCTATGAATGTGTAAAATATTGTGGATGTGTCAGCCACGATCCCGCACCCTTTTCTGCCCGTCCACTATCACCCCCACCACTAAATGGACTCCAGCTGAGAGTGATCGTGCATCAGCCCTGAGATCCTGAAATCTACTGTACAGCTGCAGGCAGACAGACGATGAAATAAGAGGAGGTACTAAGATATTCATTCCACAAAGCTTGTGCCTGAGATCTGATCAAAGTTCTCTCTGACGCACTCATGAGGAAAACTCCGCCTCATATTCCCAAGATGTAGAATAGATACCTAGTGCTTCAACATTGGTAATATCAATCTTTTCATGTTGTATCACTCATGAATACTCATACCCTATGGTCTCAGAATTAGATGAGACCGGAGATACAAAAGAAAAGGCTACCTATGGATGACAGGGGGTAGGCATGAGGATTCGAAAGCAGACAGGCATCGCGTATGTTCTAGAAACATGCGCTCCCGTTCGAAGCTCTAAGGTAGTGGTCCGGGAGGGCTGGAAGGGAGGGGGAGGGGAGTGGAGGGGAGTGGAGGGGGGATTCCTTCTGTTCCTGCATCTAGTGCATATGAACGGTCAGGCCCTTATGTGTGAATTTGACGCTTCAAGGTTGAGATTACTATGGGTTCAATAGGTGTGCGTGTGCGTGGTGTTTTGCTTAATGACGATACATGGTGGGCAGTCGAAATCTGACACAACTCGCTATTTCCCGCTGCCATGGTTCCTCCCACACACCATCTCCCCTTGAGCTTCACCCCAGCCCCTTCACCCCTGACGATGGATGGGGAGGGGAGGTAACGGGATTCTTTCGCTGGATGTTGGTCGGGGAATTTTTAGGTTGGTGTTCTGTTCTAACTTGGGGGGGGGGGTGTCGGGCACCGGTGTCTTCGGGGGTGGTGGTGGGGAATGAGTGAGTGAGTGAGTGAGCGAGTGAGTGAGAGACTGCGCCTGATCCTCCTGGTTCTCAAGCAAAAGAATCTCGGATATAAAGAAGGCGCTCGGACATCCCCTTAGGACCTGAACATCTCAAAGCATTCGCGTTCATCTAACCTACATACTCACATATAACCAGCATCTCCCCCCCCCGAGAAAGTCGTTTCATTAATCCATCAGTTTGTTTGTCCAGCTACTACTCACTACTACACTACTACAACGCAACACCACTACCACAACCACAACCACTACTACTACTACAACAACTACCCTACTACCACCAACACTAAATACTACCAACAGTACTACCACTCCTCACTACCTCCAACACTACCTCCAACCTACTACCAGTTCAAAAACTAGCCTCTACACACTCACTCAAACTCCACAATGTGTATCCGTATCACAGAACGTTACGCAGTCTGCAAATGCACCTACTTCACACACGGTATCGACCAATGTCAGTCTGTAGGTCGTCAAGGCCATGCGATACAGGAGAAGACAGTACTAGTCGGTTACGCTTGCCAGCACCATTCTCCAAACCCCCACCACGGCGGTGCGCCAACCCGCATTGGTATCCTCCCAGATGTCTCTTCCTCTGGTAGCTCCGGTTATTCCTACCGATAGATAAAAAAAAAACCCCGGTCAGACATCGCTTGGGGGATAATTGTTGAGCAATTACGATATTTTTTTTTGTGGGAGAGAGAGGGTTTTATCATTTTTGGGGGGGTTTCGGCGCATCATCACTACGCATTACAACGCCTGGAGCGAGCAGTTACTAGATATTCCGCTATTTCCTCGACGGAGACAAGCCCTGGATTTGGGGGTGTTGACACCATTTGGTTCTTTGGGGAGGTTTTTTCCCCGGAAGATTATACATTTCATACCTCGCGGAGTTTGGTATTCTAGGCGATTCAAAGTCTTTTTTTTTTTTGGTTTCGGTTTTCAGCATTAGACATAGAAAGATCAGCGGCGTGGTTTTTTCGGATACATCATAGATTGGGGGCTATTGGGTTGTACACGGGTCATGGCGCATCGGATTTATTTCTTTACCTACATCTTAATTACTCTCTTCTCTACATTAATGTCTTATGGGGGGGGGGTGGGTCTTTTTTTTTTTCCTTCATTCCTTTTGTTGATTCATCAGGTGTACTATTATGGGGCGGGGCCATTGTATTTTTAGTGTTTTCCTTTTTTTTTTCCCTCTCTCGATCGAGCTTATGGGTCCCATTTCAAGCGAGCATATCTTACGCATTTCATTTTGTTTCTCCTTTGTTTGGTGGGATGGCGCATGGCATATTTTTTTTCTTCTCATTTAATTTCGTTTATCTCAGCACCGATGTTTTCGGTGCAGAGATGGGTAGAGGATTAGGATTAGCTTTGTTAGTATTTGGTAACTACCTAGCGAAACATGTAATTAATAGTTATTATATTGCACTGCACCGCACTACATACCCCAGTCCCTTGGAAACAGCTTGAACATGTATGTTTCGCTAGTTTTCTATAAACTGCTTTTTTTCTTTTCCCAAAGGACCAGGTACCCATGAAGGGGATCGTGAGGGTTTCTTGACTTGCAACACGTGAAATGCACACACTTTTCTTTACCGGTCAAGTTCCGCTGAACCCCCGGGAGGGATTGCAGGCCTATAAAAGGAATAGTCACATTACGCTCAAACCCAGTTCACACATAAAAAATCCCAGAGGTTCGGCGCTCGGGGAGGTACATTAGGAGAGATGATCATGTCGTGTCTCCCGGAACCATTTCCGGGCCCGTTTGTTGTTTAAGACCTAGGGCATACAGGGTCAACCCTTGTTTAGCCATGTTGGAGGACCGGAGCGCCTGAGTCGGCCTTTTCCCGAAATTTACAAAAGTCCTCGGTCTGCTACTCCTTTCTGTATTAGCATAGAGAGGGAGGAGAGGGAGAGGGTTGACAAACGCCCAAAAAAAAGAAGACACTGTTTCAACGCGGGATTGTAGCAAAAAAAACCCTTTTTTGTGAGGAGAAGCTTAAAAGTTCAACGGTGCACAAAAACATGACTATGAAGATCTTTGTCTTGTGAGTGTTCGACCCGAAAATTTGGTCAAAGCCGAGTTTTTAAACCCTTGCAAGAAAAATATTCGCGTGTCTCGCTATATATTGATAGTGGGTCGAACAGAAACATGAAAAACTTCGGGGAACATGGGAGTTTCTCTTTTAAGAGCATCGGTACGATCACCTTCCCAGCCAACCGGACTCTTAGCACGGACTGGACTGTAGGGGGATTCTCTCATGAGCTGAATGGATATCGTTACTTCTTGGCTGTATTGTTGGAGGATATTGTACAAGCCTTGGTTAGGGGTGACGGTGTAACATAACCCCCTAATACACTTTAGAGTCATTGAGATTTTTATAGACACCTATAGACTTGAGAGTTCGTCTGCCAAGTAGGGCTTGTAACGTATGTGGCCCCATATTTGGGTGGGTTAAATTTTACTTGTGAGGCCATGCCTGCCTGCAGTGCGAAGTAAAGAAGCTCAACTCTTCAGTCGGTGACGACGACGGAGGTATTCTGTGGAACAACAAAATCTGTTTCACGTTTTCTTGGATGGGGAGATGGGAGAGGGGGTAGGTTTACTGAGAGTGCAAAGTAGACACCCAGTGCCGTGCATGGGGGCCGAACGAAGCCTAGAATAAAAATAAAAGTCACTCCAAAACCCCTACTCAAGATATATAAAAAAAAAGCTTACGCGTTAAGCCCAACAAAAGAGGGAGAATATCGTGGGGTATATACCCATCTTGTGGTTTAGTTATGGACAAGATACACGTACTCTATGGCTGTGTTGATCATGACAGCTGACAAGTACAGTTATGCAGGCACCTGCATATGTTACCAAAAAGCTTAGCTACCGTAATAGGCATGACGTACATACATGTTAGCGGAGATACCACCGACGGGTGTATTACTTGGGGTATCGGGCAGCGGACAGTTACAAGTCCCCAGATGACGATAAAGTGCTCCGAGAGGGGGGGGGGGAGATATTACTGCAGAAAGAAAGCTATGAGTGAGTGCTCAGGTACATGCACTAAGTTGAATGTAGACTGTCTCCATTTGGCAAGGACTGAGGAGTGCATGGGATGCGCAGAATCTGTCATTTCTGCGTACATTCTACAACGAACGTATGTAACCCCTACAGGCACAATACCCCTGGTCCCATCGTTAGCCTAGGTAGCTATTCGATCGGTATCTTGACTAGAATATACTACTCTCTTCTCTCTCTCTCTCTCTCCATTCTAAAAATAACTCTGTTGAATTCAGCACTATCGTACGTATGTATTCGGGGTCGGTAATGAAACTAAACGGCCGGGGATGCATGGGGAGTAATTCTTGATTTCAAATCAAGATGAATTAGTAATAACGACATCAAAGCAAATTTAACCATATAGTTCGGCAGTCCTACAATACGCTCAAGGCAGACAAGCTTGATTTCGAGCACTAACATACATAGGCCGGAGGTGTTCGCCGTTCTATAGTAGAATTTCCCTTCTCTTCGACTCCGGCTCCTTTAATTTAGCTAGGGTACTAGATCAACTTTCTGTAGAACATTAAATGAGGCTGAGAATTGATGGTGCGTAGAGATTCAATTACGAGCTGTCCATTTGATACGATTATCTTCAGGCTGTTATTTCCAAAGAGAGGGAGGTTTCCTTTTTCGTTTTTTTTGTTGAGGTAATATAAGAATTGTTCCGGAGAAATACCCTTGGCCCACCCGAAATAAAAACCAAGCAGTCTGGTCTTGGCTGGGATGGGGTAAAAATAAGCATATTTTTACAGTAAGAACTCTAAAATAAACAAAACCCAATCCGGGTAATATAAAATCATAAATGGCTTGTTTGGTGTGGGTAATATCACAGCTACAGTACGAAAAAACGGGGTGTAACTGCTACAATAGTACTACAGCATTGTAAGGGGGATACCGTATTGAACCGGAATTTAGACAGGAATGCTGTAATACTCTCGCATTCTATAACATTGCTACAGAATTGCTACTGTATTTAGCAAAATCGTGTACCCAATCCATCCCCCCTTTTCGCACGTTTGACACTCTAGTAATGACCATAGAGGGAAAGCCAGTACAACTTATATCTTTTTTCGTTTCCCTCCACAGATGTGTTGAACGGGTTTATCTCCAAGTCTCTGGACCGACGTCTGTAATATCATTAAAACTGTGGCCCGCGAATTTCCATGTAGATCCTGTACACATAGATGCAACATCCACACTTTACTACATAGCATATATTACTGATCGCAAAAACTCGAGTCCGTTTCAATTTTTTCGGGAAATTACTGACACTACATTACCGAATTAGGTTCATCCCAGATGTCATGTCTTTAAGAGTAACTGATGGATGTAATTTAGCATGAGTATTACATGTAACCCGACCCCACGCGCGCGTGTGGCTTTAACACGGAATATAGTTTCCCCAGGCTCTTACGCGTAATATTTGAGGCTGTCTGGACAAAGCCTACTGGCTACCGGTGCTGAAGTTGCGGGTGTTGTCTGTCATAGGACGTAAGTCTTTTATAAGATTACATATATAGAGAAACTTGACCCTGAGTTGATTATGAAGATATCTCTCTACCTATCATATGTATGCACATATAATAACCGACTAGGGGGAGTGTTTAATTGGGATATGGCTATGGCTTGTAAGGCAGACACACGAACATACAGCAGGTAGCGATAAAATAAACATCGTTTCAGGTAATAAGCTTGTGGCATGTTCCTGAGGTGTACGTATGTAATGTTATGTTTGTGGAACCAGAGATCGAACACCAAGCCTGGGGGGAGCCACAGCCGAATCGCTATTAAAACATCCTTGCACGTAGAAGCACCAACAACCCCTCCTCCTCCCCCTCCTCCTACCTGAAGGAGCATTCTTTGGGAATCACTCGGTGGGCAAGAACTTCAGAACTGTTGGGAGTCCTGATGATTATTCTTTCAATCACTTCAAGGAGAATACGTATGTATATTGATACGATACACAGCCTTGTGTGTACGTAATGAGGCTTTGCCAAAACCAGGAGTCAGGACCCCACGGTGGTGGTTGTCGGCTCGGTCATCTGGGGGGGGAATTGCTGATGTTAGGGAAGTATTTATCCGTGTCTACCGCCACCCGGAAGAGAGAACGTCATCCAGAAACCGTCTGAAGTTTGAACCACAACAATGAGTCTCTCAAACAGCAATAATACCCACCACGATGATAGCGATGGCGCTACATTATCCTCCGGAAAGGTTTGTATAATCCCCCCCCCCCCCCAATATCCACCCCCTATATCTATTCCCTATCCCCCCCCCCAATCCCACCCCTCCAAACAGCCACCCCCCCCCACTATATACTCAGGCACACCTATAAAACTTTATTAACGGTAGCGTCTAACAGGGGGAGAGACATTCGGCAAGGAATCCAGCATGTGATCTTTGTCGCGAGAAGAAGGTACCATTGTTACTTTTGCAATTTAATTCTCCGAAAGGCTAGTACTAATTAAGGAACTAGGTACGCTGCGGGAGAGAAAAACCAACTTGTCAGAACTGTATCGCATGGAAAACTTCGTGCACCTATTCCGAGAGACAAAAGCGCGATAATGAAGCATCCCGCAAGTTGAGTGACAATAGAATGTCTTCAGTACCGAATAAAAACTGACTGGTTATGTAGTGCCCAGCGCTTTGAGGAAGTTTATGACCGCCTTGACCGGATAGAGTCAACTATGCTACGTCTTGTCGCCGCCCTTGAATCTTCACAGGGGAATACCCGCCCAATAATACATCCACCTCCAGCATCAATGTTTCGCCCAGCTCTCCCGGGTCCCCCTACATCACCTCCTGGGGAGATCGCAGCTCACTCCGGCCCTAGTCAATTCAGCCCACGTAAGGACTACTCTATAAGACCACAATGTGGGTCGAATCCACGGCGTGATGTCCAGTATCTAGGTCCTTCATCAATGCTATCTATCTCGATTGAAGCGGGTTCACTGGCGGAGGAAACATTGCGACGGAAATCTCCGCAGCCTAGCCCCGCCCGTGGCGGTCGTAGCACGAGTGCTAGCCAAGCGGAAATACAATCAGAAGAAACCCTGAGGAGAAACGAACAAGTTGAAACTATTGGCGCACTGAAGAAATTAGGTTCTATATCGTCGGATGTTGCTAGTTGGTTTCCGTATTATGGACATCAAGAGCTGAGGTTGGGCGCTGGGGGCGCAAGTATGCAGATTCCCGAGAGGGCTGAGGCTGAGGAGTTGGCAAATGGTACTGTTTCTCACCGCCTGCGCAATGTGGGGACACTCAGCTAACTTGCGTTCGCATTGCAGAATATTTTCGAAGAGTGCATGTTTGGTTCCCAATATTCGATGAAGCTCGCTTCAAGGAAAATATGGCCAAATATTATGCTGGTGATGCAAAACTAGTAAAGGACCGTGCTTGGTTGGTCTGTTTCAATAATGTTTTATTATTTGGTGTCTTCAATAAGACTACCTCCAGAGTCCCAGTAGAGCCAGGAGTTGGGAAGAATTATTTCCTCAATGGATGGGCAGCAATCGACGACCTAGAAGTATTTTTAGCTCCCAGGCTGAGGAATATACAGGCTCTTATGACGGGTGCAGTTATAGCAATCGAGATTTCACGGCCAGGTCTCTGTTGGTCGTTACTATCCCAAGCAGCCCGTCTCTCGCAGGCAATAGGGCTCCACCGCCGCAACAACAACAATAATATTCACCTTTCAAAATCAGAGATCCATGAACGGCGATGCGTCTTCTGGAATTTATATGTACTCGACAAATGTCTCTCACTTACATTTGGACGCTCCACCTGTCTCCCCGATTTTGATTGTGATGTGGAGTTACCAGAGGATGACGGAACCGAGCCGTATTTTAAAAATTTCATCGCACTCATCTGGCTTGCAAAGATCCAGAGTAATATTTATATCCGCTTGTACTCGGCATCCGCTGTGCCATTGACAGATAAAGAGAGGGAGAAGAACATCTCAGAGCTGGATATGGAGCTGAGAAATTGGTGGGATGAGAAGAAACTCATATTTTTGGACGCCGAGGGGAAGAACATTGCTAGGCCAAAAAATGCTGATGGGACTAGTATCGATGAGAAGCCGTTAGATCTTTTTTCGACAATGGAACTGAGGTTCAGTTACCTGTGTAGCTTGACTCTGGTACACAGGACTGCAAGGCCTGGAATGGCTTGTTGGGCTACGAGTGAGCGTATATGTTTGGAGAGTGCACGAGAGAGTATTGTAATGATTAAAGAGGTTGTGGAGAGTAGCCTTGATATTGCTAATAGCGGTATTATCATGTGGTCAGTCTTTCCTCCAGTTTTACGGGCAGCCCTGACCAAGCTAACGGTCCCGGGGACTGTTAGGCTCTTTCAATATTATCCCTTTACAGCGTTTTTCGTTCTATTCTCTGCAGTCATCCGCAACCCTTCTGCGCCAGCTTCTAGATCAGTCGATTTCCCACTCATGAAATCTCTCGTCTCATACCTCTCTCGTATGAAAGAGAAAAATGATGGCGCTGCAAAACTCCTCCAGGTTGCATCAGCGTTCACACATGTTGCTGGGACATTCTTGAAGAACTATGGCAAAATTGAGCAACAGCGTGAACATGCAGGAAAGCGTCGGAGACGTGAGATGGAGGCCGATGATGAGAATTTGAACTCAAAAATAGAGCCAGAAGAAGCGTGGTTGCAGAATGGAGGGAGGGATAATGAGAAGGTCTTTATTACCGGTTACGGGAAAGGGTTTTGGGGAACCACGGCGTTTCCAAGGGACCAGGTCGACCAGGTCCACCCTGCTATACCATCATCTAACACTGCATACGAACCATCAATATCAACAGCAACTATGTCTGACGAGGACGGTTTTGGTGAAGTGGATCTCCACCCAGCAAGTTTCTTGAAGTGGCCAGAGCCGGATGGTCAGGGCATACCAATGGATCTAGGGGTTGATGAGAGTTCAGGAGGGGGTCACTCTAACTCTACGGGACTACCATTTGATATGGACCTTCAGTCACTGATGGCGGAACCTGAAGGGTTCCAGATGCAGATGGAGCAGGCTGCTTTGAGAGGGCCATTGGATTTTGATTGGTTTAGCTGGGAAGGGTCTACATGAATTCAGGACATATTTAGTACGGGGGGTTAGACTAAATGGGTTAGGGTTAGGGTTATTCTCCATGTTTGGTGGATATATAGAGGTCTTCTTTTACTTCTCGAGATAATAGGGTAGGTTTAGGTGTTTCAAGGCTAAATTTGTATATACCCACACTTTAATACGCACAAGGTTCTTTTGGTAGTTACTAGCACCGATTTCTCATCTTATAGCTATGTATCTACCCAGGGTGTGGAACCTGAGAAAGCGAAAATTAAGTAAGCCAATCTTGGGTATGTGAATTTGGCTCAAAAGGTAGGCCGGGAGTCAGCTCTTATTAAATTTATAGCCTTCCAAGCCACCATAATTCTTTAATAATGTCTAGTCAGTCCCAAAATGGACTGTAGTACTGTACTAGAGTATGTATGCCACCCCCATCGCCCTGGCCAGTGGGTCTATATACCCTGCATGGCCGATTTCTAGTTCTATGCTGGATTCATGCTTGCCTTAATCGCACAGACCGTTTATAGTGGGTGTTAATCTAATTACTGTAGAATAATAATTTTGCAGTCTTACAGGGGTGTACGCGTGTATGTAGGCTACATGTATTCACTCTACGCGTTGCTACACAGGAACCCCATGCATCTACATAGATATAAGTAATTAGAGACCTGGGCAGGGAAGACCCAAACGGCTCATCTTCTCACGTTGCTAAATGAGTTTCATCATAGTTCCACCGAAAAAGAAAACCCTTTTTTTTGGAACCAGCTAAAATTCTATCTTATTTTGTGGCCATAACTACTAGTTTTTTGTTTAAAATCCAAATTCGCTTTACAGGTATTGTCGTAAAAATTCCACTAGTGCCATCATGGCCATCGCTTGCCCGTATGGCATACTAGTGAGTGGAATGGTCTTATAAAATTGACAAGTCTCACCAATCGGTGTGCCGAATGAAACCTGTTGTAGTTCACCCTTTGAATCGATATTTGCCATCACAGCCTTGACAGCCTTAATCGCGACATCCTCGAAATCCTTGTTGATGTAGCGTTTTCGCGCAGCTTTGAGAATACCAAATGCAAATCCAGCAGATGCTGAGGCTTCTAGGTACGAATCCTCGGCATCATCATCAAGAATTGTACGCCAAAGTCCAGAAGCATCTTGGTATTTCCGGAGGCCACTGCATTGTGCAAGCAGGGTGTCAACAAGGTGAGTTCGGAAGAAGTCATTAGCTGGGAGGTCGAGAAGTTCGATAAATTCAGGGATGACAATGGTCAACCAACTATAATTTATATTATTATTAGGACCTAATATAAGAGTTTTGGCTTTGTGTTCTAACCTGTTACCTCTTCCCCAGAGTGCCTTAGCGAAATTATGACCACCATCCTCGAAAGTCCAACCGTGGAAGAAAAGGCCTGTTTTTGTGTCGAAGAGATATTTAATGTGGAGGAGGAATTGTCGCTTAGCTTCTTCTACATAGTGGGGTCGGTTTAGGACTTTGCCGATCTTTGCGAGAGGTAATACTATTGGGGCAGTTAGCTAAAAACTCTTATTGGGTCTTATATGAGTGTTATTACGGACCGGTCATCATCAATGTGTCGTCCCATAATTGTTGGGTATTCGGTGTAAGGTATCTAGAGGAAATATTAATATTCTGAGCCACGAAAAAAAAGACATTGTGCCAACATACGTTACATGCTGCATTCCACCATAATCTGTTCTCTCAAGGTCATACATTGCCCATTCAGCCCAAGCATCGAGCCATGCAACATAAGTCCCGTTTCCAGTCTTTTCGTAGACATAGGCAAGTGTAAGGAAAACACCCATAGTATTGATATTTTTTGTAGTACCACCAGCAGCAAACCTATCTCTAAACCAATCCTCTATGATCTTGAGGCATTCGGGATCTTCCGTCAATTCGTAATATTGCCAGATACCGTACAAACCAATACCATGAGTCCATTCCCAGTCATTCCAGCCTTTTGTATCGATTACTCTACCATCTTCGAGTTTGAGGAGGAATTCACCCGTTTCGTCTTTGATGTTGACGAGGTTGTTGATCAAGAGCTTAATGGCTTTGTGGACGTCTACTGACGCAACATTATGCTGGATAGCAGGCATTGGTTCTTGTATTCTTTGGATTGGGGGCGGGGGCAGAAAGTCTCGGTGTGTGGAATGATAATATAAAAAAAAACACGAAATCAAATACCCTGAGGAATACTTTATGACATCAAAAAAGAAAATGGCACGGGTTTTGATAACCCCTCCATGTGACATCGTTGGTGAGACGTGATCGTGCCCGCAACTAGTTTATCCGAGCTTCCCTCGGTATCGCGGTGCATATCTGGGGATGTGGGGAGGTAGGGAGGTCTGAGCACCTCACCTTCGGTCTTCAATATACCGACAACCGAAGGCTCTCAAGTGGCGTCAAGACATACAGCAGCCACCAAGCCATAAGGAGTCTCCCTGTCCATCCCTCAGAACGTGACTGTGTCGTCCCTACTCCATACTCCAACTCCATACCCCCCGTACCCTCCATACTCCACTTTTTAGATCAACAGTTCGGGTCGGTTAGGGAGGCCAAGGGTAAATGTTGGGGCGGTTATTCAACGTGGAGAGGGAAGGATTAGATAGAGGTTAGTATAACCTCCTTGACATACCCCATGCGGAGACCCCGCCTTTTCGCTCCCTCAATTACCCCTAGCGTAGTGCTACTGTTATTTAATTTACTCTAGAAATTACCTGGGGGAATAGAATTCTTGGTTAGGGCTCGGTTGGGTTTTGTCTGAAGCTGTTTCAGTGTCTCATAAGCATCACGTTTTGCTGACCCACCCCAGTTTTCATGTCGTTCGTTTCCAGAAATCGAGCTGCATTGGCAACATTAACAAGCATACCATGCCAGGGTATTCATGCAGTCAATATACCGAGCTGGTCTTGAATCTGGGAGTCCCAAGCACATCGTACATGCCTCCCTCCGTCCGGATGATATGATTTTTTGGGAGGCAAATATGCTTGAGGGAAGCATGCAAGAGTAATATATAAAGTGAAGCCCTCCGCGATTAGCCCGCAACCTCTCTCCTGGTAACCAGAGTCTTGTCTACTCACGAGTTCCCAGTTCTCCCTTCTCTTCTTTTTTTCCTTCCCCTTCCCCGACAGAAGCTACAACCGGAAAAAAACCTCTGTGTCATTCTCAATCATGACTGAAAAAGCAGAGGGCAACCACTTCGAAGATGTTGGGATAAGCGAAGAGAAAATCGTAAATGAAAGCTATGGAAAGGGCCGTATTGACGATGAAGTCGCCAAATATGCTTCTGACAAGGCGGTCTTTATCGACGAGGAGACCGACAAACGCCTAAAGAAATTAATTGATAAGAGGGTGTTGACAATTATGATATTTACCTACTTTCTTCAAGCTCTTGATAAGGGAACTATGTCTTTTGCCTCGATTATGGGGATTCGAGTCGATACGCATTTAGTTGGTCAACAGGTAAGCTTTGACTTGTGCTCTTGTGATTTTGTCTAGCAATAGCTAACTTATTTGACATAGTATTCGTGGTTAACAACCTGTATCTACCTTGCAGTGCTCACGGTTGAATACCCAACCAACTGGATAATTCAGAGAGTCCCAATTGCAAAATATCTCGGAATAAATGTAATCTTGTGGGGTGGTATTCTCGCTTGTCACGCAGCTGGAAAGAACTTTACTGGACTTGTCATTCTCCGCACACTTCTCGGGGCTTTTGAAGCATGCTGTCAACCTATTTTCATCATGTTGTCTAGCATGTGGTACAGACGCGAGGAACAAGCTGCTACCGTGACTTACTGGTAAGTTTAATACATATCTTACAAATTTTAGTAGCTTTAGGACCCCTTTATTAAGTCTTGTCATTAGGTACATGATGAACGGAGGTCAACAAATCGTGGGAGGACTTCTTGCTTATGCATTCACCAACATTCCCAAAACTGCAGCGATCCATTCGTGGCAGGCACTTTTTATTGCCTACGGTTGTGCGTCCGTCCTTTGGGGAGTCTTCGTCCTATGCTACATGCCCGACTCTCCTATGAGGGCCAAGTGCTTTTCCGAAGAGGATAAGAAACTCATGGTTGAGCGTGTGCGCCAAAATCAAACTGGTCTTCAGAACAAGGTTTTCCGTAAGGAGCAGGTCTATGAAGCTTTGAAAGATCCTCAGAGTGAGTAAATACATTCCCTTGAGACTTAGGGTGACTCGGTCAACTGACAGCGCTCGGAATATAGCTTGGTGCTTTGCTTTAATCCAACTTCTCACAACACTCCCCACATCTGGTCTTGGTGCCTTTGCGAACATTATTATCCAGAGCTTCGATTTCTCGGTGCTTGAAACTCAGCTCCTTGCCATGGTTCTCGGTTTCTTCATCATCTTCACTCTGTTGACCTCTTCATGGCTCGCAAGGAGGACTGGTCAGAATATCTACGTCATGTTCGGATTTGTGCTTCCCAGTGTTGTCGGCACAGTCGTCCTCCTTATTGTCAAGAATGATGGCAAACTCAGTACTAAAGTTGGTCTTTTGATCAGTTACTACGTCTGCCTCTCTTTCTGGGCTTGTGCTACCCTCGGGCTGTCTTTGGTCTCCCGAAATGTTGCTGGACAGACAAAGAAGTCTATCGTTATTGGTACTAATTTCGTCGCATGGGCCGTTGGAAACTCTATCGGACCTCAAGTCTTCCTTGCTTGGGACGCTCCACGTTACCGTATCGCATTTGCGACACATATGGGTTGCTATGTTCTCCTTCTTATGACTCTTGTCTTTTTGAGATGGCATTATGTTCGCCAGAACAAGATGAAGGCAGCGTTGATCGCGCAGGGTCAAGCCGCGAAGGATGACGGGCTCACTCACAGTTTTGATGATTTGACAGATAGGGTTTGTTCCCCAGCTCCCCCACATGCCCATATTTTTGCTTTTAAGTCACATGCTAATCGTCGCGTCTCTAGGAAAACGTCAACTTTGCCTACTGCTATTAATTTTTGTCGTTTTTATTGCATGTAATGAAACGAGGGGGGTTGATTACAGCCATAAACCTTTGATGTCGAGTTTTTACGATTTATAGCTATGTATGGTACTTATTGTAAATAATAATGCTACTATGATGTGAGGCGAAATTAATATATTGCCCCAAATTCGAAAGAAAGAAAAAAACACCAGACCCCCACTAGCGTATAATATATTTCTCGTGTTACTAGCATGATACATGTGCGACCTGCAAGGAGTAAACGGCTCATGTCTTGATTTCGGTTCTTGGCTATTCTTACCGAAATCCATAAACGAGGTGCATCGGTGTCTCATTACTTTTCCCGGAAAGGCGGGGTCTAGGAGCACCATGGATTCTGGTGATAAATACTTGTTATTGAGGCAAGGAAGAAGCATTATAGCTATATAGGATTAGGATGAACTGACACTACACTCTCACCTCTCGATATACCGGATGCTAAGAATCCAGAGGATTTTTTCATACGGGATAGAAAGTTTTCACAGGATAACAAATTTATTTTGCGGTAGAAAAAAAAGAATGCTTTGGTCAGAGCATTTCGTACGGGAGGACATGACAGCAAGGGATTCGGCATATTTGGTGAGGTTCGAATCTGGCTGGCATAACGAGGTGTGTGACTGTACTCGCGTCAAGGCTAAAAAAGTATCAGGACATAAACAGACAGGGTGTCACGGATCTGAGCGGCGTGAATTTATCGCCACTATGTAGGTATCGCTGTGTGTTTCACCGCCGTAGAGTATTTTATTAGAGAGTTTTTGTTGAAATATACAAGTCGCATGTAATATTGTTATTTCTATATTGCGTCACAAAATTATCTCGTCGTGCATTTTAATTTTTTAATTCTTTAAAGGGTGTCCCAATACTTTATAGTCCTGACCTGAAGTACATGTACTACTTAATAAGCGCCCACGAGCTCGGAGCCCGCCGCGGTTCGTGGCAGTAGGTGGCCTAAACAGCATTGTGGCGTATAAACGTTTTTTTATGCGCTTTTATCCTATCCTAGCTTCTTTTCCAAAGAAGTCATGGCCCTAACGGGCTAGGCATGTAGGTGTAATATAGGGTTAATATGATCTACTCCCGGGCAGGAAAAAAACCAGCTAGAATTAGAATCAACGGAGAGTTTTGTGTAGTCAATTAGCAAAATAGAGTTCAATTGTGGAACCGGCAGTAGGTTTTTTTATTTTTTATTTGTACCTGGGGTGTATTATTTTTTTTATTTTTAATACCCAAGTACATAGTAATCAATGGTTCTTGGGTGTGGTTTAGGTAAAAATCCCAGCAACCCTTTAATTTATTTTACTTTACTAAGCGATTTTAGGTACTGCTGGGAGCACAAAGATCTCAACATTCCGGGGGGATTTTTTTTTTGAAATATAAAAATAATAGAGTAGAATATGATGTAGGTATAGCTGAAAGGGAAAGGGTATCCATGACTCTAACCTACAGCTACCCCTTCAATTTGACATGAATACCTACACTTATCATGGCTATACCACGATTGGCACAAAGCGGGGAAACCTGTCCGACCTCCCGCCTGGGTGGTATATATCGATACATTGCATATGTATATCTAGAGTTACTAAAGCTAGAGTGCTAAATCATGCAGCATAGCACACCTTGAGTTGGAAGTTGGTGCCAGTAACCGGGCTTCCTTATTATGAATCCAGGGCCAAGGGATCGTTTTTGTCTGATCTGTCACCCGCCCAGGTTCCACACCACAGAATTACCCACTCTACCCGTCAGTGGCAATATGTACTTGCTACCTAAGGCTTCAGGCACTATTTTACTACTAGCTTTCAGTTGAGGCATTGTACTGTATGTACCTCTGCTATAGGTACATGCAGCTTTTCCTATTGCTGAGCGTTATTGGCAATAGGCTAAAAGTTCCCTGCCCGGCAGATCCCCCAGGAAACGTTAACGTTGTCGGATCCAGAGCCCAACACCGACACCGACACCCCACATCTCACCCCGCCCTGTTTTGCGTGCAAGACACAACATGGTCGGAGCTTCTCTCGTAACACCATATCACATAGGGGAGGACAAAACTGGCAGCTCAGGAACCCCGGAAATACTCACACCGACAATGCAGGGTAAAGCCAAATGGGAGAGAAGAAAGAAAGAAACCCCCCCCCCCGATACAAAAAAGACAACGGTTTTATCCCCGGATAATCCAAATATCCATCGTCGATCAGAGCCCTAGTTATACCAAGATTAACGAGTATTCAGGCGAAAATTTACACTTTTAGCATGGTACATCCATGCATGTACTCAATTTCAGTACGCATTTTGATATATATTCAGCCGAAGCTGCAAATATATAGTGATTTCTCGGAGATTACGATAACTCGGCTAGTAATAGACAGGTTCTGCCAATTGTAAATAGTCGGGAGAACATGCGGGGGTTAATATCCATATTTTGAATTCTACCATCTTGGAAGACGGTGACGATGATGATGAGAGGTCTCGGCTCGTACTGCATAGTAGTTCACATCGAACCATATGATAGTGTTATATAGGCGTTCATACTATGGCTATAGGATTGAATTGATATAAAAGCAAGTAGCTGCCTTTTTTTTTGTAGGATCCCCTCTCTTTCCCCTTCACAGTCTGTCCAGGCTTCAGTCCATCGTTCGAGCTCTCCTTCTCAGACGTTTTCTTGACTTCAATCAAGATGAGGTTTACCCAAGGATTATGGGCTGTGGTCCCGCTAGTGTCCTCGTTGGCTTCAGCAATCCCCGCCAACTCAAGCATACCTGCCAATGCCATCTACAAGAACCCCAAAGCATCTGTGGATGCTCGTATTGCTGATCTTGTCTCGCGTATGACGCTTGAAGAGAAGCTTGGGCAAGTCATGCAAGGTGACATATCGAACTGGCTAAACGTCACAGATGGTACCTTCAACAGATCAGGGCTAGTAGACAGCATGAGCTACAAAACCGGCCAGTTTTATGTTGGTTATCCAGTTGAATGGGAATGGATTGCAAGGGAAACATTAAGAGCGCAAAAGTACCTAGTCGAGGAGACTAGACTTGGTATACCTGCGCTGGTCCAAACCGAAGGTAAATACTGAAGCAATGGGTTATGGTGTGGGAGTTATGCTAATATTCTATGAAGGGATTCACGGATTTTTGATTGGGAATGCAACAATTTTCAACTCCCCAATTGCTTATGGTTGTGCATTTGATCCTAAGGTAGGGATTCTTAGACTTCAGCTCTTTAATTGCGTTAGATGCATCAACTAACTTCACAATAGCTGGTCGAAGAAATGGCAGAGGTTATTGCCGAGGAATCAGCGGCGTTGGGTGCCAATCATATTTTTGCACCGGTTGTTGATCTAGCACGTGAGTTGCGTTTCGGGCGTGTTGAGGAGATGTTCTCCGAAGATCCATATCTTTCAGGTGAGATTGGACATGCGTATGTTGTTGGATTACAGTCGAAGAAAGTTGCGGCCACGGTGAAGCATTTTGCTGGCTTTGGAACTCCCGAACAAGGATTAAACACTGCTCCTGTTCACGGCGGAGAGAGGGAAATGAGACGAACGTAGGTATCCCTTTAAACAAATTTTTTTTCTTTCTATGTTGCTAATGAAGAATTGCGTTCGCACAGCTATTTACCAGCATTCAAGAGGACTATCATTGATGCTGATGCATGGAGTGTAATGAGCGCCTATCACTCTTACGACGGAATTCCATCTGCTGCAGATTATCACCTCCTCACCGAAGTGCTCAGAGAAGAATGGGGATTCAAATATCACGTCATGACAGATGCTGGTGGTTCAGATAAACTCTGCAATGACCACGGTCTTTGTGAGAAGGGTGATATGAGGGCAGTTACAATGCTAGCCTTGACAGCAGGTAACGATGTCGAGATGGGAGGAGGTAGCTTGTAAGTTTTGGATCTAGCCTTGATCTAGTGTAAGTCGGATTTCTAACGATTCCTAAAGCAACTACCGCGCCATTCCCGAACTTCTTGAAGATGGAACTTTGGATATCGAGATTTTAGACACTGCTGTCTCTCGTATCCTTCGTACAAAGTTCGTCATGGGACTTTTTGAGAACCCGTACATTGCAGCTCCCCAGGAGAAGTGGAAGAAGATCATCCACTCCGAGAAATCCGTCCAGCTTGCTAGAAAAATTGATCGCGAGAGTATTGTCCTACTTGAGAACAGCGGCGTCCTTCCATTGGATAAGAAGAAGGTCAAGAGCATTGCTGTTCTTGGACCAATGGCTCATGGATTTATGAACGTGAGTAACCTAAATCCTAGTGCCCATTAGGAGATAGTAACTGATAGGTTCTATAGTATGGTGACTATGTCGTTTATCTATCACAATACCGTGGAGTCACTCCTTTGGACGGAATAAACGCTGTTTTCAAGGGATCGGACACTAAGGTGACTTATGCACAGGGCTGTGAGAGATGGAGTAATGACAAGAGTGGATTCCCAGAAGCAATTGCTGCTGCAAAGGACGCCGAGGTTGCAGTTGTCGTTGTCGGGACTTGGAGTAGAGATCAAAGAGAATTATGGGTTGGCCTTAATGCGACGTTCGTATACCTCTCTTTGTAGTGATCTGCAACGAGTTAATTACTAACATTAGTTTACTAGTACTGGTGAGCATGTGGATGTCCACAACCTCGACCTTGTCGGCGCACAAGCAGACCTTGTCAGGGAGATCCTCGCGGTCAACAACAACACCATCGTCGTTTTCTCCTCCGGTAAACCTATCACTGAACCCTGGATTTCCAACTCATCCGCCGCGTTAGTCCAACAGTTTTACCCATCTGAAGAAGGCGGTAACGCTTTGGCAGATGTCCTTTTCGGCTCCTACAACCCCTCCGGAAAGCTCTCGGTCTCTTTCCCCCGCGATGTTGGGACCTCACCTTCATACTATGACTACCTTAAGGGTAGTAGATTCGTCGACGCTGGTGCCATTTATGAGAACGGAACTATGAAATTCGGTCACCAATATGTTCTCGAGAGCTCTCTACCGCTTTATCCCTTCGGATTCGGAAGGAGTTATTCCACTTTCTCATTTACCAATGTGACTCTCAGCAAGACAAACGTTACTGCAGATGCAACAGTGACAGCTACATTGAAACTGAAGAATACGAGCAAGGTTGATGGGACAGAAGTTGTGCAGCTTTATGTCACTGACAAGGTTGCGAGCGTTGTCGTGCCAAACAAAGAGCTGAAGGGATTCTCAAAGGTGTTTTTGAAGGCAGGCCAGGAGAAGACAGTGAAAATCGACGTCGATGTAAGCACCTTGGGTGTGTGGAACACAAGGAACAAGTACGTTGTCGAGAAAGGGGAGTTCATTGTTGCTGTTGGTGATAGCTCTGAGAGTATCAAGTCCAAGGCTTCGTTCTGGGTTGGTTAAACAAGGGGTGGTTACGGATATAGTTAGTCTTTACGGGAGAGTGGTAGTCATGTTGAGGGTTTCTAATATCCGTAGCATAATGTATCATTTAGCTGTCTAAAATGTAATGCACATAGGAAAACCCATTGGTTGTTTTCATAATCAACTCAAGAATTCTTTTCATTCTAGGCACTGCACCATTCATCCATACGTACTCTTCTTCCGAATAAAAAAAACAGAACTACATGTACTTAGGCTCCCATGGACATAAATGGTCGCCTAATAAAAGAAATAAAAAAACTGACGGCATTTAACAAATTGGGTGAGCCATACTCCAGGTATGTAGTCAGCTACTTACATATATAAAAAAGATATCGAAAAAATGGTACCGATTTATCCCTTAATCCAAAAAAAGAAACACCCTGAAAAACGCTCTGAGGTTATGAAATTCTTCTAAAAAATGCTTCGTACTCCTCCTTTGTCCGGAAATGAGGAGGCCCTCTCTGTTTTTTGGGGTCCCTCTCATCACTTCCACCATCTCCGCCACTTAGAGTTCCCGATATTGATTCAAAGTTATCAACATGATCAGGAACCATGAAATCTGCCGGGGGAGGCTCAGGAACCAAAAACCGCCAATTCTGTGGGAAGAACTTTGATAGGGTATAATCATCCTGCAAAATGACATTCGACTCCCCTCCAAATGGATGCCGGAATATACCAAGAATATACTTCGTCAATTGACTGGAAGCCACAAGATGAGGAGAATTGACCCCCTCATCGGTGGGGATATCGTCATCCAGGCGCCGCTTTGAGCCTGCTTGCTGATAACTAGAACCTATAGATAATAGTAGTAACCGGCGGATTGAATGGAGATTATCGAGGAAACGCTGGGCGACTAGGTCATAACCGGCACAGACCTCCAAGGCACCGATGCATTTGAGGATTAAATCTTGGCCTTGATCGTCTAAGGGATCGGTACCTGAACTCTCATTGTCCCCTGTGGATAGGCACAGAAGAGTAATGAGACCAGCGGTATAAGCAGCTTGGCTGTTTTGTTCCATTAGTCAAATATTCTATAAACCTATCAATTGGAGGAAGGCCATACATCACCATCCAACATCTCCGAACTATCCGACCTTCTGAGTGCAACAAGCCGACAACCTCCCAAATAGTCAGCGCTTGAGCTCTCCCGGTGGGTTAGGTTTAGGTGTTCGCAAAATAAAGGTAGGGAAGTAAAACCGTTGCAAGCTGTCTGCCTGCAGACACACACATCCGAGAATATTCCTCTACCATCATCATCCGAGAAAATCTATCGGAGCCTTCAGAGCCATCTATCCCCACCTCTAACCTCTCTACAAAGATACGCCGAGTCAGTAATATAATGCAGCTCAAGTAGCAACTGTGTACTAAGAGTATCGTCGACCGCTGTCCTGAATCATTGCCCGAAACTGCCCGGTGCAGCCTCAAAGATTCTGGCAAAGACGAGTGCCAGGATTTCAGCCGAGCAGAATATACCGCGACCTTGTTAAAGTCTATGATTGTTGGGTTGTATACATCTTTTGTGACGGATCCCATAAGAATTGAGAGTTTTATCACCTCGGCGTGTAGATAGGCATCTAAGTCGTTTGTGCATGTTCGATACCCCTTCGCCCCCGTTAACTCCGAGTCCCAAGAATCGAGACTCGAAAAACAAAGTTATCTTACATCTGTATATATCGGATCATCTCCATCACAAATTATGGGCATGCTACCCAGGGACCCAGAGAGCCAACTATAATGTGATTTCCGAATTAGTATTTATCCATATATGACTCGCGGCCACTACCGGATATGAAGTCCGTCAACCAATAGAATCCACCAAAGGAATAGCTACCCGTCCAAGAAAACCAATGATCCCCACACTCTTTTCCACTTGGCCCATTCTCGCTCGCTGTAATCAGGATGTCTTTGTGTCGCATGAAGCCCCCTTTTACGTGCGAGGCTAATCGCCTGGTCTGTGCTAAAAATCAGTAAATTGATTCTATTCTAGGTAATATCCTGGGTGCATACCAATATAATCCCTTGCCCAAAACGACTTTTCAAACACAAAAAAGAGACCCACGAGCATTGAAACTCTCATTTTCCTCAATACGTCATCTTCTCTCGTAAACCCACTGTCAAGATACCACTTTGCACTCTTGAAGAGTGCAAATTGCGTTTCCTGTTCAATATCCTCATATTGTGAACCAATTGCTGCCACGGCGAGCAACTCGCAAAACTCAGAACTAGTCGCCTTATTCCTGCCGGTCCCTGGGTGGTATACCGCATTTATCAACTCGAACGCGCCATACTCTGGTAGTATGTAAACAAGAGTGCTAGTTCCGCGGATAAACCCGGAGATACATTGTGAGACAATCTCCAAGGGGGGTGGATCGTGCAGGTTGTAAAATTTATCACCCTGTCGGGTGCCATAGTGATAGGATGATGGCCGATGGCGTAAATTATCTCTCGCAGTTGAAGATCTTGTAGAGGTGCTATCTGCGCTAAAAACCCTTCTAGTACCAGGATTGCGCGAACACACCCTCATGTTTATATCAGGCGAGGGTAGGGGAGGAATAGGAGGTGGTGCGATAGGAGGTGGTGCGATAGGAGGTGGTGTGATAAGAGGTGGTAGAGGTAGACTAGAATCTGGCATTCCGAGCTTTTTTCTCTTGAGAAGTTTGCACCGGGAAACCTGAACTCTTATACTATTTCCCTACGTACGTTTTACGCATGGCGCATCTAATGATTAATTAATGCAGCGAGAGAGGTAAAAGACATACATGGGTCCGGTAGGCGGCATCGTGGGTAGTAGGATGTGAAAATATCATGCTTTGAGGTTTTCTGTAGTTTCACAGCTAATTGGCGAACTGGCGCAAAACTCCACCTCCGAGTTTTGGTGGCGGCTTCGACGTCTCGACCTCGCCTCGGCCTGCATTGCTTAATGTCTGGGTGCGGCTCTTTCCAAAGTTTGCCACTTGAATCCTTGAGCCTCGATAGGCGATCATAATCCAGCTGACCATGGTGAGGGGGCGGGGGTGAAATGTAATACATGTAGCTGTCCCATGCGCTATGATTGAGCGACACCTGGGATCTGGTGGATATGAAGGGGAGGAGAGAGAGGGTGGAGGTGGAGGTGGAGAAGAGGATGTAGATGTACGGAATTGAGTAGGTAAACGGGAGTATACAAGAGTTTGGACCAAGTCCGGTCCGGTAACCGTAACAAAGACACAAACACCAAATTACGCAATTAACTACATGTATATATCACTTGGAATTTCATTTAATAATCCCTCCTCTCCTCTTTCCCTCCTCTTCCCTTCATCCCTCTCCAGATGAATTTCTCAAAGTAGTTCCTCTTATCTCAAATACCTCAATGCTGTTCCTGGATGTCATTTGTTTGGTGGATGCGTACCTGCAGGTATCAACCTCGTGGCTCGCTTCAGGGCCTAGACTCTTGTTAGCAGGGGATTTATATATAGGGGAGTCTCGCGATCCTAGCCGCATCACACATGGGTGCTGACTAGCCTAGATGGAAATGCTCAAATCTTCATCAAGCACGGAGCTGAGGCTCGAATCCAAACAATCACATTACATCGTCCACTATTGCCTCAGGTAGTAGTCTCATTTATTTGGTTAGTATGGCCTTACTGTTCTGGACCGGTCTAAAAGCCAGGGGGTAGAGATAAACAAAGCTGGTCATTTTACTAGAGAAATGATAAAATTAACGCCCCGCCTTCTTCCCCCGCGTTTCGTTCCACCACCACCCCATGTCTATCCGGGTTGACTTGCTCCTTTAGGCAGTGGCTGTCAAAAAGTCATTCGGATTTGGCGATTTAGGTATTTGGAATGCTTTTCTTTGGGCTTCTTGCAGGCTGAAGAAAAAAAAATTTACACTACGCACCATCTATTATACAAATCAACTATAAGGGAGAAACCATATACGCCATCGCTGTACGAGAAAAAAATCAAATGATACACAGCTCTATCCCAGCCAAGAAATCACAGACCGATACCTCACGCTACCTTTACTGGGATATTTCCAGCCATACCCTCACCCCGCAGCATCTTTATTGGCCATTCAAGCCATTTCTTCCACTTTTCCAGATCATGTATTGATCTTTCGATTCTCAAAAGCTCATATTCAGCCCTCCCTCTAACCCACCAAAATACCTCCATCTTCTTCAATAACACGCAGTAATAGGCGAAAATAATCAGTGCCCGTGGCCTTCGTTGTTTCAGCAAGGCCACGTACTCCGCAGACACGCTTATAGGCCAGAAGAATATGTGCGCGATTGCCATGGACTTGTCCTGTATATGTTCACTACTCACAAAGCTCCTACGAAGCTTATGAATGGCACTAAAGTAGGTTGACGAAACCTCGGTATCCTCAATCTCCTCTGGGTCCGGCTCCGAAGTATCTGTGCAGAGCTGATATAGTGCATCTAAAGCCCGGTCCGTCTTTTCGGGCCCATTGTAAAATGTGAACCTGAGAATCTCCGAAAGGCATCCTGATTGCACCCATTCATAGACCCCACACAGTATCGATTGTACCCCCCGAATCAACGGCAGCCATTCAGGTAGTGACCAGGAACTGTCTACGTTCAAGTTCCCCGATATCAGCGGGAACGCAACCGCGACCACAACTATCAGCGTAGATGAAATGAAGACCGCTTCACAGTTATCTCTACATATATTAGGAACCATAGAGCTGATCATACGGACAGCTTTATCGTAGTGTACTGACGCAACAGCTAGTCGCATAGGTCTATTTTCTGGCTCGATATATGCAAGGTGCAATGACGACACGGCAAGAATAGAATGCATCGCGCACCCACCCTGTTCAGCAAAAGCGAGTTTCGGGACCGAGACTCGCCACACTTTATCCAAATCATCATTAATAGCGAGAAATCCAAATCCAGGTCCTGCAATCGTGTAGTGGTGCAACAGTTCCATATCTCTCATGGTCCATTGGAAGGGGCCTAGTGGGGGTAGAATTAATTGTTGTTGCCGCTGGATGAAGTTTGGTACTACGGCACTCTTGGCTAGGAATTCGATGGACTGATGGGTAAGGGTAGGTGAGATATCGCAGGAGACTGTAGAGGAAGGAGAAGATCCGATGGTTGAGCTCTCCCGTGTTGACACTTGTGGTGAGAAAGTTGTATCTGAGGCACTAGAGTGTACTGAAGGCGAGTGTACTGAAGGCGAGTGTACTGAAGGAGAGTGTACTGAAGGCGAGTGTACTGGAGGAGGGTCCGCTGAAGCGGGATCCACTAAAGAGAAGTCACAAACTATAGCATGCTTGATACAGTTTCCGCAAGTCGGATGGACCTCATCGCACTAAGTGGTGGAAAGTTAGTAACAAAACCCGAATAAAATATTCATCGCCATAGACTAAACACTTATAGTTCTAGCCGACTAAAAATAAATAGAAGAGTGTGAAAAGTGAGGTGAGTTGTGAGATGAAGGTGTACCTTAACCCTTCGCTTCTTGCATTTTGCGCAACCGTTACGGGACTTTGTGTGTGTACGGCGAGGAGGCATCGGAATAAAACTCTACGAATATTGGGTATTGGCTGGCTAGTAAGACGTGGGATATTCTCTTAATCGTACTCGTTCATGTTCGCATTCAAAAAGAAGAAAGAAAGACATAAAAAGTGGACGAAGTGGACGAAGTGAGGGTACTGTCAGCCACTGTACTGTATTGTACTCCCTAGCTCCTGGAAGGTCTCGGTATTGGGACAGAGGGTGCGAGAGCGAATACGAATACGAATACGGTGGCGAACATGAAGGATGTAACTACAAGCGGCTTGGTGTGTGTGTGCTATACGGCAGTTGGTTGCGGTACGGGTGGGGCAAGTCATTACTCAACATAAATAGGCACCACATCCCATTCGCAACGGCTACATACGCATGTGCGGGGGTGTATTTTTGATTCTGGGGCTGTGCGAGTCAACCAGCTTCTATGTAAGTAGGGGACCCTACTCTATATATTGATCATTTTGTGGAATTCCATCAGGTCACGGTCAGAGAGTACAGATATATCTTATTTACACTTAGAGCACAGGATTCTGCCTCATATCTGACCAGTAGACAGAGGCATATTTACAGGACTGCTTATCCAACGTCATGATTAACTGTCTGTTTCACCTCAATGGGACAATATCTGTGGGCTTAACCAACCAAGACCCCAACATTAGAGAAGCCTCCACGTTGACACCGAGTAGAGTGGGTACCGGGTAGAATTCGGGCACGTGCACAACCTTGATTTAATGTATTCTAGAAGGCAGTCTTAGGCAAAGATTGTCAGGAGATTCTCTCCATCTCTGAAACCTCTCCGGTAACCGTATCGCGATCCTTGAGCCAAGAAACCATAGCTTGTATTGTGTGGGCTGCTAGGAATAGCTCTGCAATACCAGGGAATCATGTACGCGGATCCCTCGGAACCCTAACCCTGGTACAGTTACCTCCTCTATTTCCACCACCACCACCACCACCCACCACCCACCACCCACCCCCCGCTTCCCCGCGATACAGGATTTAAGGTGGCAACGAGATAGAGATTCTATCGTGAGCTATCTATAGTATTCTACGATAGATAGATAGATAGTGGATGGGTTGTGTCATGTCATCTAGAGGGATACTGCCAACGTACAAAGTGAGTGATGGCCTATGACCCTCCAGTAGGGTATTATCCCCCCTACCCATCACTAGAAACCTGAATAAAGTACTATACATGTAGCGTACATATGCACACATCCATGTAGCCCCAGCAAATCCTGCTTGCTATTATTACGCAGTATGAATACCAGAACCTCTAGCTCAGCAGGTGCCACTAAACAGATCTTACTATTCCTTTGGTACCAAGTAAAATTAAGCTCTGCCATCCAAAGGGCATTTCTATCCTTAGACGTTACTGTGTAAGCAAAGCCTCTTTTCCACTCTACTTGCTCGAGTTACTGCACCTTCCATACATTCCCCACTCTGATCTAAAAAAAAAGTCCCCGCATAACGCCGAAAATCAAGACTCTACGAGCTGCTATTCACACAACCAGAATTCCTCCCTCAGCCCTGAGATATACATAGGTGAGGGCTCGGTTCAAGACTAGTTGTGTAACCTGTTCCCGCTGGATCAAGCACAAAGTGCAGATACATGTAGCCGATGCATTACAGCTGCGTCACACTGCCCCCCCTCCAGACAAAAGATAAAGGACAGACAAGCCCAAGACTGTACTTCATCGGTGCCAAATAAGTATGTCTTTGCTGCTTTTGCAAGACTGCAACTAACACTCCTCAAAATGTTCAAGAACAGCAGATTCTTCTCGCGCAGGAAAGCTGGTGTTGAGAAACTAGTTGATGTTGATGAGCAGCCAGCTAAGCGGGGTGGGATTTTTGGGTTGCTTTCGCGCAAGAAGGGTAGCCAGAAACATGCTACTAATGAGGCACCGAAGCAGCTTGACATTTTTGGGTTGCTCCCCCGAGATATTCAGATCGAGGTGCTTGGGTATGTCGCTGCTTCTCGGCCTGCCCAGGTAATTATGATGCAGATGGTAATTCTCCACTTTCTATCTTCCCCCGATCTCAATAGTTACATGTACTCACTTTTTCTTCTTTGGAATTAAGGTCTGTAAGGGATGGCAAAAGATTCTGAGTGAAGACTCAATCTACCACTCTGCAATTTTCACCGCTTCATTTTGTCCGCCGACAGTTTGCTCTCTAAAGGCATTCAGGGACGCCGCATTCACAGACGACAGGATTAGAAAACACAAGCTCTATAGTGGCCGATTCTTGCAGTATGGTGTGGGCAGTAAGCCTAGGTGGGTAGAAAACAACATTGCCCAACCAAGCAAGGTCATATACCGTGACGGATTCATCGTCTGGTGGTTCATTGCTGGTGGGTGTTTCAACTATGTCGACCTAAACCAACAGAAGAAACGGAAAAAGACCCATGCGGTTGACCCGACAGCGGGGGGTACACCCAATTACATATCGCCATTGTATACCCAAGCAGGTGGGAAACTAGTATATATGTGGCCCAAGCATCCCCCACGTGTTGTTGAAGATCAAAGTCTAGGAAATGGCTGCATGTTTGTATATCCTTTATGACCCTATTTCTCTATTGGTAGATTGTGGCTAATCATTTTTTGATAAAGTCTAAACGTGGTTTTGCTTCAAACCTCACCAGTGAAAGGTACAATCTCACTTTCAAAGATCGAAAACCTTAACAACGAACCGTGGGAGCTTTACTCTTCTAGTAATCATGCTTTAGTTGTGAGGGGTCTTGAAATCCTAGTGATAAATATTCAGAATGTCTCAAAAATGGAGGTTCTCCACACACTTCATTTGAGCAAGCAGACTGTAAATTAACCCCCAATTCTTTTTTAGATTACTAATAGCACCCTCATTTGAACGATTAGTAAGATATTAACAAACCCCATAGTCACTCGAGAGCCCCGTCATCAGCAATATTGAGATTAGCAATAAAGATAGCTGTCTTATCGTCCTCTCCTCCGCAGAAACTGGATGTCTAGAAACCCTCGCCTTTTCACTCGCATCCGGCGTCTTTCTAACCAGCCACTCGACGGGGACTGTAATAGAGGGCCGGAAGCAGCTGCCCCCTGGAACAACGTACTTTGTCAAAGGTAGCAATGAATTCTCCCAAGACATACCATACCAGGCCAAAAACCGGACCCACAAAGAGCGCCCCCCCCCTAGAGATAAAGTTCACCACCGCTGGATTCACATCCCCACCGGAACAGGAAGCGGAGGAGAATGTGTTACTGGTTCATATAATAGTGCCCCCAAACTCCCTATCAAGACCCACGAAGGTATTCCCAGCCCACTTGCCCGGCATACCGTCACATTTGGGAGACAAGGGGTCTCTTTCACAGCCCTACAGGATGTCTTTGAACCTTGTAGTTTTACCCACCCTGTAGACAGAATTTCCCTCCGCATTGCAAAAGGAAAACTAGGAGCAGAAGAGCAGGACACCGACGCACAAGAGCCCCACAATCCCTCTCACACCCACCCAATCGGAGAATCAGTTGGCGAAACTGGGACATCCGTATATTGGAGTCGTAGGGCTAAGATGCTTACACCCGAAGACTGCATAGTTAACACCCGTGAAGGCACCTCAACCAATACCCAAAAATGGTCAGACCAACGTAGTCAGTGGGGCCAACATTGTGTTCTCCTAGGTGACGAAAAAGGGCTTGTGTTAGCGTTACCGCATCATATGATGATATGGAGCTTCGAGACACAGGAAATTTGGAGAACTAGGAAGAAGAGGAAGATAAAGAAGTTGGCAATGAAGACGCTGTACTACACTGCGTTGTCTCCGGGTCTTGTGATGATTGCGCCGTCTTTGCTGCCGGTTGCATGTGTGTCTGGCGCGAAGAAGCTTCTTGACGCGTGCACTAAGCGGCGCTCCAGGAAGAAGTTGCAGGCTATAGAGGATTCGGGGATGTCTGAGAAGGAATGAGTAGTAGGGGTTGGGATTTTGCACTTACCGACGCTCATTACTCTGTTTTCCTTTCCAGTACGATGTGGGGATTTATACATATATTGTAGGCGGGGTCATATTATATCACTCTTTAGCAACATTTTTCGTTTGTCACATATTTATGTATCATTACTGAAAATAACGACTATTAAAAAAATCTAGAAAGGGATCTTTGTTAAAGATCCCTAACCCTATAACCCTAATTGTATAAAGCTCAGTAGCGCACGATTCCGGCCCCCACGACCCCCACTAATATATGTATGACAACCCCTTCAAAAACCAATAGAACTCGCCGAAACCAACTCCAAAGTCATCAAATTCCCTTTCTCTGCCATCACTAGTCTTCTATTACCAAGCTCAAGAACCTCTTTGAATCTCTTTTCAAAACTCCAACTGGATGGCTAATTAACACTCCTAGAAATCTCGACTAATTGGAATTAAAATTAAAGCAAGAAATTTGTCTCGAATGCCCTCTACCACTTATAAGGTAGTATAGGAGGTGGGGCCCGGCGTTTATTCGTTACGTCTCGGGAGTAATATATAAACAGAAGTAGAATTTATACTTATTCCTAGGGACGTGTTGGATATAACGGTGGTGTAGGCAAGAGTGAAGAAAGGACCTTGCTTAGGGATACCAAATCTCTCATCTCGTATTAACAAACATATAAGTCTTCAGATTGTCACTCGTAGTCTCGGTGGTACAAGAATATAGCTATAGAAAGTGCCAAGTACACGCACGTGTTTTCATTCCATCCAAATTATAAAGAGTATACTGTATAGAAATATAATATCACGTACATAAAAATTTAAAGCTCGCCAAAACGAAAAAAAATGTAGGATTAATCATAAGGATAACTAAGAAAAAAAAAGACATAAACGCCGTATTCGCCATGCATTTCCAAAAATCCTAAAACAATAAAAACATAAAATCGACCTGCGTTGTAGAGAAACACCCTTATGACATGCTTAAGTATTCCACCAGTGATCATGCTCTAATAACCCATCTTGATTGTGTTCCACACCTCTATCCTCTCTCCTGGTACCACCATCATACCTCCACCTCCTTCGCCCCTCCCAAATCGCCCAACCACTAATCTTCTCAGCTTCCTCGACCCATTTTGCTGCATCTTTGCCATACTTTTTCTGCACAGCATCCCTCAGCTTTTGTCCACCTTCCCAGGACTCCACAGTATCTATTTCCATCGGGTCCAGTTCAGGCCATGAAAATATATAGGGTGAAGGTTCACAAATTGGTAGGACCAGTCTAAATGGGTACCCAGATGAAACAACAGACAAATGGGTCCCTCCAGGATTGACAACGCCAAAATTCCATTGCTGCCTCCCGAATCGAATGGGACGAAAGGGGCGGATAAGGGACTGTCCTTCGTACTCAGGGAGTAGATACTTTGCGATCGACGTAGATTCCTCATTTAGTGAGTTTGTAGAGATTAATAAATCAAGGACCGTCGGGATAATCGCCATGGAAGTTGTGGTATGGTTGAGCTGGATTCGGGGGAGTTGGGGGTGGCGGAATACTAGAGGAACTTCAAAGTTCTTGATCTGTGGGTTTGCATACGTCGTCTTCGCATTTGTAGATTCACCGAAAGCGAAGCCACTATAGGGAATCTATTAGCAAATATCCCCCAGCTACCTCAGGAATTATGATTGAACTTACTGGTCACCGACCATGACGACTAATGTTTCGTTGGCAACACCAACCTCTTCCAAAACCTTCAGAACCTCACTAATCCACGAATCACCCCACTTAATACTATTGAGGTATTTATTCCAAGCAGCTCCACCACCACTAGCATGGCTCCCTTCAGCACCCCAATAAGGCTCTTGCTCTCCAAACTCTGGTGGTGTAGCCCAAGGGTGATGGGTACTACTCGTCAAGTGAGACAAAAACACCCTCTCGCCACTCGCTTCAGCGTCTGTAAACAAATCTTTAATGTAAGGCTTCAACTCAGTCTCTGAATATCCAAAGTAATTCAGCTCGCCCTGTTTTGGTGGGTGCTTTGCCGTGGGGGATTGAAGGGTTTCTCGAGAAACCGCTTCATCAAATCCAATCTGGTCAAGAAATGGTGCCTGGCGGTCAAACTTTGTGGTGGAGGCTTGCATAAAGACAGACTTCCATGTTCCATTATTTTTCCACCCTTTCTCAACCGTGCCCACCTTAGGAAGATTAGCGTTCATAACCTTGAGAATATGGGCGAGACAAGGCTGGTAAATATCGGTTTCAAGTTCCTCCAAGAAGTCGACTGCTAGTGGCGAAACACCACAGTGACTTCCAAGGAGCGATTTCAGGGTGAAACTACTACCAGTCAATGCACCTTTGATATTAATCCCACCAAAAGTGCTGTTACCGCCTCTACCAAAGCCGCCGTCTTCTCCAGTTATTTCTTCTGCCATTCGGCTCAGTTCCGAGAGATCTGCCCAGGGTTCATTTGGGGGTGAATCCCGCTTGACCTTTGCCATCTCGCCTCGGGAACTCATGATTTTGTTGTAGAGGATATCGTTCTTGATTAGTGGGAAAACATCTTTGCGAGTTGATTCAAGAGATAGTAAAACGATATGTTTAATCGAGACAGTTGAAAGGGCTTCTTTTAGAGCGTCTAGGACTGGGAGGTCGAGGTTCGTAATTTTTAGTGGATCAAGCATGGGTTCATATCCTGGTGGTGGTGGCGGTGGGGGTGGGAAGTCATCATCTTCAGAACTATAGTGATGTCCTGGGGGAGGTGGTGGGTCGTGATGAGGGCCGTGATGGGGAGGGCCGTGAGGCGGTGGACCTGGAGGGTGATGGTGGCCATGATGGTAGAATCGTTCAAAGCCAGGTATCTTGTGTTCTGGAAGCCAGCTTGGGCGGTTCTCCATTCTCTCCTCTTCCACCTCCCACCATGGGCTCCCTGGTTTCCATCCTCGACCAACACCGCCCTCGCCTTCGCCCTCTGCAGGAATCCAAAATTCTTTCCGTAAAAGCTCAGGGAATGGGAACTCTGGAGGTCCATCATATGGCGAAGGTTCACAGAAAACAGACCGTCTGATCCAGAGGCCTTCGAACAAGGTAAACGGGAGTGTCCCGGACATATGCTGGTACGGAGACCGCGGGCGCACAACATGTAGCACAATAATAGCCCCGGTTACAACCAATAATTTAAGTCTTGCCCACCGAATAGCTGCGATAGAACAGGACGCTGGCTTTTCTAGAATAGGGTCTGATAATAAACCCTCGCCGGCACCCGAATCACTCTCGGGCGAGCGGCGTCGTGTAAAGTTCTCCCTAAAGACGATCCACTTGCTGGGAAAAATAGTAGTTACGATAGATCTAACCATGCGATGGGACAAGTTATAGAGCATTGGGTTGAACAGCCATGCGATACCAGCGAGAATGCCAATGGTCAATGACAAGCCGGCGAAACCACTCATGAGCATGCCAAAAAAGCCTTCGGGTTCCCTCAAAACCTTTGTCATCATACTCCAGTGGATTTCACCACCAGTTTCGATGAAGAAGCCGATCTGAGAAGCTGACGCAGAAGTGATGAGTAGCCTGGTAAAATAAGAAGGTTGTTAGAAGACTTGTACTATATAATGTAGAATTAGAAACCTACGAGAGAAAGATTCCCACAGTTCGCCATCTCTGGAAGATGATACGGGCAAAAAAGATTACTAGAAAATCGAGGAACAAAAATGTTGGAAAATACAGTAGGAAAAGGAATATAGGGACAGCAGCTAGATGGGAAAAGACATGAATGAGCTTTGTGGACAAAAGAGAGACCACAAGGAGGGAGTAGAAATAGGCGCGATCCGGCCAAGCCAGAACGATTGAGGGCATTTTTATGTGGGAACAGAGCCCAGTAGGTAGCGACAATCTACAAGAAAGGGTTTACTGTCTGAACATGAGGGGAGAAGTTTGTTTAAAGGGTGGGCAATAGAGAGGATGGAGAGAAGTAAGGCAGACTAAATCAAAGATTATGGGTCTATAGTAAAGAGTGTGAGAGAATAGAGAGGGAATGGTGGGGGGATAAAAAGGGAGAGAACAGAGATGGAAGGGTAAAAGGGAGTGAGTGAGTGGGCAAGTGTATGATAGAGAAGGAGGCTGAGCGGGATGTGTGGTGGTGATCCCTGGTAAGGGATAGACATGAGTGACCCTTCTAGTTGCAGGTTACAGCTATTTAGGGTTGACCAACAGGGGGCTAAGAGGCGCATCTCATTAGAATAGCAGCTCCTTATTGTCTTTGTGGCGTCTCGAAGCGATCGTGGTTACCAGTTAGGCGAGTAAGCAGAGCTTGAGAGATTCCTCAGAGGCACGACTCGTATTTCCTGAGGGGGCTGATGGCATCTCTCTCCGCAAAGCTTGGCGGGACTACCTACTGTCGCCTGAGCACTGTCCTAGTGAGGGGGACGCAGAGAATAAGTTGGGTGAGTTGAGTGATCCCTTCCATCCTCTCTCCCTCTCCCTCTCTTCTTTCCTTCTTGAAGAGTGGATTAGCCTGTCGCGTGCATCCCGTGTAACTTAGCCCGTTGTCTGTCCCACTCTCCACTCCCACACTCCCACTCCCACACTCTCCCGCTCTCTCCCCCCCTGGCCCAGCCGCACTATGTCTTAAACGGGCCAGCCTTTTCTTCTTTTTTTCTGGCAAGGGCTTAATCAACTCAAGCCTTTTCCAGCAAGGATCTGGTCTAGATCTCATGCAAAGGTCCCCTCCACCTGCTTAGCCATTTCTAATCAGGTACGAGTTAAACATATTCACAATCATACATGTATCCATGGAGATGAAAAAAGATACTCACAGCTACTCACAGCTACCCGTACAGAGAATCAAGAACCCACAAAGGCAACCGCTCGTTTATGGTTAAGACAAAAGAAAAATATCCCCTTGTGTTTCAGGCACCGTCTCTTCAACCTGCTACCCATCCACACACATTTGCCGACAGCCGAACAACAGCAGCGGGGGAGGGTATATCGCCTGGGATTGATGCTCAGGGGATATATGTAGTTAAACTACAACCACCTAGGCGAGGTTATTACTCCAATCTCCTTTTAAAAGGGGGGTCCATCCGTATTATAGCGTCCTGGCTCTTTGTCTTGCTAGGCGAAATAAAAAATTATTTACCCGTGGTAGAGAGAGGCCCGAGGTATTGTATACATCGCTAGGGTTAGGGTTTGATGACAAATAAATACCCTGATAAAAACTACCAAGTTGAGTTATCCAGGATAGCTGTTATTATCTGTATGGGGGCGGGTGTATCCATTATAGTGTCTGCTAGTTTATGTATGGTAGGGGGGATAGCTGGTAGTCCCATAACGTTCATTGGGAAGCCTATAAACTGTAGCCGTACAGATCCGAGGTAGCAAGTTGCGACATAGTGAGGTGCAACAGTAAACCATGGTTGAGGTATTACCATCAGCTTCAACAGGTAAGTCAGGTCTTAATTAGTATAGCCTAAGCTCTTCCAACGGTTGGCCAAGCCATTTCTGATCCATATTTAGTTTTAGCCTTTTGTCGTAGATAACCGTAGTAGGAGCAAGTTGCAGAGCTCCCCCACTTGCTTTCGTAGTATTGTGTGTGTGTGTGTGTGTGTGTGTGGATATCCAGCGTCGGAATGTCGGCAATATCGAATGCCTAGACGTTATACACCCTTGCCGCAGTAGTCGAAGGAGAAGCCGTCATTGTTGCTGTTTCTATTGTTGTTTGTATCAGTGGCACTGGTAGTGTAGTGGTTGGCATGGCAGAACACAACATAACGATGTGCAGAGAATGCACCTTTTTAAAATCAACCAGAGGGAGTATTTTCTTATATATAGAACTTCCAATAATAGGTGACGCGTTCACCCAGGGTTGCAATCCCTGTGGACTAACCAGTTGTGGGTCAAATATTGGTATAATAGCCGTACGAGGTGTCATTGACCGGGCAGAATCCCGCATACTCAACAGCTGTGCCACTACATAATGATTCCTATAGAGGCTATTTAGTTGGAGCGCTATTGGGAGTATTTATTAAGGTCTTAAATTCACCATAGGTGAGATATTGAAAACAGCAATATACACAACTCCTAATGATTACTCTGTTGATAGGAAAGATCGTAGCTCTTTAAGTACAGCAAAACTACTTCTTAACTGCGTGCATTGCATACCCAACACGGATTTCAGGCTCCAGTGGGAGCTTCTGGTCCTCAAAACTCATCTCGTAATATAACCTGTTCCACATGGGCTTCAACGGCTCTGGAGTCTCCCAAGCAAGTTCTTCATTCCTTAACCAGAGCCGTAAGAGATGTCGCCTACATAATACTATCAGAATTTTCCACCAAAATTAAAAATATAAACACCGTAATAAGAAAAGGCTTACTTCTTTGTCTCATTATCCTTAAACCCATCCCTCGAGTGAAAGATGGAAAGATTATTGATATATTGAATATCACCTTTGCGGAAAGTAAGTCCCAAATTATATTTCTCCGCCGTAAAGTGAAGCGTATCCAGTGCTTCAGCTTGAGCCTCAGTTATCGGCGGGATATCTTTCGACCGAGGTAATGAGTGATACCCCGTGAAATGTCGTCGTGCATACTGAATCACCATTCTTTGCTCTGCGGTGTAATATAACAACGGCCTAGAAACATACGGCGGATCTCCCCCGAATCTATTCTTATACGTCATATAAATTCTATTATGTATTCTATCGCAAAAAAACAAAGAGAAAAACTCACCCATCAAGCGGCCACGGCTCACTCAAGGTCTGTACCAAATCTGGCCTAGTACTCGCTATTTCATTATAGACTCTCCAAGAACTAGATATACGACTCGTGCCTCCCTCTGCTGCTTCCTCGAGGGCAAAAAGCGAGACGATATCTCCAGGGTCTGTGTGGAATACTTGTTTATCGGTCGTGTATGCTGGGGCTCCAATAATTTGGCCTGGATGGGTTTCTCGAAGGTCTTTGATGTGTGATAGTGCCATTCCATTGGAGTCTTGTCGCCCACGGAGGTTCCCTATGTAGGAGGAGACCCCAAGGTATGCGATTACGGAGTCAAGACGGGTGTATTGATCCACTGGGATACCGCGGAGGACGAAGAACCCTCTGCCTTGAAGGAGCTCCTTGGCTTGCTCGCGTAGTTTCTTGGATAGTGTTGGGAGTGGGAATGTTGATTTTGATAGTAGTCCTAGAGGCTTTGAGCTAGCTGTGTATTATTAGTGACACGTGCCCTACCAAATCGAACCCCGCCATCCCCCACTAGAGCTTATACCTTTAAAACTTTCAATCGCAGAGCTTATCTCATTGATATCCGACTCTGTCAAAACGACTACCCATTCATCATCTTTGAAGTCTTTCCCTTCCCAAACCAATTTTGACTCTAGTTTCGCTGGAAACCCTCCTGGAAGCTCCTTCGTCAGTGTTTCCGTCTCGATTCTCCGCTTTGTGCGCGCTTTGAATTTATCAACATCCGGATGATAAGATATGTCTGGCTGTTTTGCTCCAGATGCGCTCATGGTTTAGTGCTACCAACTCGATCGTCTACAGTTCTTGGAATGGTGAGACGGTGTTTTTTATTTATTTTTTGATCTTGATTATTTGAAGTAGGCCTGGGATGTGAAGGCGTGCTTCAAGAACACGTCAACCAGTGCATTGTTTGCATAGTTGATGAACATCCCTAACCCTGGTTTCTGTGAGTTGTCAGTTCATGCACTGTTGTGGATCCGACATCAACTTCAACAAATCAGAAAAATACTTCTGTGTTGAATAGATTTAAGATCTTGTGATGTAATCGAATATCCTTTACAGCTTGGCACTCTCATATCCTTGTAAGTTGGATTAGTAAGTAAATATATCTAGTAGGCCAGGTCATTTCCCTCACCTCTTTATACTACGTACTTCTTTTCTGCTCGCAATGACTATCCTCGAAACTCCTACGGCTTCTTTATTGCCGACAGCGATATCAAAAGTCGCAATTATAGGTGCTGGCGCAGCTGGGTTACCAGCAGCTAAACGACTGCGTGAATATGGTATTGAAGTAGTCATTTTTGAGCGTAATTCTATGGCGGGCGGTTCATGGTATGTACCCTAAAACACCCACAGTACTAGAAGAGGAATATATGAATAACTTCAATCAGGATCTTCGAGGAGCAGAAGCCACCTAGGCCATCTTTTCCATCTCGCCCTCCATCTGAGATGGATAGCTTTTTATTACCTCCTCAAGGACAGCATTTACCATTCACTGAAACTTACGAGGATAGTAATGCTTGGTTGAAGTATGCGCCGCCGGGCGCTTGTTATAATTCTCTCATGAACAATATCGCGACGCCGTTGATGAAATTTCAGGGACATGAATATCCTCCGGGAACTGTATAGACAAGTTGAACCACTACCGCAAAATTAAAACTGACAGTTTCTAGGAAATGTACATAAGCCACACTGGCTTTCTCAAGTATCTGCAAACATATGCTAGAGATTTCGGTCTCGAGAGCATAACCCGATATAATACACGCGTTGAGAATTTACAGAAAATCAACGAGGGGGGCCAGAACTCGTGGAAACTGTTATCGAGGGAGCTATCAAAAAATGAATTCGGAAAAACAGTTGGTACCTGGTCTGAAGAGGTTTGCCCTTAAACTACTGTAATGATCTTAATAAATGCTGAAGTATTCAGATTTTTGATGCTGTTGTCGTCGCAAACGGACACTACTACGCTGAGTTCATACCGAAAATTGCTGGGCTCTCCGAGTGGGCAAATAAGTGGCCAGAAGATATCACACATTCAAAAGAATATCGACGGCCCGAGGGCTTAGAGGATAAGGTGCCACCCAGACACTCAAATATAGAAGACCTGTTCTAATCTACTATGAGTGAATAGACAGTTTTAGTTGTAGGAATAGGTGCATCTTCTTTAGACATCTGTCGTGAGATCTCCTTAGTTGCGAAGCACATATACAGATCTGTTCGAACAGAAGACGGCAACTCTCCAACCACAAAATATCTGAAACATGTTGTGAGGACTTTGGCCCCAAGAAATCTTACCGAAGTTGCCGACATCGAATACTTCGGTCCCGTTGGGGAAGCTTCCATAGCCCGCGAAAGTCATATATCCTTAAAGGACGGTACCACTCTAGAAGGGATAGACAAGGTGATTTTCTGCACAGGGTATCAATACGTGTTTCCATTCCTCGAGTCCTTTCAAAAAGGTGCGGAACCAACGGCGAATAGAGAAAACAAGGCTAGTAAAACAGACGTAGGAAACAAAAATTTGATTACCAATGGCATACAGATGCATAACCTCCATCAAGATCTTTTTTATATCTACGACCCTACCCTAGCTTTCATCGGCATTTCTTACAACGTTGCGACTTTCTCGTTCTTCGATGCACAAGCTATGGCAGTGGCAGCGGTATTTGCTGGCAAGGCGTTTCTCCCAACAGTTCCGGAGATGCAATTGGAGTATAATGCTCGCAAAGCTAAGAAAGCGCCTGGGAGGGGTCTTCATGAGGTAGGCCCTGTATTAGAGAAGGAATATGTGGATAGTATCGTGAGTTGGATCAACGAGGATGCAGAGAAGACTGGGAGTAAGATTAAAGTTAAAGGCCATAGCGACGAATGGTACAGGGTCAGATTACTTGGCTCGGAGGATCTTCTAAGGAATATACTTTCAAGAAAAGAGTACTACCCTGACATGGATGAGAAGGAGATTGATAGGAGGATTCAGGAGCAGTATCAGTCGCTGGAAAGGATCTTTAAGGCGGCTAAGGAAGGGGGTAATACGTGAAGAAAAAAACAAGTTAAGGCATAATTTCAGTTTTGTAATTATGGTAATTACATGTAGTTAAAGGGGTTGGCGCAATGTTTGAGAAAGAAATTGATTTTTGCGTTTTTAGCAGGGTTTCATACCAAAGTTGTAAGTGCTGGCCGTGGTAGTTATCAAGTTACAGTTATATAAAATCCGAAAAGTAATCTTTTGAGTGTAATTGAGAGCAGAACCTTCAGTTACTATAGTATATTTTTTCATGAATATGTACTTTACAAATTATTTATATCCCCAAAATTTCCTACGCAGGGTAAAGATCAAGAGAATAACCATGCTTAGCATCCCCGATTGTTAATGGAACAGTAAAGCTCCCATCTACTATTGAGTAGACGGTATTTGAAACGGTGACGATCTCAGCTGCAGTAACCTCAGCCCTAAATCCAACCCAAGGGTACTAAAAAGCTGTTAGTATATAGTAAATATATAAATACAATTCAGGAACTTACCTCTTTTATTACAATCCTAGCCTTATTAGTCCTCTTGAACGCCGCAAGCGTTTTAAGGTTTTTCAGCTCAATATTATATGTTCCACTAGCAGTATTTGTACCAGCAATGATAGCGCCACTAGAAGTCTTAGGATTCCAGGTAGCAAAAACATCAAAGTAATCATCTACAGAGCGCTCAGATGCAACTCTGAGACCAGTCTGGGCTTTGTTGTAGTATTTATAAAGGTGCCATTCACCAGTTGGCCAATATCCGGTTGAAGAGTTACTGTAAGTTCCACCATTTGTGTCGTCTGGCTTTCCGACGAGAGATGCCATGTAATCGTGGAGTGCCCCACCGGAAGCCCAGTTTGCTCTCAATCCGTAGATATCCCGTCGCTCAAAGGTGGAAATAACCCATGCAGAGTATCCAGGGTTTTGGTTCTCGGGAGGAGCACTAATTTTGTTAGCAATCGAAAGCTAGTGATATACGAGTATCAACTTACTATTCATTGATGCTTAGTGGTTTCTTTGGTAATTCGTATTTCTCTAGGAGTCCGTCCATTTGCGCAATACTCCATTCAGGATCATTTCCAATACCACCGGCTTGGAATAAACAATGATAACTAATAAGAAGTAAGAATGTTAGTTATGACAAACACTAACACTAGATTTTGGATCCTTACGTATAATAATCTGGGATCGATTGGTTTGTCTTGATGTAGTCAAAGAAATCAGGCCACCAGGCCCCATCTGTTAGCTCTGCGGCAAACGCTGGCCCTGCGATCTGGATTCCTGCTGGCAACAAAGGACGGAGGCGGTGATAACCCCACCCCCAAGCTTTGAGCCATTGCTCCTTGGAACGACCAAGCCAGAAAGCGGAGTAATCGGCTTCGTTCCATAGCTCAACGATGAGACCTTCTGTCATCCCTAGGGCTTTGATGTCCTTCGCTACGCGGACCAAGAACGCATCGTAGCTAGACCAATCATCATTATCTCCCGGGAGAGGGTCAGATACTGTAAGGAGTCCATCTGCAGAAAAGTTAATATGGAAATATTCAATTGGTTTTAGGGTGTAATATTACCTCCGCCCCATAGACCAGAGTTAATCATGAAAAAATTCCCACCCAATTGACGCATCTTTTTCCAGTTCAAGTAAACTGATTCAATACGTGCCTAGTGCTAAGATTAGTTCTGGATATGTTTCTTGGGGGAACTCCGGAACATACAACGTAATCCGCCTCGCCACCAACCCATCCCTTCCCAGGAACCTGAGATCCACCTCCTCTACCGTGATTGATTCCAACCTCAGTGTAGAAGTGCTTTGGGATTTGCCATTCTTCTGTGTCAGGAATTCCATAAAGGATTCCACTCCCGTACTGCTTAGGTGCTCCACGTGTGACACTGAAGTCAATGGTTGCTGTAGATTATAAGCTATCTGTATTGGTATCATAGCTGATCATTAGAAACTCACCAGTCTTATTATCACTTCTCTTCACTACAGCTGCAGCATTCGATAATGCTGCGAGCCCAACGATAGAAAGATGTTTAAACAACATTTTAATACGCAATGGCAAGTATGTGCTCTGCGAGTTTGTTGCTGGCTAAGGTTGGTTTTGCGGAGAACTCAAGAAGAGGGCATTTTATACTGAAATATGGCAAATCTAAACCATGTAGAACCAGCCTTAATGCGTTATACACCGACCTGATTTCTCTCAATTTTCCGCATACAAGCCCGAAAGAAAAATACAATTTAGCCATATATTTTCCCTTCGGGTTATTATGTGATGACTTTTGTATCCTAGCAAGCATTTGTTGTACCTGATATATATTGTAATTGCCAAGTATATAAAGTTATTACAGGCACAGGGTTATCCCAACATGAGATTATTACGACATTCAGACTTTTGGCTATGGAGGGTTTACGGGCTTCTTTCTCCCAATCAGCCATTACTTACCCCAGCCCCGCAAGTTTTCAAAAGACTTGCGGAGAAATCCGCGTCTGTGGGGTTGGAGTTACTAGGTGGTTAAACATTTGACGACCGGGTCGAATGTTTTGCAGATCGATCATATGTAGGTCCCATGTAACCAGATGCTCATCGCTTACTTGATACTACTAATGATTTATACCCGAGTAATATAGTGTCGGGTCGGGGCTTTGGATGTTTTGATACTACCAAGTCTCGTTCGGGTTTCGCTACAGAAGAGGGGACCTTGGCAGGTCAGCTGTTACCAAAATAACTGCCTGCTGGAAGTTATAACATGCTTGGGTATTGAAAACGCGATGGTCCCGGGCACGGAACAATGCAGGCCGGGTCCTGTACCTGGTTCTTGAGCTTGGTTAATGAGATGAGATGTATTTCTGTGGGGTTTCTAACAACCCCGCAAGAACAATATCCCGTATGGATAATAGTCTGGCTATTCTTGTCTGGCTACGAATAGCTAGTAGTGGGGTATTAAGTGTTGAAGATTAGTAATGTAGACTCCGAGAAAATATTTCTTTCCCTCGTGTTATTTGGGATTGGGGGACGTTGGAATGATTCGCAGAAGCTACTATTATCCCGGTTTCCGAGTTTAGCTTAACGGTAATGGCCGGGAGGGAGCAGGGGACGCTTTAGCCTAATATACCCCACCTTCAACATCATCTACTCTGCAACATTATCCCCACACCCTATCATCGTATTCACACCATACTACAACACCCCATAGACCAGGGTGTAAAGTTTAGCCTATACAAGAATTCACCATCAATCGGGAACCAGATATGATAGGCTTCAATGTACGTCATATCATGGCCTTTGTCTCTAGGTGATTTGACAAAGATAATATTGTATACTTGATACCCTCAATTCAGAGGGAGAAACAAAAAAACATCGGCAAACAATGGCATATCCTCAAGAATCTTTTAGAGATACCACCTTTAATTTGTCCTCATTCTGGTATTCTCGCAGAAATGTAGTCAGGACTACTACTCTCCGCTATCAGCTCGATATGTTGAAGAAGACTGGGCGATATGATGCTTTCAAGCTTAAGTGGCATCCAAGCTACGATGACCCACCTACTCATTGGCCAGTTCCGAATCATCTTTTCTGGGACTCGGATGTTGCAAAGTGGATTGAGGGGGCATGTTACCTACTTTCTGAGCAGTATGAAGAGGATATCGATAAAGCAGTCCAAGAACTTGTTCAGATGATTAGAGGGGCGCAGCAGGAAGATGGGTACCTGAATATCCACTTCACTGCGGTTGATCCAGGGAAGAGGTTTACGAATTTGCGTGATCTCCACGAACTGTAGGTTTTAAATCACAGTAGTGTACAAGGGGGGTTTTTTTTTAGCTCACTGGCTTTACTAGTTATAACGCAGGGCATCTTATTGAAGCTGCGGTGATCCACAATCTTTATTACAATAACGACCTTCTCCTGGAGCCTATAAACAAATATGTTGACCTTCTCTGCACTAAATTCGGACCGGAGCCAGGTCAAAGCCACGGATACCCTGGACATCCAGAAATCGAACTCGCATTATTGCGCCTTTATAAAGTCACTGGGAACAAGAAATATTTTGATCTTGCTGCATACTTTATTAGTGAGAGAGGGAACCCAACGGGTGAAGAAGGACAGCACTTTTATGATGTTGAGCGAGTGAGACGTGGTGATCGTGAGCATGAAATGCCACGATACTACCCCGAGAAACGATCATATTGGTAGCCATACTCTAATTCTTAGGGTATTTTTAACAACTAATTCTGTTTCTCTCCAGGTACCAACAAGCACATAAGCCAATTCTTGAGCAAAAAACAATCCGCGGTCACTCAGTTCGTGCAATGTATCTCCTCACCGCGGTAGCCGATATCAACCGCATCCAACCTCAACCGGACTATCTCCCCGCAGTTAAACGACTTTGGGGAAATATGGTTGATAAAAAAATGTATGAGACTGCTGGTATTGGTGCAATCCGGCAATGGGAAGGTTTTGGTATCGATTATTATCTCCCTCAAGCTACCGACGAAGGCGGATGCTACGCTGAAACATGTGCATCAATTGGACTGATGATGCTCGCAGAGCGACTTCTACAGGTAAGGGTCTCTAGTAACTCTTGACCATCATCCTGGCTGACCGTGGTAGCTTGATCTTGATGCATCTTACGCCGATGCAATGGAGCTCGCTCTATATAACACAGTACTAACAAGTATGTCGCTTGACGGGAAATCATTCACTTACCTAAACCAACTCGCATCCTCGACAGAAGATCCGTCAAAGCGAGAAGAGTGGTTTGAATGTGCCTGTTGCCCACCTAATGTCACGAGGACGTTTGGGATGCTAGGAGGGTATGTTTGGTCGTGGAAGAAGACTGAGGCTATAGAAATACAAGTTCACCTCTTTACAGCTGCTAAGTTAGAGATGCAAGTTGGAGACTCAGTCGTCACCTTAGAGCAACTGACGGATTGGCCTTGGAGTGGAAAGGTTGAATTTGCTTTGACGAACCCTTCGAACCTCAAAGTCAATATCAAATTGCGTATCCCAAAATGGACGGATACATGGACAGTATGAGATTAAACTAGCTTGTTTTTTATATATTTTATAGATAAGTTGCTAACACATGTAGATCACGAATATTAAAAACCCGGTAACGGTAAAAAACTACCTCGAGTTAGATAACGACTGGCTCCTCGTCAACCCCAAATTCACCCTCACAATCCCGTTGACACCTCGCTTTATCAGACCCCATCCATTTAGCAATAGAGATACCCTCTGCATAGCCAGAGGCCCAATAGTCTACTGTGTGGAGGATAAAGACAATAGCTGGGTGAACGACCACTTCAAGGTATGTATTAACACAGCCACCCCCCGATAACCGGGCTAATACTTGCGGTAAAAAGACTACCTACATAAACCCAACAGCCCCTCTACTCGAAGATCTTGTGACAGACCCGAATACGGGTGAGAAATATGTAAGGATTCAGAGTAGAGGGGGGGGCGCAGTTCTTGACATTGAGAAATGGTCTCCAGCGCTGAAAGGAAATGAGGAGACTACTGTTACGGATTTAAACTTTATTCCTTTTTACTTTAGAGCGAACAGAGGTGGAAAGGGACAGATGAGGGTAGCACTGAAGGTGTTGCATTAGTCCGGGTATGGCGTAACTACATGTAGTTGTCAGTAACTCAAAGAAAAAATCTACGCTGTGAACCAGAGATACATGTGTACCTGGAAGTGAATTGCATATCCAAGTCCCCCAAATGTTCTCGGCCTCGCAATGAGTTTAACCGAGCCTTTATCCCCGCACTTCGCGAATGCTTAAGCGAAAGCCGGGGACGCACTAAACGTCCAACGACCCCAGGAATGTAAAGAATTACCACAGTCTATATGAACCCCTGCAGAACATCTGGGTAAATAAGTTGGTCACGGCTCGGTAGTTACATCTTCTAGACCGATAACACCAAGAGCTGTCATTGCTGGTGTAGTTTGCTAGTATACTATACTTAATTGTGTGTTATTCTAAGCTTGAACGCTTCTACACTCCATGCAGTAACCAACGGATTAATCTACATACTCTGCTCTACAGTAATCAATAGAGTAAAACTGCATTAAAAGCTATACTCTTTCTAGTTTCAGCACTCTAAGTCCCAACCACCCACCTTATCTAGGATTCACGCGACAAGCTACGATCTGCACCCCGCACATAGTTCTCCGCGTGGAGGCAGCTCCTAAGAATGATACTCTACCCATCATGCCATCACCCTAATATCTTCGCGGCTAAATCGAAAGGTTTTCCCGGACTATCAGACTCCATTTCAATAGGTCCGTGCCCAGAGTTTTTCTTTCTCTCTATATACTGAGTTAACTTTGGTTCTGTACCCGGGGAATAGTCTCTTTCACTTCAACAATTAAGACTGAAAAATGGGGTTCCTGCAAAGATTTTTGCCTCCAGATGATAGACATGCAGCTCTCATGCTGTATGGAATGGTGTTTGCTACCTGTTTTAATGGCTACGATGCTGGGATTATGTCTGTTATTCTAGCGGACGAGCAATTCCAGGATTACTACAAGGTGGACGCAAACAGATCTGGGATTATTGCTACTATCCCGTGGGCTACAACAGGCAAGTTTACTAGTGTTTAGTTCTGTAAGAGAACCTAGATTAACGTTCTGCATAGGTTTTGCTCAGCTATTTGTCGCTGGTACACTTGCCAACGTTGTTGGTCGGTTGTGGGCCTTGAGAGTCTCTATTGCTCTCATGATTGTCGGGGTGTAAGTACCAGCGTTCCTATAACACGAGTAACTCAAGACTAATATACGTTAAAAGTGTCGTACAATGTGTACCAAACACATTTGGTGTTCTCATTCTTGGTCGTTTAATAACGTGAGCATAACCTCCCAAATGGACACACAAAGCTCCGTTTAACACATCTATAGAGGGCTTGGTTTCGGATGTGTATATGTCGCAACAAATCTCTACGTTGCAGAATGTGCTCCTACAAAACTCCGTGGTAGCTTCGTTGGTACAGTTTCGCAATTCGGCTATCAACTAGGAACCCTTATCGCCTTCTGGGCAGGGTACGGAATGTCCTTCCACAAATCCCCCAACAATATTGCTTGGCGAGTCTCAAACGCCATCCAAATCCCTATTGGGATCTTTTTTATCACTTTATCATTCTGGTATCCTGAGTCTCCTCGATGGCTTGTAAGCTTTGATCCCTCATCACTAGCGTTAAATTCCTACACTAGCATATTACTAACTTCCACATAGCTCGAGAAATATCCTGATGACCCTGATAACGTTCTCCGAATCCTGGCCAAGATCCGCTCCGGCACTCCCCAAAGTGAACATGTCCAGATTGAGTTCCGAGAGCTCGTCATGTCCCGAGAATACAGACAACGCCACGAAATCCCCGGGTACTGGGGTCTGCTCAAATCTCCTGCGATGCGGAAGCGTCTTCTGTATGGTTTTTACGCTGCTGCACTTCAACAGGTTCGGGTCTATTCCATAGTCTAATTTAATAATTTTTCTAACTTATGCTTTAGGTTGGCGGAATTGCTGCAGTAACTATGTATGCTGTGTTAATCTATAAATCACTTGGATGGGATTCTGGTTCTCAAGCTCTCGCAATCAACGGTATCCAGAGCGTACTACAGCTATTCATTGTTCTTGTGAATACCTTCACCGTTGACCGGTTCGGACGAAAGACCTTGCTACTTGCCGGTTTCTCAATTCAGGCACTTGCACTCCTGATTCTATCGTCACTTACTACTTCCTTCCCAGATAACAAGTAAGGTTCTCTATAATCAACAACAATCCATGTCTATTAGCTAACATATAATAGAAACAAAGCTGCCGCAGTTGTTGAAGTCGCGATGTTGTTCATTGTAGGCCTAACATACTGCTGGTCCAACGGTCCCATAGCACCTGTTGTTGCTTCCGAGATCTTCCCACAACATGTCCGAGATAAAGCCTTTGGGTTGTCTATGCTCGGACAAACATCTTTCCTTCTAGCCATCACACAACCATGGCCACGTTTCAATGAGGAAGTTGGAGCGAGGAGTTACTGGTTACTGTTCTCGCTCAATGTTGCAGCACTCGTAAGTTACCTAAAAACCCTATTATTTACCGCAGCTATGGCTAACGACTAACTTGGTTTAGGTATCGGTGTTTATAATTCTTCCGGAGACTAAGAATATTTCATTAGAACGTATGGATAAGTTGTTCGGTCAGGTTGATGTGGTTGAGGCTGGTGAGGAGGAAGCTTTAGATAGGAAGGTTGCTGCACTAGGTGAAGATGCGAAGGATGGGGTAGCACTAGAGTTGAGGGAGAATGTTACACAGAGACCGCAGGGTGCTTGATTCCCCCTCTCGGGGTTATGATTGATTATTATGAGTCATTAAGACATGATATACTAAAAATATATGATTTCAAAGCTTGGTCTTTCTATAAATATCGAAAAGTGAATATCTCTTGTTCTACAATACTGTCACAACCGTAAATAATTACAGTGATAAACCAGTAATACTATCACATTTACTATAATACAGCTAATGTACATATGTAGGTATGGTATTATAACACCAAGACCTAACCAGATTACATATTAGATATCTATCAAACAACCCCACCATAAACTCAAGTCCGGGTATATTCAAAAAACCTAAGACCCAAACCTCCTCACAACTTTATTTCATATAAATAGTAAAAAATCCGGAAATCCATTACAGTTCCCCCTAACACTTGTTACTACATTGGAAGGCTGCATGTATTTATTGAATTAAACAAAAAAAAAAAAAAACTTGTTACTACATATCTCATAAACCCAATAAACACCACACCACAAGTAAATCCTATATAAATCACCACTCCAATCAACATCTCTTAAAGTACTAAACCCAGTCTTCTTTCTCTAAGGGCTTGAAAAAAACGTATCTTGTATATATACGACTTACTACTTGAAGTTATGGATATAGATCATAGGGGATCACTCGGATTAGATAACAGTCCCGTTTTTTTTCTTTCAATAGTAAGTATGGCCAATCAACACAAGATTGATTCTTAAAACCGTCAAGAAATTTATATAAAAAAAGTACTCCTGTGCCCTCCCCACCAATAATATGAAGAAAAGTCTTTATTAAGGTCCTAGAAAAAGGCAGGCTCATCACCCAAGATAACTTCTTGCCCCCCCCCTCTAATAAGAGGGAAGTGACATATAACTCTCCGTGAGTACCAAAGACCTAGATTTAACTACCGATTATAGCCTAAAAGTATTTACCCATATAACGCTTGGCATCATTGAATATCACTGACTAGTTTAATAGACCAGGTTCCTACAGTAATGACGCAAACCAGATTTTCAATAGACATGTGTAGATCAAATAGATTTCTGTAGTATATTTATAATAAACAACAGAGCTACGTTTACTGATTACACTGGTAACTGGGCGTACACAAAACTCGCCCATTGGATGCACAGGCTGGCAGGCCCAACAGCTAAACCTACATGTGTATAAACGCAACCCTTTAAAGAACTTTACGAAGATTAAACACCTAAATAAAACAAAGATCGAAGGGATCCAGGGAAAAAAATCTCAAATCGCCTCGTATTTCCCATCTCTACTGTGACAAAAAATTGACAAGACGAAACTCAATGCAGAAAAAAAAAGACATGACTAGAAAGCGCAACTGTATCATGAGTAGCATCAAATCATACGTAACCCAACCCTACTTCCCCTCCTAAATTCTCTCCTACTTAGGATCTGCTCATCCCATCCCCCATACCAGCACCTAAGCCTGACCGAGCCATTTCTCAAAATCAAAACAGAAAAGAAACTCCGCTTTCCAAAACGCAGAAGGCCATCTGATCATGAGAAACGTGAAACACGGGACACAGAAGCTCAAGAGAAAAAAAAAATAGAAACTCGTCTCAAGAAAGAAAGAAAAAAACTTAAAACTATCATTGTAAAAAGAAATACGTACCATACCAGAAGCAAGCTGAAAAGATAAACACCCACCCACACGATATGAAGATGAAAAATGAGTAACAATGATAATGTCAATAAACCTTATCAGAGTTACGAAAAATAAATCTCCTATTCCCAGTCACAAACGCAGCCCAATTAGTGCAAATTTCAAGTCGTAGAAAAGCTTGTCTATGCTAATATGGTGCCAATAGGATGATTATGCTCTAATCAAACCTGGTTTATAATAATGGCAGCCAAGTGGAGGTGATAGGGACGGATATTGAGAAGGCGAAAATAAGAAAATTGTAGTTTCGATGATTTTTTAGATTGGCATTGGGAAAATCGACGAATAGATGTTTTACATACAGTCTAAATCCAATTACATAAATGGTTAGAATAGGAAATGCTAGGGGGAAAAGATTAAACTTACCCTCTAAAGCAGGACACACTTCTTTGGCTTTTTTTGTGGGGGAGGCTCCAAAGCAGCGACAATTGCCTACATGTGTAAGCCTCTATATAATTAATGGAAATATAAAGGACATACCTCATCGAAGACATTCTTCAGCCCTTTCTGGGTCAACGCTGAACATTCAACGTACCTGAGGTATAATGTCAGTATCAAAAAACTACAACTGAAAGAGTAATATTCCAATATAATATTATAAAGCTTAGGCTGACAGGTAGAAGAATATTCCATACTTTGTTGCAGGGGTGGGAGTATCATACTTCACGGCACATAGGTCTTTGGCAAGTTGTTCACCCTGCTTATAGCTAATGGGTGCCTGACGCTGCTTCGCAAGCTTCTCAATTACAGAGGGGTCATCGCGAAGATCGACTTGGGTGCCTGTTTTTATCGGGAAAGCATTAGTGAGGAAGCCATATAGGGGGAAAGGAACATTAACGCATGACTAACTTACCGACAATCAAGCATGGAACGCCTGGGCAGTGGTGCCTAACCTCAGGCAACCACTTCTCCTTTACGTTCTCAAAAGACGCAGGGGAGTTTACACTAAAACAGATGAGGAATACATCGGTTTGCGGGTAACTCAACGGCCTGAGACGATCATAATCCTCTTGCCCAGCAGTATCAAAAAGTCCAAGAGTGTATGGTTCATCGCCGATCCTATTAGAGAATGAATAATAAGCATCAATTATAACCCATTGCACAATTCAAGAGAAAAACGCAAAACACAGAGGCATGGCAACACGAAGGAATAAACTGGTATATGAATGCATTCTTTTGTCTTTGGGAATTCAAATGGCCGCTGACGCAGATTGGGAACTCATTCAAATTTTTGCAGGGCTAAGAATCCTCGGAGATGATAATGCCAAGACCAAAGCCCTCCGCAACTTTGCACATTCTACGCTCTAGATTTGTGCTGTAAATACTAGGCGTACTTGACAGGTACAAATACCATTGGTGTTTACCTCAATCGGGAAATACCTTTCTAACCCTTTTTATGACTGATGTCCAGTGTATCGAGGCGAAGATTGAAGCAATTGCAGTTTACCTGGCCTTTTATGGTATTCTTGCCGAGGATCCAGAAACAGAAAAAACAAAGCATCATTCGAAAAAAGAAAAGAAAAACTTACATAACGGTAACCGCATAATTGTCGAAAACGGTTGGAACGTATTCGCTAGGGAATTTGTTGGTAGTGTAGGAAATTAGGAGACAGGTCTTTCCGACAGCACCGTCACCGACAACAACACACCTAGTGCACCCAAATCGTCAGCACCCGCAACACTAGCAGCAGCGACTGATGGGAGCTGAGAACGAGTGATGACCCTATCAACTACCATCCTCTTTGATGCCCGATTGATAGCATCAAGCTTGAACCCAGCTCCAGCAGCCAATTATAGCCCAAACCATCCCAAACCAGGAAGAAAGGAAAATGAAGCAGCGGAAAACCTACTTGATAGTAGCAACAACCATTCTGCTTCCTTTCCCTTGTTTTTCTAGCTCTTCACTGTCTTTGTAACGCTGCTCGAGTCGCGAGAAGGATTCAGTTGAAATCAAGCGGATCTTTGATTTGTCTGGAATATGCAAATAATATGGGTCAATAACTGGCTCACGTTTGTAGAGGAAAAGGCAGCTTAGATGAGGCATTAGGAGGAGAGGTAGGGGGGGGATGATGATGATAGAAATGAGATGATAAAACAAAAGAAATGGGCTCTTTGGATACGAATGAGGGTGGGGATAGAGACATTGAGGGCAACTCAGGAAGCAGTCAAGGACAGCAGTAGTCTACGATCTGTTGGTACTTGGTATATGTTTGTGTATGCGCGTGTGTGTATGTGTATTTGTGTGGATGTGTGGATGTGTGTATGTAGTGCAGTGAGGGAGATTGCGAGTGAGGGCTTACAAGAAACAAGCGTGGGAAATGAAGCTGAGCAAAGCAACTTGCGGGATTAAGGCTACGGATAGGTAGCAGTAGAGGTATGAGAATGCGAGCGTGGAACGTGGTGGACAAATGGACAAGAGATGATGGGAGAAGCTAGACGGACTTCTCTGTGAAAGAGAGGTTCACTCACTGCAATTTTAAAGCTAGGGACACCGGACAACCGTTCTATAATTTGCGGGGGGAGAGCACGTGAAGGCGGGCAGGCGGGCGGGTATGAAACGAGGTCGGTGGTAATAGACACAAATGAACCGGTGCTACTTTTGGCGGCGCGGTTGAAGAGAAGGGGGCCCGTCGGGAAAAGGGGTCTGCGGAGAGCGGGAGGGGGCTTCTAGGGAGATTGCTCGAGATGCGGCTTTTTTTTCCCTACCCGTCTGTTAGTTCCACTATCTGGGAACGTTTGGCTGAGAATCGGCAACGGCGCGAAAAAAACGGCGATGAGGGGGGGTTGAGCTGTTGGGTTGCTGGGCTGCTGGGCTGGCTTGTGGCTGTTATTGTTTCTGCTGTTGATGGGAGGAAAGGAGATGGAGGAGAGGTGATGTTGAGGTGGTGAAGTGCACTGGCGTTGCTTCTGTTGCTACCGAGGCGTCTACGGGGGGCTGATTGGAGGGAAATTACGGTGAGGTGGAATATGTGTCAACGTTGGAATAAAGAGAAGTGCTCAATTGTCCCTCATGTAAGTACTCACTCTAGGTTCCCTTGTAGCAGCTAAAGGGATGCTGGGGCATATATATATACCTGTATGTATATGTCTCTGCCCTATGGTATCTGCATACACATACATATATACATAGAATATCGAGTATGTCCTCTATCACTCCTCATCAATGTTGTTTCAAGTGGCTGGTTATGTCCAGGCTGGGTCTTCCCTTATCGACAGCACACATCATCCCGTTGCTTCTTCTGGTTGTTCGACCAAGCACCGACAGTTACCAGATCTGTCGCACCTTATCCGGATAGCGTTAGAGCATCTCCACCGGATTTCTTTTAGAACCGGCTACCGAAAGAGCAAGCTTTCTTTTGGCTGCCCATCCATCATCCACCCATCATCCATACATACAGCTGTAGACACTACTTTAGCAGTGATAGCCTGTTCAGCGGCACTGCTGCACTGCTGCACAGGGAGACAGGAACGGCTCACCGTGATTCAGCCTCCATTTACCGGCGGTACATAGAAGGGTACTGCATGTATGTAGATGATAGCAGAGAATTCCATGTAACTGTGTGGGAAAAAAAGAAAGTGCTTACCGATACATGGACTTACACGCTTACACTACATCCTTCCCGATCAAATCATTCCAATACAGTACAATAAAATACAAATACAGTAGTCACCTACACACGACACGCGGTCTCCCGCGCCGAGGAGAGGAGGAAATCTCCTCGCTCAAGGAGTGCTAATTGTCGCAGTACCGTATGATCGTCTCCAGGATTATATTCTCAACACTGAGCAAGTACATATACATGTAGTACTTACATTTATACATACGATAAAATTATTATCGTGTGCACACTACATACGTACATGTATACACATCCAGACCCTCTACTTACCTACAAGATTGCTACCCGCGACAGTACACGTAATAATAGTGGATGTTTATAAATAAAAACTCTTCACGCGCGGCTCAAATGGAAGTTTCATAACCTTTCTTATCTTAGGTCAATGAACTGCTCAGCATTCCCAGGGTCCAATGACGCAACTTGGTCTATTTGTGAGGCTCTGCCCTGTTGTCTCTTTTTTTTCCCACTATTTCCCTCCCTCCCTCCCTCCCTCCCTCCCTCGGGTGTCGGGCGCCGGTACCAAGCGATCACTACAACAGGAATCCGGGGTATGTGTTAGCTATCTGTAACCCTCTCGATGAGCCTGTGTTTAATTGGCTCTGGAGCAGCATTGAAGCACGGCGGCTTTCTTTTCTTAACAAGCGAATCAGCTTAGACTCTCACATCCAAGCATGTTTTGTTTCTATTCGGATCGGAGGGCGCTAACCGCACCAGTAGGTAACGTCTATGGTGTTCGCTTCAATCCCCGAAAACAGAAATAAGTGTGTAGATGGCTTGCTGCTGGTTTGGCTTAAAGGCTGTCTAGAGTAGAGAGGGTCCCTGCAGTGTGTATGCAGCAGGGCTAGGGTTCATCTCGGGTTACGTGCCGGGCAAGTCCTGAATGAATCTATGAAATAAATCCCTTTCATTCCACTTTACTAATACCTATGTGCAGAAGTACGTATAATACCAAATCTTAGACCTCATTACAGACTTGCATTACCTCCCCCAGTCCCGGTCGTTGTCACGGTTGCCCTTCAACTCCCTCCGTGCGACAAAGCACAGCACCATGGTATGATAATGCGTCTCTGACAGTTGCAGCCGCGGATACGAGATCAATCAAAGTCAATTTAACACGTGCAACTACGAGACAGCAGTTGAATAAAACCTTCAAGTCCTAAATAACGTGCCTGTCTCCGGCTACAGTTGTAGTTAAATTCTAGGGGACCAGCACTAGAAACTTGCTTGATCCTTGTCGGTGGAATGGGGAGTGAATCCTCAATCCACGCGATTCGAGAACCCTAACCTCTGCAGATTTCTTGCAGGTGACATGTCGATTTTTTATTTTTTTGGTAGAATAAAGTCTTGATGCTGTATGTGTAATACTATTTACTCGTTCAAAGACAAGAAACATGAACTTCTATGCCCGGCAGGGGTTATATGATGATCTCCAAGACTAAACATGGTTGAACCCGGGTGCTTCCCGTCTATTTCTGCTACCCAGGGCAATGTCGATTTGCAAGATACATTTAATCGGCTCAACCCGACTCCAGGTATACCCCCAATCTCCTCCTACATAGCTCCACAAACCAGGCAGCCGTAATTCAATTAAAGGACATATGGAGCTTTTTGCATGTACATACATCATTCGACTTTAACTTTCCTACCGGCAATTACCCGCGACTCTTTCCTGATAAGCTCAGTGGAAGTGCACAAGATCTCAGAGGTTATTTTTCTTTCTTTCTCGATTAGGTTCACCGGTGGTTTATGTGGTTCTACATAATGGTACAAGCCTGCCCTCTCACCTTGCCAGACTGGCCGGCTCAACGAGGAGATTCCCTTAGATCAGGTCATTTCAACTGAAAATCCCCTGATTTTCTCGGTTTTAAGCCTGCCCCACAGAATTTCTTACAGGAACTAAAGATACATGCAGTTTATGGTCGGTTTAGACATTTAATCCAACAGACGGGCCGACATCATAAGGCATCACTCGTTAAATTTTGTTACACAAATGCGCCTCGGAGAAACAGCGGCTATTATAAACAATGATACAGTTTAACTTTTGTGGGATGGGCTAACAGGATAGGAGTTTTGCCTAGAAAGGGGCGACTTACAACGGAGATTTCCGGTTTCACATCGCAGGGACTTTCTGGGGAACCACTACAAAATTTCTAAGCGCTTACATCGATACGAGAGCATGTTGTTATTGGTGGTGAGTTTTGTAATGGTCACGCAGGTATTTATCGTTAGTAGGTTTAGGCCTAATATACCCCCATACCAGATGGCTGGTCTCGTGAGTTATGTTTAGGGAAGGGATCTCATAGAACTAGACGATTGTGGCCGATAAGAATATAATTATATCAATATGCAAAGATTTACGAGTGATGACTTATGATAGCAGAAGGGCTACAATAAAGACAAGATTTATAGCAAACAAACATAGCTCCAACACCAACTTTTTTCCTTGTTAGTTATACAACATACTCCCCCGGAAGGAATATTTAAAAGTAAATATTCTGCGGCGTTGAATCAGCTGTTAGTTCGTAGAGAGCTCTTAGCTTATCACCTATGTTGTGATTAGGGGAACATCCTCGTTGAAATAATAGCATGAAAGAAGAGCTTCTTCTAGGTTCTGGGGTTCTGACTTGATCGGGGATAAACTCCTATTTTTTATCACTACATGTAGTCCTTTCCAATTAGACTAGGAAAAAGGTTTACATGTGCTCAACCTTCTGAAGTCACTATTTATTTTTGATAAGCCGCACTTGCAGGAGTTGGAAATACCCTGGGGGATGCTAATGGCTTCTAACGAATTCCTAATATGAATACTGTCTATTACTTGCGGAGGATTTCATTATAGGTTGCTAGCATGCTTTGTGGTCAGGGATTCTAATGATTCATATATGCAACATGTAGTTAATTACAACTAATTCATCGTCTATTCACAATGGAATATGGTGGAAGGACTTATACTTAGTTTGTAGTCATAGAACTACGAGCACTTTCGACTTTCTGTTATGTTCAGGGCTAGGGGTAACTTGAAGCAGTATCTGAATTTCAGTCAAAGAAAAATACTATCTGCCATCCATTGATCAGGGTATAAGTGGTCACGCAGAAGGGAAAAGAATAACCTTAATCTAGATTTTCATACCGTCAATCAACTACACCTGTCCTTAGTTCTATCTGCCACTCCCCCCACCACCGGGCTATCAGCGTTTCTTGCCACCAATTCCAGTTTCTTCTTGCAGCATCTCTCTCACTGAAAGAAATGCCTGGACCTGTAAGAGGCCCACATGAAAGGAGGAGATGGAGATCAATAATCTTTAGAAGAGCATCTCAACACCCAAGTGAGCCTTACTTAGGATCTCCAATATTCTCAACAAATTATGAACAGATAAACGCGTATCCAAACCGCCCAAGCTTTTTTACAACATCTACCCCAGAACCCCCAGGGCCACATTTTTCTCCTCCTTCTGTCCAGAAGAGCCCCGATTGGGAAAGTTTCCTGGGCGCCGAGCTTATCCCTCCTTCAGCTTCAAAGTTGGATTCTATTGAACCTACTATCGAAGGTTTTAAGAAATCATCTACTGGCGAAGAGACCCTGCCATCACTTATGCAGACTATCCCGCTGGTGCTTCTTCGGGTACTTTGTATCAAGGGTTGGTGGAAAGGTTCTGTACACTATCATCATGTTTTTAGGCCTCCACATACTATTGGTGGTTGGTTTGATAATAGCTTATTACCCAAGGAAAAAAAGGCCCGTGTGAAAGTTTCAGAGACTCCGCTTTTTGGTTACGAGAAAAGGTTTTTGGACAAGGGAGTGATTGGTCTACTTGAGAAAGGGGGTTGTGTATTGAGGGGAATCTATGAAGATCAAGATGTGGGGATGAGGAAGTGGAAGGGGGTTTACAGGATGTTTGACATGAAGATGGTGAGTGGTGTATTTTGCATTTATTAAGATATGGCCTAGTCCTATCCAGGGTCGTTTAAGGAAATTGTTTTAACAAAGAGGTGATAGGTTGATCGTAACTTGACTATGCGACAGCTCATCACAGACTTCCTAAATACGAACCCTGCGCCTGGAGCCCCATTAATCCTAGTCCCATACAAGCTTAAAGATCGGAAATAATGGCAGAATCATCCCTGTGAGAAGGACAAAGAAGAGCATGTTTATGGATAAGGCTCATAGGGAAACTTTAAAATAGGTTCAGGTATTAAGGTACGCTGTGTTATAGAATAGATCGGGTATAAAATTTTGTCTCACGTCCTATTGCTCTTTAATGAGTACATGTAGTGTAACAAGTAAATGTTTGATAGTGATTACTATTGATAGTGCCATCCAAATGAAGAAGTCTTCCCAATTAGTTATTTGATATACATTCTTCATAGTAGGTATATGAGCTGCATGGAGTTGTCTCAAGATTTGGACATTTGCGTCAAGCGGATGAGTATCTTAATGGCCAATAGCCACGATATGTTGCACAAGGTAGGTCTCTCCTACAATAACCTACATATTTAGGTTACCCGTCCCACATTTCCTTCATTAGTCTAGATAAGCTCCAAGATAAACCTAGAAGAAATATACGAATGACATAAATTATAAAGTCGAATATTTTAGGAATAGAACCTGACACCACTACATGAGACATATCAGGGGCTTAGCTTCTAAGGGGGTGAAACACCTCCCATAATTATCGTTCGTATTACTTTTCTAACTCCCCTATTAAGTCATTACCTTATAGATAGGAATCATTATCACTATTTGACTAATAAATCCAGCTTTACTATTAATAAAAAATAAAACCATGGCCCTGGGTTTATTCTCGATATTAGTAGTACTAAATATAGTCATACTAGCCACTACTTGCTTACATCAGTGCAATTGGTAGCCCACAATTCCCGGTTCAGTTGGAGATTTCCCTTGGTAGGTCCGATTGTTACTGTTAACTTATTGGGTAATATTGTTGTTGGTGGGATGTAGAAGATTGGCTATTACATGTAATTACGTGCTAGGAATATATATAGGATGTGGTCAAAAGAAAAGAAAGTGAAACCGGGGTTTGAGTTAGAGCATATATATTTGATGTTAGGTTGGTTCTGGAGATATGTGCGATACTTAATAGAAGTTGATCTGGTATTTTGGGTCAGGGTTAATGTTATATTACGTAGGAATATTTTTGTAGTTTAAGCGGTATGTAACGTACGTAGGTCTATGATGGATGTTTGTTTATTTAGGATTGGGTTGGATTTCAGGTTAGATATCTAATACTTTTCGTGGTGTCTACTTGGAGGGAACCGTTAATTATATGTACTCATTGTTTCATAAGAATACAGTGCCAAGTTTTAATATGGTGGATTTAGTCATGAGCTCAAAGTACGAATATAGTTAGAGAAATTATCTCTTAAAGATAGAGACCTTAAGACACGAATTAAATGTTTATTCAAAGGACCTATTCCGGTAGAGTATTTGCTTTAAGGCGCATTATAAGTACTAAATCTATGCCAGGTTTGAGATACGTATCTATTCAGCTAGTATCAAGATACATGTAGTCTCTATTATGTTTAGAAATAGAGCAAAAGTTAGGAGGCTCAGACCCCAAAATCTCTTGTAAATTTAGAGGATAATGATACCCCGTACCGATAGTTTTTTTGTGGATATAGAGGCGAACAGCGGAGAGGCATTGCTATAAACCTAGAGGAATTGACATTTTATATTTTATATTTTTACCACCTATACTAATACCGTTAAACCTTGTATTTATTATAAAAGCAGAAGAATAACGCTATTAACCCCGGCAACTTCCGTCCTCAGCGCCGTATCGATAAGCTTATTTGAGCCGCATTTCACATCACTTCACCCTCTCACCCCCTACCCTCCTTCCCCCAACGACAACTCACCCTCAATCAGGGAAATGTTTCCCCTCCCTGAATAGGCAAACACATGCGAATACGGGTCTGTACATACTCGTCCTTCCACTTCAATATTCTCGCCCCCGCGGTTATCCTCTTGGCTATGGCGTGATCGGCTTTCGGTCCGTATCTGACGATCTAGTTATTTGTAATATAGGAAAGGGAAGAGAAGTTTATGGAAAATCAAAATAGGAAAAGAAAGTTAAAGAATTCGCGTATTGCAACGGCATACCGGGGATGTCAATGATGTTTATGAGAGTAGGTGGTTGAAGAGTGACACAGCACATGATGCGGGGCAAATATCTCTCTCTCCTTCCCTTGAGTTTGTATATAAAGCAATAGAATCGGTAAAGTCTCAATCCATACCACACTACACTCTTCGAACAGCCTCTCAAACTCTCCTTCAGCTCCAAAAAATGCAGAATAAAATCCCCCTTTCGCTTTTCACCCTCAGTAATCATCTCACCCCTCTTCCTAATACCACATCCCTCCCCATTAGTATTACCGCCCACCCCGTAACAGATCTTTGGCGTAAACCTGGCCATATTGCGCACAAATTCCCCTCCTTCTCGACACCTCTCAAGCTCTCAGAGTTCTCTCACGCATCCGTAACGTTCCACGCACCTTGGAAAACCCTTTACGACCAAGGCGGCATATCGTTCATTTTCCCATCTCCCCAGAATAGCAATGATGAGCAACCCCCACGCTGGATCAAGGCAGGTATCGAATACTTTGGTGGGGTCCCTCGTGTATCCATCGTGGCTGCGGATAAAGGTTCCTGGTCAGACTGGTCACTCGCTGGAGGTCCAGAGGGGACGGGTCTGGATAATTCAAATGTCACACTGGAGATTAATAGGGCGGGACCTAGTCTGATTATAAGTGTAGTAGAGGGTGGTGTGAAGAATATAGTGAGGGAGATTACCTGGGTTTTTGAGCCTGAGCTGTTGGAGAGTGATCCGGTGGTGGAGGTGGGGGCTTATGTAGCGAAGCCGACAGCAGATGAGGGGGATGAGAAGGCGGGTGTCGAAGTTGTATTTGAGGCCGTGGAGGTTTGGAAGAATTGAGTATAAGGTATACATGGATAGCTATGGATTTTCAGGAGTGTACTGGAATGGGATCAAATCAAGTAATGCTAACGTATTTCAAGACTCTTTTTCGAGGTGAATGATATTATAAACCGGAGGCAGAAGGACAAGCACATTCCAATTCATTGAGCAGAGATATATCATAGATTAAGCACGTACAGGGAATATCCACAATCCACAAGACAGGGAGACCTTTTTTTAACCAAAAACAGGAGCAAAGCAAGGACAGGCATAATAATTATCTCCAAAATACTATATAAAAAGAATTTAAAATATTACCCCCTGTGCAAAGACATGTTTGCCAGAGAAATAACCAATGCCAGTTCCAGTATCAAATTGTAAACAAATAAAGGGCGAACCAAAAGGGCATCATACCAAACTTGGCAGATTCCACTCAGAAACGAAGTACGAAGTCAAAACTGCAACTTAAACCTGAAAAGAATCCAATACGTGCTGTCCTCCACTCAAAAAACACTCTATTTCTGGGACCTTCTCTTTTTAATAGATCTCCAATCCCTCGAACTCAACCACCAACTCTTCTAGTGGCCTACCACTCACAAAATTCGCAGGTCGACTCGCATAGACACCTACCCTTATACTTTTCTCATCAACCCCCCAAAAGAACCACGTAACTTCTCTCAGCTTCTTCCACTCCACGCCGTCATCGAACCACACCCATAGTGCCTGGTCCACCTTCTCAAACCTAACCTTCAACTCGTTAACACCTTCCGGCAGCTCTACAAGGGACCAATCTGCACCGTCCGATGACGCAGATACGGACGAGGCTGTAGTGCGGTTATCATAATACTCGATCCCCGCCTTGACCCATTTCCCTGCAGGTGGAGGACCACTATTGGGGGCTGCAGACGGGGGGGTGGTAGTAGGGGTTGGACCAGCGAAGATCACAAGCCCACCCTGGTCCCATTCAAAGGCGGAGGTGAGACGGAGGTGGACCGTTACTTCAGCGCGGAAAAAGTGTACAGGGGAACGAGTGTACAGGACGGGCGCCGTGAATGTATCACGGGAGGGTTTCCGCCAGAGGTCAGTGCCAGACCTACGTAAGGCTTCAGTCAGCGTGGGGGGAGGGGGGGGAGAATAAATGAGAGGGGGGAGATGCGTACCGTGCTTTGAGAGTGAAGTTCCCGAGCCATGGTGGGACTTCAACATTAGCAGGGGTGTTGAAGTACCTGAACGAGGAGCTATCCGGAGGCATAGCTGCTTTTTTGTGGGTATTGCCGAACTTGCGATGGTTTATCTGAAAAGAATAAACAATCTCTCTCTCGGACCTGCTCTTTATCTATGTGTGAAAAGGGGTAAAGTGGCAAATACGCGGAAGATCCACGAGAACCTGGCTACGCGGTTTCGGACGGCGTCGGCGTCGGGTTCTGCTCATAAGCCGGCCCGCGGTAGTGATGCTCAAGCGCGCCGGGAACGACAGACTGGCTGCTCTGTTAAGAGAGCTGGATCTTCTTTGACTGCTAACGAACGGCTTCGTCACAGAGTGGACGATACGGTGGGTAAGGCTATTCTAAGAAGAAGAAAAAAAAGCCAAGTTGTCAGCGGGGGAAGTATTTAAAGTGTCTCTCTTGTGCTCTTGGTGATCTGGAAAGTTATAGCTATCTCGCGTGCTCTTTCCCTTAATTCTAATTTCCCACGCCTGTGTAGATCTTTGATGTGAGATCTGATGTAGATGTTCGAATCGCAACCCAACACCGAGGATACTGAGACAGACTCTCTGACAGCAGGCAGTGAACAGCAGAAGGAATTAAGGATCTGTCACAAGGATTCTGAAGACCATCCCAAAATATATACCCACTAAAGTTCCCTGGCATAAAAGAGAGGGAGTGGAGGTAGAAAGGAATGCCAGCGTCCCTGAGTATGTAGAGTACTTACCACCACCCTAGGTATGCACTGTACTTCTCTAGAGGTAAGAAAGAGCGCTTACATACCTTGTACCAACAACTTTTCTCTCTATTTTCGGTTTTATCCTCCTTCTTCAAGCCACTCCTCACACCCCCAAGTCCCTTCGCTCAGAATTGCTTGTCGGCCTGCCTGCCAGCGACAAAACACTAGTTGTTTCCAAGTGTCCTGAACTATCGGTGGCGTAGTAGCGCGTGTAGGACGCGGGGGGGGGGGGGCACAACTGACGTGGCACGCCGGACAGAAGACGGGATGAAGGAACGAATAAGAGGGCCCAGAGTGGGACCGCGTGTACGAACGTAGGGCTGCGGACCTTTTGCTTTTCTATAGGATCAGTTTTTTTTCTCTTTTTCCTGGAGGTTTTGGCTGAAACCTTCGAACCACGGAGCTGGAGATGCAGCAGTCTTGTCTTTTTGGAGGAGTTGTGGAGAGTGACGATCTTGTAGGAAGGCATACAATACCGTTGTATTGATCTTGGTTATCTTATCTTATCAATTGACTGATTGAGGATTATGTAATATTGCTATTGATCTCCAGTTCTTAATATTAATTCTTGGGATTCTTTGTGCTTTAGTTATGAATTTAGGTGTCGTTCGTCAAATCATCTAGGTATCAACTACAGCCCAAGTACGGAACGTGACTAGAAAAGGCATCAGATGTCTATTAGAACGCAATATTGACCAGTTACTCTTTTGTCAATCCTCAATCTAGCGATATAAGTATATTCTAAAAGCAAAAACCTCTATTTCTACAGACTGGTATTTGCCCACAATGGGGCCGACCCACCCACAGAACTAAAACCCCACACTCCCTCCATAACTACATGTACAGCCGTGTCCAAGAAATTTCTGGAGTCCCCATAGCAACGGCAAACCCACAAACCCCAGCACCACCACTACTACAAATACTAGTATTAATATAGGACCAAAGTGGCTATGAGCAGAGTAGATATACAAGAAATTCCAAGAGAATTATCAATTTAGGCACCCTTTGCCTTACCAAATAATGTTGATCCCCCCCTCCCATAAACATCACAAAATACCACCCTTTGCAGGTGTTGCTCATACAAATATGTCTAACTCCTAGAGCCCCTATATGCATTAACGGTGCTAGCTAGTCGTTTCATGTGAGTTTGCTTCCAACAAATAATATCCGGTAGGGAAAGACAACTGATTATGAACTTGTCTCAGAGATCTGCGGTTCGAATCCTGGGAGAAGTAGTTTACTAAGTGAACGAACTCTTTTTGCCTCCCAGGGAGGAGGGGATTTGTTGAATACGGCTGTATATATAAACTTCAGTACCATAACTACAACGCTCAGCTCTGGTGTCTTCTTTATTCGAACAGAAACTGTCTGGTGTACTCTACTCAGCGAGATCATAAAACCGATAAGATTACTAAATAGGGAAATACCCACCGAAGGTACTAAAGAGAAGTAATATTAGATTTAGTTTATGTTTATGCTAGCGTGCTCCATCGAGAACCATACCCCAACACTCTCGAATAATCGAAGGCTAAACCTGCGCAGGATCTTAGATGGAGGTATAGTCTACGATACCTAGGCTTAAATTAAGTTTGTGCAACGTACAAAGCTTAGTATTCTTATTCCTGGGGTCGGTGTGGTTAGGTATTACTAGATGGTATTATCGGTGGTGTATGTTATTCTTAGCGATCCTATTTATGAGCGTATATATACGAATGCGATGGGTAAATTATCTACCCGCTGGGTGTATATAAACTAGCTGATAAAAGGTCTGATTTTTTATTTAGGGGTGGTTGTATGAGTATATCGTAGAACGGTTGTTTGGAAGTAGCTCTTGATTCTGTTTCGGACGGCGGGGTCGTAGTGTTGACATTAGATGAACCCGGGAACATCTTGGGTGAAACAAAAATTTACTTTTTTAGTACTCGGAGCTCTTTGAATACTTGTTTTGGTATGACATGCTTTAGATAGTCTAGAGAAACGACGGATGGATTTGTTGAGTTAGCTATGAAGGGTTACTGTAGAGGTTGTTCTTGGGGTGTGAATTCTATGTTCTAGAGTGTTGAGATGTGGGGGAAGATACAATTCTGTTGATGAGGTATTGTTAGAATGTACTGCTACTTGATAGTATACGAATATGTTTTTGTTATCACATCATTTAAGAACTATTGCGGGTTGGCATATCAGGCTTGGTGAAATGGCTATGGAATCTTCAAGACAGTACTTTCTTAAGTTGGCGTTTAGATTTTCAGATGGCTCCTTATCACCGGGGGACCTAATACCAACACAATTGCAAATGCTACTCTAGTACATAAGTGACCTTTCTAGAAAACTTGACCGACCTTGAATCTGTAGATGTTTTTGGAGTCTTATAAGGGGGTCAAAATCTCTCATAAATAAAATCTCTACTAGGATTTCTATCCCATAAACCGTTACCCACTTAGAAGAGGAATATGTTCCGGTTCCCATAACAGCTAAACACTCCCAAATATCATCCCCAAAAATGAAAATATCACTATACCTAAATAACACAACAAGATTACAGACCAACCATTAAAATATAATCCTATTGAGATATTGTTATACGTTAATACTGTCTAATCTTGGCGTTTTTCTAGTACTTTTGTAACTCAGACCCCTACTATGTAGTCGTCTTAATTACAAACCCGTATAGATAAACACTAGCGAATAACATGTTTCTTTTGTTGTTTTTATTCTTCCTATTTCCGGCCCGAAGGATTGTGATCTTCCTATGTGTGGAGGAAGGAGGTTAGCCCTAGACACATACAACCCCCAGTATGGAAAATACACGTGTTTTCAACAAAGAGTAGATTACTTGGTCATGTGATCCATCATTTGTTTTCCACTTTACCAAATATAAATCACATGACTAACAACTCCATCACTCGTAAGGGGACAGAAAGAAAACCGGTTTTATAAACTCTCCTTCCCTCTCGTAACGTTAGTCCCCATATAACTAATAAAAATAAATAAAAAAAGCTCTGGCCATTATATGAGCTCAGCACTCCATCCAATTTCGGTTAAACCCCCACAGCTAGTGGGTCATGGAGAAAAGCAAAAAAATAAATAAAAAAGCGCATGGACGGTAGGTATTATTTCTAGTATTTAGATCTACCGACTCCGACTCTCTCTCCCCGACTGTCTTCTTCTGAAGGCTCGAGCGGGGAGACCGAGGTTTACATTATTGAGACATACTGTGATTATTATTTAACGGTTATCGTTCTATACCTCTAGCTCTTAATCCCGTACCGAGGCAAGAGGGGGGGGGGTCTCTTATCGGGGGACTCTCTTCAAGTCCCTGATAAAGTGAAAGATACGAAATGAAATCAAGAGTCCCAGAGCTGTAGAGAGATGAATGGAAAGACCCGATACAAATAAAAGGTTGCATACGTATACTCCCCCCCCTCCTCGGCTCATACTCTGCAGGGCGAACTAATGAAACAGTTAATCAAACTTCCCAGAAAAGTGATCCGCCCAAGACACGGGGGTATGTTTCTGCTGCGAGGCTGCTGAAACCAAGACACTTCTTAAGCGCACAAAGCCGAGTGTGATATAGACGCAGAACGCATACTATACTGGATATGGCTATCTTAGACGCGAGAGACAGGTTTAGTAGGCGCGATTATAGGGCGAAGCAAGACATGTGCGTAAAATCCTGCTTTATACGGTTAGATGAGTGATTTATGACCGGTGGATTAAGCGCGGTAATCGCGTGATAATGTGGCTGCTCGATCCCTCTGGCTACATGTGGGTAGACCCCTATGGGGGAATTGTTGTATTAACTGGCCACATGAGGGATTCAAATCTCACTACCCCCCCTGATATAAAAGTGGAAATAAGAGAAAAAAGTGTTGAGAACCTCAGGTTTAACTTCAGCGCTCAAAAAATGTGTCACGTGATCAAGTTTATAGATATGTCAACCCAACCCCCCTCCTTTATTTATGGAATTGCCACTACATACATATTTATGCTACGGGAGATCACGTACCCCCCCCCCCCCCAGAGACTCTTCAGTCGGTCGGGCCGGGTTAGTTCAGGCAGGCAGGCAGGCAGGCATTTTTTATGTAGAACTCGCACAGGGCTGGCATATCACAAAAATATCCTCCCCCAGGGTATGGGATGTAGTCACTAGATATATGATTTACTCATCTGCTGGACGGAATAAAAATCTCTATGCTATATATCTCACCTATTTCCCACGTCACCATTGTTACTTGATTCTCTCTCTCGATCTCTCTCTCCACAACTTCCTTCTCCACAACCTTATGCGTGTGTCATTTTCCCCCCCTCCCCACTACTTTTTTCAATCATGACTTTATCTACAATGTTTGAGTTTTCTTCTATGACGCAGTATGGTAGTTGCCATAGGTACTATCACTCTTCTTACCCTTCTATCCCCCCCTACTCATTACTGACTTCACGTTAGTACACATAACCTTGACGCTTCTCTTTCATTAAAGCCGAGCTTAAACTATACCCCAGATTCCAGAATGAGCCAAAGAGAATACCAATATAACGAGGTCAGTCTATAATATCAGTTTATTACCCCATCCATCCATCCACTTACCTCAAACAAAGAACCAGACCAACAAAGAACCCATAACCACACATTCAAGTAAAACAACCACAAAACCCCCCCCAAAACAATCCAATCCAGCCAAACAATACTCTAGTTGTGGAGCCCACACAGTACATTCATCTGAATGTTATGCCTGCACAAGAGTGTCACATCACTACGATTGGTCTCTTTCGATCATAAGTACAATTGATGACTTATTTGGCACCGCTACTAGTAATAAGACAGATCAGTATGTTTCTTATAGTAGTAGTAGTAGTACTTTGCAACAGGGCAGCTCGTCTTATTGTGTAGATAATAAGAGTACGGGGTTGGAGTATTGTCCTACTGTTGAGAGGTTCTTGCTCGAGAGCTATGAGGGACAGTCTTCGGTTCTAGCGGTTAGGGGTGGTGTAGGTGGGTTGAATATTTCTCCTAGTTAGTTTTGGACTGGAGTTTTCTTTTTTCTTCTCTTTTGTGAGTCATAGGGGGAGTTTGTTTCTTGTGTGTTAAAAAAAAACATCTTTTATGTTTGGGGGTACGTATTTTCAACGGAGTATTCCAGCTTCTTCGATCTTCTTCTTTTTCAGATCCTCTTGTTTATTTCTTTTGTTTTTTGTTTAAAGTATTTAAATACCACATTAAATCTCTCTCGGTTAATTATGCATGTGTGAGGTTATCCAAGCCGGGATCCATCTCGGATATTTAGTAAGCCTGATATAAGCTGCATGCATGCATATCGCCTTGTTCGTAATATACTCTAATTCATATAGCGGTACGTAGAAATTTAAATCCCCAGCTTATTTAAACTCCACGTACTTGCAACTTAAGAGCCTCTAGTGTACGTACGTAACGTAGGGTCATTTATTCCTAATCTGTCAATTAATTGCGTTGGATCGATGGGTCCCATTAAGACTCACACGTCATTAATAGTTGAGAGGGATATATCTACGGAGTACTTGGGTGAGGTAATATAAAAAAAATATGATATATAGCTGGCTGGCTGGCTAGAGAGCTGAATATTATCTGCGCGTGCGTGGCTAGCTGGGTTAGTCTTTTTTCTTTTCTTTTTCTTTTTCTCGAGATATATTTGTAATTAATACTCCGACGTGACATCGTCCACCACATGGAGGTTCGAATACTTGCTTACAATAACAGTCATTAGTCCCATTAGGTGTTTTTTTTCTTTTCTTTTTTTTCTTTTCCATGATAACTTGGATCACTTGTAGCACGCTTTCTTAATATAGTGCACCCTCACTATATATATCCAGCTAACCGCGCGCAGTGGTAATCAGTATAATAACTTCCGATCTATATACCCCCCTAGCTTCTTAGAAAATAAAATTCCGGTCTTGCACATACTAAAAACCCCTGCATTTTACTCGCGCTGGTAGATCAAAAAATAAAGATCCTTTAACCAGTACAATTACTAGAATATTTGTCACAAGTCCTAGAATCTAAATCCCGATCATATTTTTTTTTTTTTTTACCAGGCGCCAGGCTGTACTGTATAATATAACCATTATCAAGAACACGTGGAGTGTACGCCATACACTTACATGGTGGAACCTACGTACAGGCTACGTAGGTATGTATATATACACTGGAATTCATTGCTTATTTCATAATATTCGCCACTGTGGGTTTTATATATAGCTATCTAGAAAGGGATATTTATCGTGCATCTAGATAGCTGACCAGTACTAATGATGTGTGTAGGGAGGGGGAGTCTTTCAAGAGCACCAGTTAGATTCGCTGATTTTTGCTTACCACAACGTAATTCTGCCGAGGGAATTAATGTACTACCGAAGTATCCCAGCGACTATTCAGTTTGTCTGTTGGCGAGGCAGCTAGCTCAGATTTCGCCACACACACACACACACACACACTCTCTCTCTCTCTCTCTCTCTCTCTCAAGGCAGATAGAAATATCTATTTATCCACGTTCTGTTTTTTCTTTCTTCCGCCTTATTTCTTTCTCCCCCCTTCTATGCGGCTCAAATCCTGTAATCCACATCCAGCCATGGGACAATCGTACCGCATGGTGGTTCTGTAATCAATTACATGAACTCATGAATTACTAATACTTTTTTTTTTTTTTTGCATTCTGCCTGATCACAAATACATAAACGCCACTTCTCCACCACCACCACCCCCCCCTCTCCCGGGATACTTTGCTTGTAGAAGAAAGCTTGTTTAGAAGCAATTGGTATAGAATGTAAGTTGTATTTGGGGTTGTGTGACGGTTGTTAAGATATATGCATATGGTATCACTCGGCTGTGGCGGGTGAGTGCTCAGATGTTCGCATGACATAGTAGTTCTCATAATTGTGTATCGTGATGTGGGTCACAATTGAAGTTGTCTTATGTAGGGTGGGTGTTTTGCTAGGTGGTGTAATTAGAGAAATAGAAGTAGGAATTGCATCTTGCTGGGTTTTGGGTTGTGTTTTTTTGGTAGTTAGGTTCAATTGTGGACTACATTCGTCTAGGTGTTTTTCATTAATTGCTATATATATTATGAGGTTTGGGATGTGTAATGTGTATGTAAATTTGGTAGGTGCATGGTGTAGGTAAACATTAAACTTTTGAGGCTCAACGTAATAAACGTTTCTCTCAACTGAAGGAGATCAGAGTTTACTAGCTAACCCCCCCTCAAGAACCCCCCCCCCCCCGTAATCACGGATGTATTTCTCAGGTGTACTAAATATACACAGGGCCAATTCCTGAGGCGATTCTTACAGAATCTTGTAATGCAAGTCACACTAGCTCCCGCTCCCAACAAAAAGATGAAAAGGTCACAAAGACATAAAGCCTTGTGTGACCTACATATACGCTAAGTGACTACATCTCATACTTGTTTTTGTATTACAAAAAACCCCAGGTAATAATCACAGAGCCGAATAGATGATCCAGGAATTGAATCTCAATGATCATCCCTAGTCTAGTTAGATATTACAATGAATCGCAGGGTGGTTGATACAATATAATTAAGCGCGAGATCGACAGGTCACAGCATACAACCTCACCTCCTCCCTCACTTCCCCCCCTATCTAAACGCGATCTACACAAGACACCTCAATCTTAAGGATAGCCGCATCCCCCAGAAAAGAAATATAACCCACCGGATGCACCCGCCCATTGCTTTTTCCTTTCTGCTCTTCGCTTGGGTAAACCCACAGGGTTGGAAGATAGTAAAGCTGACCGGGTGGGGACTCGGACGCAGTGGTGGACATTGCGCTCAGGGCAGTCTCTGGGGAACACAACCCCCCCCCTATATAAAAAAAAGGCATCGAGATGTGAGACCTGGGACGGCCCACGAGGTTGTGGGGAAGATGCACTTTTACGGGTACATACTCAACTATAACCCCATCTTAACTTGCTTGCGACATCTCCACTGAGTTTCTTTTGTGCTTATCTTTATACTTATACAGTATCTACATCTCCGCTTTATATTATCATACCTAGAGACATCTCCACCTCCACCCCATTTATATTTCATGTGGCTGGTGAAGACGGCACAAATCGATATACATTGATTTAGCAGAAACACTCTGATCATGAGCTGGTTCTCTTTTTAACTCCTTTCTTACCGAGAGTACTGTCTCTTAAGTTGGTAATTAAGGAGTGATGTTGGCCGTTACTTGCCCAAGACGTGATACCAACGGTTAATCACCGGGTATATAGCCATACAGAGCCAGCGATTGGTTGGAGCTACTCCGATAGAGTTCCTGAGTGGTCAATTCCCTCCCTTTGTCTCTCCGCGTGGAAGTGACAGCTAGGAAATCCCTGTATTGTTGGTAACATCCGTCAAAAGTTGCATTAAAAGCATCCCCCATTAGATCTGAAGCCCCTCTCTGGAAAAGAAAAAGATTTTTATTTAGAGATCTTCGGCTCCCGTTGTGCAATATTCCTAGTGGGATTGTTTCATTAATCCTCCGAAAAATCCAACGTCTTGGTTAAAGTTACCTAAAAGAAACTTGCACTAGTGATATTACGTCTGAAGGAAGGACCACTTGAACGAGATTTGAAAACAGAACAACCTCCCCCCCCTCTCTCTCCTCCCTCCTCTCCCTCCTCATCCCATTTAAGCTTAGTAACAAGCTGTTTCTTTTTTTCTTTCTCCATTCTCCCTTCACTTTCTCTACGGAATGGAGAGATTCCGAGAACTTGATGTTATTCAAAAAAGTAAAAATACAAAAAAAAAAGATGTGTTACTATACGTATTCCTTTTTTCTTTCTTTCTTTCTTTCTTTTCATTCTTCCTAGTTTTCCATTAGGTTCGGCGTCCTCAGGGTACTGGTTAGAGCTATGGAGACTATTAATTGGCTTATAAATTTTTTCTTTTTTCTTCAAGATATCGTTATACGTGACTGAGTACTACACACACTTTGTTTCTTTTTTATGTGTAAGTACTCCCCCCCCCCTCCCCCATTCCGCCAGATCGAAGCGCCTCATAAGGCATTTTTTTTGAGGCGACAAATTGCAATTAAAACGGGGTCAATTGGGGTGGGGGGGGTTTCCCCCTGCTATACTATATCTGAGATCCAGTACTAAAAGCAAGATCATCATATGGAGGCGCAGCCAACCTAGCTACCTAGTACATTCTGCCTACCAAGTGGGAGAGAGCTTTCAAGGGGAGATATGTAGCTGATCTGCATACGTCTCAAAGTGAGAACCTACTAGGAGTGTTTCGACAAGCAGAAGAGAGAGAGAGAGACGGCCGCTGACCCACAAAAACCTAACCTAACCTACTAGTGCATATACATATATTGTGTTTTATATGATAAGACTCGATCGACGTACATCAATATCCTTAAAAGTTGGGAGCCTTGTTTCTTTTGTGACTTGTAAAAAAAAGGGTTTTTTTAAGCTAGTCCTTCCTTATTAAACCTTGCTCTGTTCCCCTCCCCCAGGATCTCTTGAAAATCAACTCACCTCGGTCAGATAGACTACTCTGTATTCAACTCTTTACTCTATATCTACGGACCCCACCCCAATGTCTAACTCAATTTGTACCTTCGGCAATACTGGGTGTGTTGATTGTAACAGGTAAGCTCAGATTTCAAACCTTTCGTCTTGAGTTTTATTTTATTTTATTATCAATAGCTGACTTGGATTAGATGTTTAAGTTGTCTCCAAGCAGCAGCTACCACGGAAAAAAGTAGTAGGGACGCCCTACGGTGCAACCCCTCAGATGAATGTAAAGTGATGAGAGATGTTAGTTATAAACCAAAAAATACCTTCCGCTTGAATATATAACTAACTTGTTATTTATCCAAGGTCACCAAAGCAATTAAATCACTCAGTGTTCACAGTACTGCGCGTACGAATCTGTTGTCTTCATATGGGGGGCAACACAGAGTCAATAAGACCCACTATGAAGGTGGGGGTCGGGATAAGTCGACCCATGGGGGCAACACATATCGGGTGACCCATAGACTCTCTTCTAAAGATTTGGATAATCTCTCAAATATCGACATGATCTTGTTTCCCGGGGGTAATGGAACATCAACCACCAACTCACCGGTCCAATCAAGTCAATCCCCTCCCCCTCCTCCTCCTCCTCCTCTTAGACAAACAAATCTTGAGGAACATAAACCTAAGGGTGGTCAATTACCTATACAAAGGTTCTTGAGCGAGGACTCTCCTAAGTTCCTATTTGGAGATAGATGGATTTGAGACTAATCCACTCCGATCACTCAATTCTTCTCATGAGGGTTTATACACTCTGTGTTTTTTCTTATTTGGCTAAAGCTAAATGGTGGTAGTTTGATTCTTTGTTTCATTTGTCTGCACGGTTTATTTGTTGCCCTACTTCTTGATCTCTTTCTGTGGACGTACTTCTTTATGAAAAAAAGATGGGGGGCTTGATACGTCTACACGTGCATGCATTATGGAGGGGCCGGCGGGGCTGACGGAGAAAGAGAGGGGAAAAGAGAGAATAGGCTCTATATTAGTGGGTGGAGATTTTTTTGTCTTTTTTTGCTTTATATGGGAGGGTATTGGTCATATTTTTTTTTTTGGAAGCCGGGTGATGGCCTGTTCAAAACGGGATCATAAACCTGCATGAGATCTGTATAATCTTACCACATTGCAACCTCTTTTCTTGTGTGTGTTTTTTTCTCTCTATGTTTTTTTTCCCTTTCTATCATGTTGACCAATAGTATGCTATGCTTTATTACTGTAACACGATTGGGGTTAACTCCAACCAAATGATCTAGTTAGCTTCGATCATATCATGCATTACACCGAAAAGAAATTCAAAAAGGAGATCTTGGGAAAAAAAAAGAAAAGAATTAAACGAAGCTAAGGTCAACTACGCGTTATAACGGTTCTGTATAAAATAACGTCGTCGGATCGTGATCAACGGATCTTGTACTCTCTCTAATCTACAAATCGATACTTTCCCACTTTAGCTTCTTTTCCTCAATTATATTATCCGACTGGGTAGCTAACGATCATGTGGGGGAGGTGGGGGAGAGAGGGGGGGGTGATCAGAATCGAGGGTTAAGCAAGAGCCAAGGATATCTTACATATTGGGCATCATGAAGCTCATGTAGTTGCCTTAGGCGAAAAAAGGATGAAGAAAAAAAAAAAAGAATAGTCAAACTTTAGCCGGGACCCATAGGAGGGGAGGGGAGTACCGCTGGTTTAATGGTCCTGTGATCAATCCTTTCGATTTCTCATTATTCACTTCTGGTCTAGATTGACATGATCTCCCTGTATTCGTTTCTACCTAGATATATACAGAGACCAATGAAAAATACAATAATATAGCTCAAATAAAACTTTACTTATTCCTCGTGAAAGAGTTTTGAAATTCGCGAGGGGAAAAAAAAAGGTGTGCGGGGAGGGGAGCTTTATTGAACAATATTGTGTATATTATCAAAGTGTATATATTCTCACAAACTTAAGAGGTAAGTAACACACCCTAGACTATCATACTGTACAATTATTAGTAAAAAAGAAAACTACTACAAAGAAGAGTCAGAATTATATGACCATATCTAAACTCAGTATAGTCCTACCACTCTAAGCACAGAAAAAGAACTGGCATATATTGGTAATAGCTAGTACAACATAAACTAGCTTCAACTTAATGATTTTGATAAAACAAGAGTACAAGATTAAAGATCTTAAGACTATGATGCTTTTTTTTACTGATAAAGAACACGACTAGCTATCTAGAGAATTTTCTATAGTAAGATCAGCTTTCAATCTAAATCTATAATCTCTGAATAGATCGGGTATGTCAGGCCGAAAGGCTAGATTGGCTGATCCTACCGGGTAATACCTCGTAATTCAACAGTGTCTGCCAACAGCCAATCATATCCTCCCGAGTATCCTATCTATATGTTAAAGTGCCGTAAAACATTATACATATTACTTATAGGGCGAAAATAAAAGAAAAATAAATCTCAACAGTTGAAGCTACTCTGCATCGCTATTTAGTTACAGTGGTATATAGTTTGTGGTCACGATAGTTATACGTTGCCTTGATACAGCCTTATTTCGAGGCATTAATGAACACCCAGATGAGTGAATGTCTAGCTACCAACTGTTCTCCTGGCTTTTTATTCTGGCGGGAATAGACCCTTTGCAGAATATATTACGAGATAATAAAAAAGATAAAGGCTGGTAAACATTCCATATTTGGCCCAAACCCTCAGAAAAGCTTGTGCCGTGTAGTGTACGCCTTGGGCGTAATCGTAATACCTCAGTTATCAAGGAGGCACACCTGACCGGGTTGATTGAATTAACGATGGGATGAACGATCCAGCTAGCAACGAGTTCAAGGCCTTCATAGGGCTTAATTGACAAGGCAGGAATTAAGATTCAAAGCGGCTGTGTATTTTATTCCGATCGTTTAGAATCTTCATGCTGTACGGCCTGCCTATTTCGCTAGGCATGGAGAGAAAATTTTCCCCTTTCTCCTTTCAATCCCGGTAAATGATGGTGATTGGCATATGCCCATCCGCAATACAGTCCTTTATATTCTTTTTCGGCGGCTAGGTTCCAGTCCCCTAGAACAACGCTGGAAACGACAATTATGGTTTGTCCCGTGAACCTCCAGAGCATCTTCCCGTACCACATTCGTATATCTGGGGAAGGCTGTAACTAAAAAGCAAAACAGTATCGTGTATTGCGTTATTGAGTAATATAGGGTCTCTGGGCGAAAAATGCTTAGGTCGTACACAAACGGTAGTGTTGATTGCAAGAATTAAGGTCACCATAATTGATGGGTCTAGTTTGGAGCCTATAGTTGATTATAAACACCCCAAGCAGATCCAGTCAGTCTCACCCCTCTCCCATACCAGTAGAATACCAGGTTTACTAATTGATTTGGTGTATACGGGAAGAGAGGCCCTTGGAAAAATCGACTCGAAGCTTTAAAAATGTTTATTTGTATTTCAAAATTAGAACCTCGCCCTCGATTCACAGGCGAATTTAAGGAATCTGAAAAGATGTGTTTAATAGCGTTTCTTGATCTCCGATATATCCCCCGATGCTAGCTATTAGGTTTAATTAAAGCAATCAACTAATTATCAGTGGCCTTGAGCTGGATTTATAGCCGATATCTAGTATATCCCATGTCATAACTGTACGTGTACTGCTAGAATTTTTTTTCTTTCTTCGACGCACTTTTTTGAGGATAGGAAATTGATAGTCCGTTGCATTAATTGCAAGACATTGAACACCATTCCTCCTGCAAGTTTGCGTCAGAAATTTGAATCATCCCGTATTCATATCTATGGACACTGGAATACATACTTGGCTAGAAAGGTTCTCTAATCAAAGTGATAATGTAAACGGCCTGCTGACTTCCCAAGTGATCAAACCGTTGAGATTATCTGATAGCTGCAAGAGTAGAAGGACACCATAGCATGTCAGAACACTGAGTATCATGCAAGGCTGTAGGGCTCTCATGAGTATCTCCCATGAAAATAAAGACAGTTTAATTGTTAAAGATGATTACGTCGCTCATCCAGTGTATCGACTTCAATGGTGCTCGTTGGTCAATTGGAGAAGGCCTTTTGTACCCTGAGGGAGATTTCCTAAGCCCATGGGAAAAGCTGCGATGTAGAATTATCAGAGTCACAAGATCATGCATTTAGGTACGTTGATTCTGCAAAGAGGTATTATGAGGCCTACTGATAGGCGACGGAGCCTAACTCACAGGAACAGGAGCCCCCCTCAGTTATGTAGTTGAGTTTTGTACACGTCGTTATGCCCTATCGATGATATATGCAGGGCCGATACTTGCACCTTATTTGCATCTAAGCATCAACGCATCAAAGATGGACAAGTGTATCCTGGGATGAGGTGCTTTGAAAGCGACTCGGATTGTTTTATGCCCTGAACCGATTGAAAAGTACAGCTATCCTCATCCACTGCCAGGGGTACGAACCAGAGGTGGCCACACATCTCTTTATGCCCTACGGGAGGGTGCTGGTGCGCCAAGTCTATGGCTTTTTATGGTAGGCAATAGCAGTCCACTCCAGAAACGTCAGCTTTGACGGGCGCCCCCTGCTAGCGCATAGTCTCGATTGGAATTTTGTTGATAGGGCGGACAGGCATGCATGCAATGGACCACTCTGCAATGTGTAGGTATCCACTTTCAATCTAATAACTACATGTATGCACTTTTACTACATGTAGTTTTACTATAACTACATATTCGATAAAGATCGCCTGGAGAATATCACCTGCCTTGTTATATAAACTGAGTGATTTATTACGATTAGGTACAGATATATTCTGTGCGAACAATCTGACCTTTTCTACAAAAATATGTAAAAAAGAAAAAGAAAAAAAGACATCGTGTCTATAGATCTAACAAACCGTGTCTCTGTGCGTTATCTTCACCTCCACAATTTGCTTTACTGATATACTCCACACAACTATAACCCCGGAAAACTCAATATATGTGCTCGTATCCGGGTATTCCGGTCCAGTTGCTACCCCCTCCCCTCCCCTGGCCTCCCCTAGATGCGAGTCGCGTGGCCTGGCATTACGTCTTCAAGGTCTACGTAACGTCAATTCCCTGGTCCCACTACTACCAATCTCAAGGATTGAGGTTTAGAAGATTGAAGATCGAGCTGTATGAACTAGTAGTCTTGCTTGTTGATCGCTTGCATCAACTGAGTTACTGCAGGTGCCTGTCTGCATTTAGCAAGAGAGGGGGGGGGGCGAGGGGGCCAAGTTGATAACATACATGTATCCCTACTATGATTAATAATGGATAAGTGCTTGGTACAATGGATAGGTTAGGTTTTTCCCTTTGTGGGTCGGTTAATTTCACGGAGATATGGGGATCGTGAGAGTAAAATTAAGTTTTTCATATGGGGGGATATTTTTCTTTTTCAACAGGTAAGTATTGTGACGTACTGATGAAAAGTATTTCTATCAGCGCAGCCCTAACCCTACAAAGCGTCGCTTTTTTCCAGTCGGTATATACCTTATGATACTTTGTCCCCTCTTATTAATTGCTAATTAGTTTTTATACGTGCACTTTTAGTTGTGATTAACTGTGAATATTACTATAAGTTACGTAACATACGTACTGAGCACAATGTGGGAAGATATCTCAAGGTAGTAACTCTAAACACGCATATATATATTCAAAAGGGCACTATCGAATACTGACAGCTGTGGGCAGTAGCTGCAGATTATATGCAGATAATTATCAAAACTACCAATTCCGGCCTAAATTAGGGGGTGAACACCGAGGTGCTTCATGTGATATATGCCCATGTGTACTATCATCAAAATATAACATTAAGATCGTGAAACCCGGGGGCTAAAGGGAGGATATCCGAATACGTATACAGTAGTTCCTTGCCTGTACGTACTGTAGACGTCCTTTTAGTGCTTTTAATTAAGAGTGTCCTGTATCATATAGCCTGCCGGCCGGCGAATAAACCCTAAACATATCATGTATGCATGATTTTAATTCTTCGGGAATCCAAAAAAGGGAAATTCAAGAGAAAAAAACCCTCTATGAGTTATATGCAACATAGGACGCTTCTTGAATGATAAAACTCATTTGATTATTCTGAACTCATCTGGTAGATATTTTTATTCTTTCTTTTTATTCTAGCTTCTTCTATGCGTTTTTCCCTTTCATCGAGAATCATGGAATCCCATCCCCTGTATAAAATATTTTTAGTGAGGAATTTTATATTGTCGATCATTGACGGGTAGGTGGATTAAGATCACTATATATACCATCTCTTATAATCCGGATAAAATTAAATATCATTCCCATCATCTCATTACACCCATATATCCATACCTCCGAGCTCAGAACTTTTAAAGATACAGCAATGAATAAAACTGAATCTTCAATAGTGATTTTCTAGCGTCTCTCTAGCACCTACAGGGTCGAGCGGATAACTATCACATGAACTCTCTCGATACAACTACACACCACCAGCGGATATCCAACTATCGAACCCAGCTACGAGAACACATAACAGGATAAACCAGCTTGCAAATCGAGTTCTATCAGAATTAACACAGCAGAAGGGGAGGGGATTTAGGGGTTTCTTCGAAAGCAAAAAAAAAAGGGAAAACACGGGACTCAGGCTATCGAAAAGGCTGTGTTGTGAGATGGATACTTGAATGAGAATATGGGGGAGGCTGTGGGCAGGTGGTAGAATTTGATAATGGTGCATGCTGGCGGCTTATGACAGCCTTGCATATACGGTCAGCTCTTACATGGATCTTTCATAACTATTGCCTAATTTATTTTTATAGTTTAATAATTCTGTGGAATTATAGTTTTCACATGCTTTTTTATCTAGCTACGTCGACAAAAAAAACACTAACAGCGCTGTCATCGAAGATAAAGGGGGGGTGGGGGTGACAGCTGGGATATTTCAATATCTTGAATTACATTCGCGATAATACTGACTTATTGGCTGAACCTTTTGAGAGAATTCTAGGATTATCCTCAATATCCTCTCGCTCGCTTTTTGGGAGCTAATACCTGAGATTTGTGGAATAAATACCTAACTATAATATTCATAGGTGTTTGGGGGGATTCTCTAAGTGAGATTCTTAACGCGATGGCCAAGAGGTTATTCTTAATGTTTAATGGGCTACAGAATGAGTCTGGGACGCCGGAATGACTCATACTGGCTCAGAAGTGACAAAAAAAGTGCCAGCGAGGGCTATATTACACCTTATTTACTGTGGCTTGATGTCTCGGGGGCTATAACTTCGCATCCGGCATATTGCTAATACCAGAGTACGAATCTCAGTCAAGCCACGCTCTTAACAAGCTCATGATAATACGCAGCGGGGAATCTTCCACAAGAGTCAACGGGAGCGTGTTTAGCTTGGTCAATCACGCGGACAGTTTCACAATGACGAGGTGGCTGAAAACGTGAAGTGAAACAAACTGATCCTAGGTACCGAGTCGACAGGGATATAACAAACACTATTGGGCAGAATGTTTAACAGCGTTAGGAGAAATTAAACAGTAATCATGTGTTTGTGGATAAAAAGGGGGCTTGCAGTAGTATTTCTTGGCCTTGGAGGATAAGAGGAGGTCTGAAAAGTCCTTTAGCGCCAAGTAAAATGAGGTGAGTCAAATTCTATTACCAAGTTATCTAGGCTTTTTGGCTATCATTGCTCTAACGACTATTAATCTTGTCTTATAAAAGTTCAGGCAATACGAATATTCATTTTATAAGAGGTAGAACTGAGATATTTTTTTCTAGGCGCTTCGCATAAGGATACCTATAAAACCACATAATATAGGCCGGGCTCAGTGATATCCTCATACAGTAGATCTTTTATACCTACTCAACCTGCAGAGACCCTATACTAGGACCGGAACCTAAATAATTCGATATCACATTACCCCGTAGTCTTGAAACATAGAAAACGGATCCCGAAACATGTAGCCCAACCTATTGAAATCCTGTCTACGTGTAGAAGCTCTTGACTTTACTGATGTAAACAGACTCGTTGGGATAACACTTTTCAAGCACTAGGAAGTCATATTGAAGATCCTATCTTTAATATCTACATATAGAACTTTTAAGAGGTGTAGTACAGCGAACCACGTACCGGCCACTCGATTGAGAGATTTTGATCTAGGGGTACGTCTTTCATAGTAGGATTAGCCCACTTTATGACATGTCAGTAAGCTCAAGAAGCTGAGGGCGAATAGCAGTTCTAGATAAGAGTTCAAACACTTTGTAGCATTTTAAGTGTTTTAGATATTTTACTTTTAGTTAACGGATAAGAGATCTACAGACGTTTTACTTGACGAGTTATATATTGTAGCCTATAAGAGTATATATATATATTGATAGTATGAAGTTAGTAGTTAACAAAGGGTAGTTGTAGGAGATGCAATAGGTTAAAGTGATATAACATTTAGTCGATCATTGCACGTTACATTTATTCACTGTTTCGAATTCGTAAAGATAGATATAGCACGACACATTTACTAAGTCAAACCCCACAAAAAATTACGGTTTTGAACCCCTGGATTAATTAAAAACGCACCTTATATAAGAATATCTTCAACCAATTATAATACACCAACGCACACCAGGCTAAAAATACAACCAAAGAAACAGAGTCTCACTTCATATTTCGATCAAAGCTAATATATGAAACTTTAGATAAAGGGGTGATATTCACTTCATTCTTAAATCCACTTGTGTCAATATTTACTTATTTAAAACTAATACACATCAGAGCCCATCGACTCTGATCCTAAGAAAGTGATTATTTCAAGTAAATCACATTGAATTGCTCCAGTCTATGTGTAAATATTCCAGAGGATTTTGAACCAGAGTTTGAGTGTATGATTCTACTGTCGATCTCCGTAGTATGCTCCAAATTTACACTTACCCCCCTTGCGTGATCTCAAACCATAAGTATTTCTTTTTGGTACAAAACCCCGAGTATTTGGTTAAAAAGGTTTATCGCAATTATGAACACAAGCACTCGGCGGATTTATATTACACCACTGCCTTAATTAGTGAATCAGTAAGTTTCAGGTTGGTGAATTATTACATCACCCCCCTAGCAAAGGTGCTTATTCTTGTATTTGCACGTACGTACCACTATAGAATATCACTTGTTAGAATGTAACTGCTATCACTGCAGGGGGAATACCGTAGATCTTTATGATCTTGGTCTAACGTGCGCTTCGAGGATTCTATTGATGAGAAGAAACCCTCTATATAGACCCTCAATGTTCGAACCCCCCCTCCCCCGGGGGGGGCTACTAGTTGACTTTTTTATCTTTTACCACAATCACCAAAACCTAACACTCGAAAAGCAGGCAACGGGAGAGATTAAAACAAGGGAAATGATTTTCTGACCTCGGAGGAATCGGGAGAATCCCACTATATACATGGGTTTTACGGTATGTCTGACTTTGGCCATTCTGTTATTAGGGGGAAATATTCTAACTCAGATCTGGTGGACATAGCTAGTATAACGTCGCGAGTTTAAGCTCTGTATGAGTCTAGCGGGGTTTAAGAGTATCAAAGGAAGCCCTTGAAGTTCGGTATGATAACTATTATAAGAACCTTTACGTACGGTTTCTATCGATCACAGTACTTCTTCATACTATTGGATAAGTTTAGTACGAATACCGCTTTATTTTACCTTAGAGTCTGCTTTCACGACTTTCTATGGACCCCCCCCCCCGGATATCTTCTCAAGTATTCTCATGCCTAATTAAAGCAAATGTAGCTATTACAAAGTCCTACGTAACCTTCGGGATTGGTGGACACACTCCGGTAGCTGTTACATATATCTTACGATGTGAGGTATTTTATGGGTGGGTTGAGTGCATTTAATTCGAAGAATACTCTGAGTTTCTTATTATATATAGCGAGGGCTTGGAAGACGTAAGCAGGACTACCTAGAGTTGACATCTGCTGGAGGTCCTGACGGGATGTGCACAACGGATCAACTATTAAACTCCTTGGATAGGGTACTGGCCAGTGATCACGGTGTAGCTTACATTGTAAGAAAGAGATGAGAAATAGGAGATGCAAAGTAATTTGCAGACACCTTTGTGCGTGAAGAGGCCAAGAGGTAAGACTTGCATCGTTCCCCTCTCTTTTTAGTATTATACCACTCCCGCCGGCGAAGAGCACACCTCATAAAACTATAATATTTTCATGGCTATGCCGCTTCGGTCGGGGTGGTTGGTGACAACTGGCCAGCACGGTCGCCGCCCCCTTATAAGAACAAAGGTGATTTATAGATCTTTTAGTACTCTAAATACCCTATTGGACTCGCCGATGTTATAATAATAATCCCTACTAATACAATAGGACAAAACCTCAAAGAATCTATCAATTTAGGAATGACAAGTATCTAAGCCCTCTTTGGGTGTATACTATGTATGGGAAGAAAGATCATCTTAATCGAAATAGCTATAGAATTATGATAGTAGCTAAATTATCCTCCTATCATATCCGACCTGCATATGTTGCATATCATCCCTAATCACTCGTACACAACTCACTCATGAGTAGACTAGAAAGGTATTCGAAATGTAGGTTCTGGTTTTATCCTTTTTGTTGACTTCGATATGACTCGCTGAGGCGTTATGTCTATTATGACATGAAGTAATGGATTGCTGTAGAACTAATCTCTTGTTATTATGCTAAACATAATTGTTTATGCTGGGTCACTTGCTATCACTCTGTGCAGATCCTTGCACTGATTGAAACCCAATTAAACATCTCTTTAGCACACCAATGGTTTTTAAGCATAGAGTTCTGTTTTATTTTGTGACCTGGTTGAAGTAATCCAAATACTCTAGAAGTTAATACCGGTAATTCTATTATTGAAACCTTAGACCTTAAATGAACTGTATATTTAGAGTAGCCTAGCTAGACTCTATATATTTAGGTATATATTAAACTGCTATAACACTACCAAAAACTACCAAAAATATCTTGCGGTATGTATATCTATACCTTTGGGTATAATATAGTAAGTTGGGTGGTACAGCAGTCTTGATTCTAACCCCTTTACAACACCTACGGTCACTTTATTGCTCTTGGTTTCTTAAAACCGTACACTAGTAGAAAACTTAGATATATGACAGTTGGAAGATGCCTGACATAGATTTAACGCCCCCTTTATTGGTCGGGGTAAAGTCAAAACTGTTAAGATTTCAAATCACGTCTCATCACTCGAAATAATCAACTCCACTCGCTAGAGTAAGTCTTCGTTGTTATCAATCTATCCGTTATTTATCTGTAGTATATACTCGCAAAACATTCATGTCCTTCATATACCTTACTATAGCTTGAGATCTTATTAGATAGTTCTGCTTCCGATAGACTTAGATAGGTAGTATGGTAACTATCACTCGAATATATACAGATGCCTATATAACTTGAACCGCAATAAAGTTGACAACTATATTACCTACACTATGAACCTGAAATAATTTAGAATCATTACTGGTTGAGAAATTAAGGGATAGGTTTGCCCTAGATGTAATAGTTAAATATAGTGAAGATCTTGATAGATTGGTTTTCCGCGATAGATAGAGAAGGTCTGCCCAGGTGATCTAGCAAACAGTTATATAGCTTGATTGATACAACACTAGTATGATCAAATGTACAGCCGTGTCCAACATATTCCCGGAGCCCCCCTCCCCCTCCATAGTAATGGCAAAAGAGTTCATTCACCTACCTTGATAGTGAACTACTTCTCTCTAGGGAGTCGAACCGCAGACCCCCTGATCCAAGGCCAATTGACCCGCCGATGGTATTTGTTAAGAGTCAGCTCTCATAAGCCCATACCTATGTATAGCTGTGTCCAACTAATTCTTAGAGCAACGGCGGTCATTTTCTGTGATACACCAAAAACTACATGTATAAAGGCCTCCCAAAAAGAGGTATTGTGTGATGACTGACAGGGCTTGGTGACCACATACATCACTTGATGAGGCAAAGGGTACCCAAAGTGGTAGTTTTCTTGGACTTTTTTGTAAATTTATGTTCCTCATAATAATCCCTTTAGTCTTCAAATGTATTCTCAGTATTTGTTGTGCTGAGGTTTGTGGGTTTGCCGTTGCTAGGGGGCTTCGGGAAGTTGTGGACACGGCTGTACGTACATACATGCTTATATTCAATTATGTCGGATTTCCCATACCTTATGTTTCTCACCTATTATAACATTGTGTTAAATGTAGCTTGGAGACTATTTCTTCTAAAAGTACACTTTTTAATTTTCAAATCGTACATTCACCCCTAATAACTAACGCAAAAACCCCCATCTAGCATAATATCCATAAGGATTAATATTCGAAATCATCATCGACACCCTTACTGGCCTTTTTGTTTCCACTTGTCACAACCTCCTGTCTCTTATACATGTCTGCAACTTGATTACTAGTCGTTGCGTCATCTGCACTCTTGTCATCTCTGACTCTAATGAACCTCGGGAATCTCAACGAGATCCCTCTCCCTTTTCCAGTATCATCCGCCATCCCAGCTGCTGCCTTATAAACTGGGCTCAAGCTCAAATCTGCTGTCTTAACCTCCCAAACAACCTTTGGCTCAAACCAAACATCAGGCTGCTGCTTATTTCCATTATCATGGGAATAATATGGCTTTGGCTTCTCGATTTCTAGCTCAGATAAGAGTGTATGAAACTCTTCAAGGTTGGCTTCAGAGAAACCTGTACCAATATTACAAATAGTTTCGTAATTCTGAGTTGAGGGGTTATAGCATGCGAGGAGGAAGGCACCGTAACCCCCAGTGCGTTTACCGCGGCCGTGGTAGGCGCCAAGAACGACGAGATCGAGAGAATCACCGATACCAGCGAGGTAATCCTTTTTGACCTTAAGCCAATTTCGACTACGTTTACTGGGCTCGTACCCACTTTCCTCGCCATCTAACATTTTTACCATCAGGCCTTCGCAGGAGGCTTTAACACTCTCATCAAGGAAGACTTGAATTTGCTCAAGATCATTAGCATCTGCATATGTTGCAAATTTAAACTCTCCTTCAATCTCGGCAAAGGACTCGTGCATGAGCCGTCGACGTTCCTCAAGTGTTTCTTGGCATAGAGACTATATTTGAGATAAATATCAGCACTTATTAATAGGTTGAGAAAAAGTAAGAGTAAAACATACCTTGCCATTCAAGAACAGCATATCAAATGCAAAAACGCAAACCTTAACCTTAACCTCCTCAATCTTCACATCCTTCTTCTTCCTTGTCATCAACTGCTGAAACGGCAAAACCCTTTTTTCTTCCTTATCCCAGGCCACCGCCTCGCAATCTAGTACGAAACTCTCAACTCCTGGCTTGACCCATTGATCTAGAACCGCAAGGATATCTGGGTACTTCTTGCTCAGGTCTTCGGAGTTACGTGAGAAGATCTTCGTAATACCTTTAGTGGGAGATGTTGCAGAAATAGAGGTTGCAGGATATGAAATCGAGGAGTCAGGGGAGACGAAGTGAATCTGTGCGCGCTCGCCATCGTATTTGTATTCACAAGTGAAACGCTTATTTTCGAAACGGTCGAGGACTTCGGAGATAGCTTTTGTGGGCTTGGCCAACATAGGTTTCAAGGGAACACCTAAGAGAATGTTAGAAATAGATCGTCGTTTAGTTAACGAGGAAGAAGATAATACCGGGCTGGAGTTTGCAGACATCCTTCAATTTCATTATGCCATGCTCCATTATTGCGGGAATGATAACTTCATAACTTGGTAACTCACTACACCCAAGTCAGTAATATGCTCTTATCCACACACGTAATATCGACGAACATACCTGAATACACTCCTTAATTCCAACTCGGCCTCAGTTAACATCGAAACACTAGCCTTCTGTTCTTTCATCGCCATCTCATGCACAATTACTGCCTGACTCAACGCAACAATCACAGTATTCTCTGCTAATCCAGTTCTAAGTTTCCCCTCCAGGCCACGAACTAGATACTTTGCTTCGTCACCCTTTGCCGCAGCTAGCAACTTCTTTATACCTGCAACCTTTCGTCCCTGACCACCTTCGCCTTTGATGGTTGCGATCTCAAGTAGGCCTTGATGAACGCTTCTTATTGTCAAGGGTTTTGGTTTGAAAAGTGTTCCCTGATTATTCCTACTTTTCATAGCCACCTTTCCGAGATCCCCGATCTCATTTTGGTCTTCTCTGATCTTCTCCATACTCCTCCCACAACTTTCACTAATAGCCTTCATAATTAGACTTTCTCCAATTCCCAATTCCACACCTTCATAATCAGCCGCGAGCTTGTTAATCATCAAATGAATAACCATCAATAGATCCTCAGGCGTTAATCTCAACACTTGTCGTAAAAACAATGATGCATGCGATAATTTCTCAAGTCTTTTGGTCGTTCCCTCTGCAAGTGTGAAGGTTGCAACTAATGCAGCATATGGCGTCGGGCAACCAGCTTTCCAGTCAGGGAAATGATATGACGGAGCTTTACCTGAAAGTTTTTTTATAACAACTTTCCGGGCCTTTTCTGCAAGAGCTGGTTTCATGTCATCGCCGGAACCTACCCCGACCTCTTCCTCCTCCTCTCCCTCCTCCTCCTCCCCTTCCTCCTCTACAGCTGATTTAGACCCTTCATCCGATTTTTCAACCTGAGTGGGTTTGTCCTTGTTCTTTGAGAACTCTGTATTTTTTTTAAAAAAATCTGCTTTATTCTTCTTTGAGGATTCTGACTTTTTACTCGTTGATTTCCTCCCACGTTTCACAATAGGCTCGCTGTCTTCTTCCTCTGATGGGGGTTCTGACTTTTCTGCTTCTACTTCCGACGTTTTGGACTTTTGAACACTTTTCTTTGGTTCCTTTGGTGTTTTTGCGACTTTCTTGGGACTTTTTGATGGGGGTTCTGAATCCCCTGCTTCTGCTTCGGGTGTTTTGGACTCTTGGACACTTTTCCTTGGTTCCTTTGGGGGTTTTGCGGCTTTCTTGGGACTTTTGGTAGCTGAGCTTTTATTAGGTTTAGTTAATAACTCTTCACTCCCCTCTGATTCATCCATGACCCCAGGTTCCTTCTCTTCAGGTTCCTCGGGCGCTTTTGGGGTTGATACAGTTTTCTTAGGACTTTTAGAGGCCTTTCGTTTACTACGCTTGGCTACTAGATCATCTCCCTCTTCTGCTTCGGAGCTGGTCTTTAGTTCCTTCGGGGTCACGGATTTCTTAGAAGCTGTTAGGCGTTTACTGCGTTTAGTTACTGGCTCGTCATCTCCATCCTCTGTTTCGGATTTGACCTGTGGTTTCTTCTCCTCCAGAACCTTGGGCTCCTTGATGAGCTTTTTTGCTTTTGCAGGTGATTTAAGGACTGGTGAACGTTTGCGTTTGGCCACTGGTTCCCCGCCTTCCTTTTCTGATACAGATTCTAGTTCCTCCGCTTGTTTCGCGGGCTTGCGAGTACGAGTGCGTTTCTTAGATACTGTAAAAACGCCAGTTAGTCCATTGTAGCCCGTTTTAAAAGACTAAGGAGAATTGTTTGCCAATAAGTACCATTGTCCTCCTTCGTTGCAGCTCCAGGTTCTGCGGCTTCCACTGCTTCGGGTGTATCTGTCATCATTGCATCACCTTCTTCATCTTTAACTACCACAGGAGCCTTTTCAGGCCCCTTGTCACTCTCCGCAATGCCTTTATCTTCATTCTTCCCTTCCTCCTTTACAAAATCCTTTTTAGGGGTCTTAAGCTTCGTTTGTTGCTGCACGGGCGGCTTTGTTCCAGCGGGTAAGGTAAAGAACCTCCTAAATTTATGATATGTTAGAATATTTACGTGTGGCGAAAATTTTTCACAGATGAGAAACTCAGGAGAAACCACACCCCAAAGTCAATTGTTTTTTGACATACCCGAGAGTAGCTTGTTTTGGTGGCATGCTTCCAGTCGCTGGTCTAGATATTTCCACTGATAAGATGTTCCGGCGTAATATACGGGTAAGGCAGCCTGTACGCGAAAATTGCAAGATTGTTCCGTGCAAAGCCACAGCGAAGACGTGGAGTGGGTGTGGACCACAAGCTGGGTGAGGGTGAGGGTTACGTGAGTCGGCGTGGGGGTCAGGTGAGGAGACGCGAATCGCTGGATAGAGTAGTGAGGGGGTTGGTCGTTTATGAGTTGACGCGTTTTTTGTGCGACAGGACGCGTGAGGTTGGTGTTTCAATTAAGACCTTTTTCTTTCTTGGCATTTTTGAGTCAGATCCAAAAAATTGAATAAAATGTCTAAACCAGAAGGGGATATCCGGAGAAACTCGCCGGCCAACTTCTACAACCTTCAGGTACTTATGCTCATGAACTACAAGTTAACACACTTGCTAAAAGATAAAATATAAAGGGTAACTAAAACCCTAGTCTACTGGGAAAGATAATGGGATAGCATATATATACAAACTCTCAAGATCTACTTATTAAAAATAATATGACCCTGGATCTAATAATTAGAACATAATTTATTCTTTAACCATAGCGTTGCATCTCAAAGTATATAAGTTATGTTTAGTTAGACCCAACAGATGGTACTTATGAATGAGATCTTTAAGAATATTTGAGGATATAGTTAGATACATGTAAAGGTATAGAAGCGTTGGGCCTAGGTTTCCTTCTTTATGAAATAAACTTCTATACCTAATAACACATAACCCATACCTAGCTCACTATTTTGGGCATAAGAATAGCACCTACTCTTATATATGAAGTTATTTATTTCCCAAGACGTATAATAACTCCTAATAGCTTATCCAGCATTCTATGAGCCGCTAGCCTACCCCCTCTACCACTTATTAGCTTGTACCACAAGTTCATACGCAAATTTATAATTCGGGTGGCTCCATAAACTCTAGCCTATTATAAAGATAGCAGTTACATGTAGCCCACAACAAATCTGGGGTAATACTCCCAGTTGCATACAGGTATTCCCTTAATATAGTATCTCATAGTAAACTAATCACCCTCTTAGTTGCCTCCTCACTAAGCTTCCTCTTGACTCTCTGTGCGTAAGCTCTTACTAATAAGAAAGCCATAAGCCCGAGGGGAAATCTAGCCGTTGTTTCAATGCCAAGGACTGCGCATTAACTAGAAATACATAATCCATCTTATAGCTGCACCAAGGAAGCTCAAAAGCTCTAACTGATGACCTAGGATCTAATATATCAATCATAACCCCATGTGACGCGCGGAGGATAGCCGGAATTGGGTGCTTGGGGTGATACAGCATGCCTACCCACTAGCGGAAGTCCGCGCCGGAAAAAGACCATTTTCTCTCGCTTAATTGCTTGTTTGACCATATCAGAGATCTATGATAGGTAATAGTAAGTGCATCGTTGATTTCCGGAATTATTTGACTCCTTCCTTCTTCGCTAGTAAATAGTGGGTGGTAATGAGCACGCCCTACCTATTTGAATTAGATAAGGTGAATGAACTTGGAATTTTACGCTATCTATCTATCCCCTACTAGATACTATCAATAGCTAATCTGCCGTATGGGGGTATTCGCATTTTTTGGAACCACCAACCCTATCCCAGGTCAAGGTTATGATCCTCGGATTAGATGGAATGCGGGGTACAATATGCACAAGACACAACTATGTAACTCTATATCTCAGGCTGAATAGAGTACACATGCGGGTCTGCCTCGGCGAGGCTGGACGATAAGCTGCGCTGCTCAAAGGTATGCTACACTGCTCAAAGCCAAGAGACCCTTTACAACGTTGCTTGGCCAAAATTAGTGCTTATATAGCCGGATGGAGCTATCTGTGTATTCTATGTACCCCGCTTAATTTTTAATTTGAAAAGACCTCCGATAGAGTTGAAAATCGTTGCAAAAATGAGGATATCATATCAGATTCTACGAGAATAGCTTAGACATACATGTATGTACTTCGCACACTGCCAGGCTATATATATACATACCACCTTTAATGCACGCGTTAGGCTATAGTCTTAGAGAGCTTATAGGTATATGCAGACCGAACTTTGTGGTTCCTCGTACTATTTTCATAAAGAATGGAATTTACACTAAATATGCTATGTGCATGATTTAGGCGCCTTTAGAATTCTCAATAGATGACGTGCGGGGTACATATCAGTGCAGCAGAAATTATTTGGGTGATTGACTCCACGGGGGTTATTGTATTAAACACAAATATAGAGATAAGCTCCGCGGAACGTGGGAATCGTACTAAGTTACACACATTGATGTGCTAGAACTCTTAACTTCTGCTCTAGTTAACTTAGAGTTAATAAGACCAAGTGCATTATGATCTGTAGATAGTGGAGCTTTTGAGCCTCAATCAACGGGACTGAGTTAGATATCGTCATCAATGACAGAATTCTTGGGACCTGCAGAAACGAGCACCTCGGGCTGCAAGTCTGTCCGCAGGTCAAGTTTTGAATCGTACGGCATATTCCGCGGCGAATAAAATACTATACCACAGTATTGTTTCCACGGCAACAGGATGGAACAGGGTGTGCACGAGCCAGTCGTAAGTTTGAAATGAGGAGATGGGTTGTTATCTGGGCGGGGCAGCAACGCCCCGGCGCTGCAGGGCCCGATGCCCTTCTGTGTTATTCTGCTCAAGCAAATTAGAAGATATCAAACAAAAGATGAAGTTGATTAAACCGGTGAAGTGCGTGTATCGAGCAGAGTAAACATCCGAACAAACCCGCTCATGAGAAGAAAGGAACCTCGCCCAGCTCTGCCCATGAGCTATGATGTAGACATACCAATGTAACTACATGTAGGTATATGCGTAACAGATTACACTTGGCCTGATCGGATCCGAAATTACCGCCGAGGTTTCTCCTTCCGGTGGTAGGAAGTGACGTGTCTGTGCTGAGAAGTTCACGGACTCACATGATGTTGACCAGTTCGGTCTTCCCTGCTCGTTCCGGCATCTCTAAGAGGGGTTTTTTTTTGATGGCCGTCTTGTCTTTCTGCAAAGAGTAGGAAAAGACTTGTATTGTGGGGAACCATTATCTCCTATGGATGGGGTGCATTGGGGCTGTATGAATGTGCTCCCAAACCATGAGGAGTTCAATCAGCTGGTGGGTGGAAAAGTGAGGCGAATGCACAGAAACGGTGTTTCCAAAGCGGAGGGAAAGTGAGGGTGGAGGATCGTTGGTTGACATGTCATGTCATCTTATCAATGCTTTCTGATGTGATGGGGGTATTTTTTACGAGTACTTTATACCAGATCACATCTATGTACCCACCTATCGGATAAACAAATGCGCAACGTTCGATTTGTTGCGTGGAGGGAGTGAATTGAAGAGTGAATACTATAGTGTGGGTAGTGAGGAGGTTTCCCCGGCACCGTCAGACCGCCCAACCCTGCATATTCACCCCCCTGTCAAATGTAGAACCACACGAGGTCAGGTAAACCCCACCAACTCCACTGCATTGCCTCCGCCTGTTCCTCCAATCCCCCCCTCTAGAGTCTCCTCTGCTCTTACATACTCCTCCCCTCCCCTCACTTACTGGTTGAATTTCCTGCATTCTGCAACTGGTTCTCTTTCCGTTTCCCTTTTCCTAAGCCCGCATATTAGTTGCTGCTCCTCCTGGAAGGTATGTGACCATTTCCTCTGTGTTGGCTAGATCATTCGTCCTTAGCCCATGTTCATCATCCTTTTCTGTCGGTCGTCCTCATCTCTCATCTTGAATTTCTACTCGTGCACTCGGCCCACCATCTATATCCTGCATTTCTGATGTCACTTTGTCAGTAAAAACATTCCGCTAACCGGTCATGGTAAAGCAGACCTACGATTTTTCTAAAGAGTAGAAGAAAGCCAGCAAACAGAACGGAAAGAAACAAGGAATCCGCTGTCATAAACTAAGTGGAACGACGCAAGATCATAGCTCATCAAAACTCAAGTTTCTTTCATCTTTCACCCTCTACCTACCTGCAATCATACCTCCAATACCTCCAATACCTCTACAGCCTCACTAAAACATCCCTTTACAAACATGAGTTCTGCTGAGTCCACGGCTTCTACAGAGAAGGTAGTATTCTCACTTAGCCTGCTTATTTGTCGTCAAAACTAATATAGAGTGGTTTTAGCCTATCCTCGAACCTATCTCTACTACTGAACACACCGACTTCCTTTCGACAGAAGTTTCAGAAAACTCATCAAAAACACAGCATGCTAAAAGCATCGGTACAACTACACCTGAAGTTGAGGGAGAGGAACAGCAGCTTATTGCCGCTGTGGAGGATTATCCCACCACTCCCGTGTCAGCAATAGATCCTAAATCTAGTTCTCTATTACGGTTGACGGAAACCCTAGAGCTAGAGATAGAAGAAGCACCACTACCGCCATCATCATTAGTAGAGATATCTCCCTCACTTAACCTGAAAGAAGCCGAAGAAAAGCCTCTCCCTCAACAAAGCCCGCTGGAGAAGGCGCAACTAGAAGCTCACGAACTGCAGCTAGAGGAAAAAGAATTAATTGAAACAAAAGATAAACTACCTCCTAAGGAGGAAGAGCGGGAGGACAGTAAAGAAGAGCCTATATCCATCGATAGCGATAAAAAAGCCACGGCGACAATAGAGACCCAACACGTCGAGGGAGCCTCAGAATCAGTAACGGACAAGCTGCTTACCGACAGCACCAAGGAGAGTGTCCTAGGCGGGGAAGACACATCCCTGGAGAAGAATGAGAAAGATCTTCCCCTATCTGGAGCCGCAAGCTCAGCAGAGCCTGAGAAGCACATTTCAGACCACATACCCCCTCTCCAACCCGAATCTGGGGCATCTGAACCTACAGCTGAGGAAGGTAAACCTCTTATAGAAGAGCTTGGTGTTGAGGTTGGGGAGGATACTTCCAAGCCTTTGCCTCACGATACTAAGGTTATTGACTTAGATGACAAACCCCAAGAGACTAAGGAGGTCGAGGTCCCGGAGGAGAAGACTGTCCCTATTGAACTTACCTCAGCTTCAGCGGCTATTGATGAAATCTCCACGCCTAGTGAGCTAGAAGCAGTCAAAGAAATACCCTCAGAGCCGGTCAACGAGGTGTCAGGGGAGGCTCACAAAGATTCTGAAACAACTGAGGTTGCAAAAGAGGAGACAGCAGTCGAGAAACCCTTCGAGAAAGATACCCCCGAGAAAAAATCAACGGAGTTGCCCAATCCAATTTCTGAAGTAGAAGCGGAGGAAGCTAAGGCCGTAGGACCCAATACCCAGTCTAGCGAGGTAACCTCAGCAGTTGAGGAAACATCGCCTACCGAGGAGGTCACATTTTCTGGGGAGACTAGCGTCAATAAAGATACCCCGGAGCTAGTACCTGCCGAGGGTACCAAAGAGGACCATGCACAGAAGACGGAAGAGGTTGTGGCTGTGACGCCAGAAGCCGGAGCTGTTGAGGTTACTGATGATAACTCAATTACTCAAGAAGCCGCAGTAGCGGAGGAACATCTACCAGCCAAGGAAAAGGAAACATCAGAACCTGAAGGGACATCCGAGCCAAAGCCTGAAGCTACGGCTTTGGATGGAACTGTAGCCCTTGACGAATCCCCAGTAGCTATTGAAGAGCCCTCCGTTACCAGTGAAGCCCTGGAGTTGGTTTCTGAAGCAGAATCAATTATTCCAGTACCTGAGATTGCTAAAGAAACCCCCACCATTGAAGAAGTACCTTTTAGAGAAAACTCTACTACGGTAGAATCTTCGACTACCGAAGAGCCTATAATCACTCAAAGCAAACAAACCATTGATCAAGAATTAACTCTTGATAGCTCAACAGTTGATGCTATATCAACCGAAGAAGCAACGACTGTCGAAAATGGACCTGAAGTAACAGAGCCTAAGGAAGTAACAAACTTATCATCTGAACTTAAGGAAGCTGTTGTAGCAGAACCTACCTTCAATCTTTTGGACGAGACACAAGAGCCTGCAACCAAGGAGCACCAAACAGAGAAAGCAACCACGGCCGCGGAACAAAGCCTCGATAATAATACCCCAATTCTCATCACTGAGGGTGCTGCACCCGTAGAAGTAGGTCCCAAAGAAGACAAACAGTTGGAAGAGCAGAAGGTAATACAGCCCGCAATGTCTTCAGTAGTTGTTGCTAATATATCTAGGGTCTTGAAAACGTGGAAAAAGTACAGGAGGACGTTCCCCTTAAAGACCTTGAAACTATGGCAGAGCCATCTACGGGGGAAACCGCTGTCGAAGAGCTACTTGTTGTTGACCAAGCACCAGAGTTAAATGTTACGAGCAAAGAATCCCCCGCGATAGAAGACGAAGCAGAAGAACTCAAAGCTGAACCACCAATTGAAGATTTGGCTGCTGTAGCTGAGATACCAGAAGATAGCCTGGAAAAGGTCTCACAGCCTGCCGAAGGTCAAGCTGCTACGGAAGAGCCAGTTACGAAGGAAGTACCGGTTGTTGAGAAATCTCTCATTCCTGAGGATGCTGGGAATGCCAAAGATATTGAAGTAAGTAAATTTCATTCGTTTGGTTTAACCTTCTAGAATTAGGTCAAATTCTAATTCGAGGTTCAGGGGGTGAAGCTAGTTGAGCCTGAAGACGCTACGGAAGAAATTACTGAGCCCACCATTGCTGCTGAGGAAAGGCCCGAGGTCGAAGATAAGCAGATTCCTAGTGAGGTCATAACAGATAGTGGGAAAGGAGCCTCAGAAGTTCCTGCGGAGGTACCAGAAATTGTTGTAGAGTTGACTGCTAAAAACCAACCAAGTCACGGCGATGATCTTGGTCCAGATGCTACACCTGGACAACAGGATGCATTTGAGAAGCGTAAGGCCGATGCTGAACCTGATAGACTTGTTATTGTTGAGGAGCCTTCTACTCCTGAGTCAGTACCAGTTGATATGACAGCTGCTGAACCGACGCTACAAGAACTTGAAAAGGAGATCCCTCATGGACCATCTGAAGAGGAAGAGAAGCCTCAAGAATCAGCGGGAGAAGACCGGAGGCAAGAGCAACTTACTAGCGATCACGAGACAAAGACTGAGCAGACTCCCACCACTGAGAGCCGTATTGAGGAGTCCCCAGCTGTTGAAGACACTCCCACTACCAAGGAAGCTCCTGCCGAAGAACCACTAGCTGTTAAAGGGGCTCTTGAGGAAGTCTCTGGCGTTGAAGAAAACCCTGCCACCGAGGAGACCCATATCCTTGAGGGGGTACTTGCAGCCAAAGACATTCCCACTGTAGAAGAGACTCCAGTTGTTGGAGAGATCCCCCCTGACATTGAGGAGACTTCTAATATTGAGGAGGATGCTGTGGTTATCAGCCATGATGATGCAAAACCAGAGGACGTCGCCGAAGCCGAAGCTGCTGTGAAGATTCCAGATCCTGTCGATGATGAGGCATCAGAAGATGCCATCATAACAGAGATTACCGAACCCCTACCATCATCTCAAGAATTGAAAGAGGAGAAGGCCGAGATCCACGAAACCCCGGAAACTGCCTCCAACAAAGATTCTCTCACAAAGGAAACCCCCGAGAGTCTGTCTCAAGAAGTATCTATCAATCCACTTCCAGCTTTCGAAACCCCTAACAATCCAATCAACCTTGCACCTGGTGAAAAGGTCCCAGAATTTGGTGCTTCATCCATCAATGCGAATGTCAAGTTAGACCCCGAGTCTTATGAGAAAGCAGATGCTTCCAATTTTGGTGTTAAGCATAACGCAGTGCCAGAAGAGATATTTTCTGTCAATCCTCTACCTGCCTTCGAAACTGCGGTCAATCCAATTGATCTTAAACCTGGAGAACTTGTCCCAGACATTGGCGCTACTTCTATTGAGTCTGCTGTCAAGTTGGATGAAGAGTCCTACGAAAAAGCCGATGCGTCTAACCTTGGAGTCAAACAAGAAACTGCAACGGCAGAACCTGAAGACTTCTCAGTCAAGCCATTGCCTGCCTCCGAGACTGCTGGGAATCCTATCGAGCTCCAACCTGGCGAACCAGTCCCCCAAATCGAGCCTTCCTCAATTGAGTCCAATGTGAGGCTGGACCAGAAATCTTATGAAGAAGCACATGCCTCAAATCTTGGGGTTAGGCCTGATGCAGCGCCAGAAATATTTTCTATTAGTCCTTTACCAGCTTCTGAGACTGCGACAAACCCTATCGATCTTCAGCCTGGGGAGCCTATTCCTGAGATTGGTTCGACGTCTGTTGAATCGAATGTAAAGTTGGACGAAGAGTCTTATGAACAAGCAGATGCTTCTAACCTAGGGGCCAAACCTCTAACTACCTTAGAGACTCCCGAGGAAGTTCAGGAGGTTTCTATCAATCCTTTCCCTGCATCTCAGACTCCCGGAAATCCAATTGAGCTTCAGCCTGGTGAACCAATCCCGAAGGACCAATTGAACATCGTGTCCCTTGACGCAAATGTCAAACTAGACGAGGAATCGTATGAGAGGGCTGATGCATCGAATTTCGGTGTTCAACCTACTACTGATGACCAGTCAATTCCAAAACTAACAGATAAGATTGAACCCTCTACTGATGTAGTGGATATGGATGGTGTAAAGGAGGCTGATCAGAGCATTGATGAATTGGTTGGGGCTCCTGAGGCTGAAGCTCCTTCTACAATGAGTGAGTTTTCCTAACTATAACTCTTATGCGAAGACTACCCTAACTAGATTATGATAGAAACTACCGAAGGGGAGGATAATAATATTGGGTTTGAGGCATCTCCTGAACCGACTGAGACCGAGACAGTTGAGCCTGGACTCTTTGTTGACAAATCTACTGGAGAAATTACTGCGCCAACAGAACCTGAGTCGAACGTTGGTATTATTGCTGCTTCTGTTCTTGGTGGTGTTGCCGCTCTTGGTGGTGGGGGTGCTGCAATTATCGCACTTACCTCTGAGGATAATACTTCATCCTCAGAGACTTCCGACAATAAGACACCTAAAGAGCCTACTGGGACTGATAAGAAACAAGCGGTTGCTAAACATGTGGATGAGGAATCCATCATGGAGCCTTCTCCCCAGACTGCTCCGTCACAAGTTCATGGGGTAATCGTTCCAGAAGCAGATGCTAAACAGGTTATCGAGGATGCCGACACCTCAGAAGCTCCAGCAATTCTTATTTCATCTCCCCCAATCTCCCCCGCCGTAGGAAAACAGCAGGATGAAGAAGATCGCACTGTAGAGGTCATTGAGCCTACACCAGAGATTGTTATTGAAGGATCAACACCAAATACAGTCGGGCGAGAATCAGGTGAGATATTCTCTCACCCGGTGTGGAACCAGTCAATTACCCCTTTCTTACACTACTCCCTAGAAAACACCCCTGAAGGTGTCAGGCGAAGGCTTGCCGAATCCACTTCGCTGAGCCGGCCAGTTAGCAGTGGCAATGATAACATCTCAGCAAAACAGCATAAGAATATTATGCGTACTTTCTGGAACCTTCTCCTTTTCAATTGGCTTGGTGGGTTTGGGAAGCTATTTGGGTTTGGAAAAAAATCTAAGAAGCCACAAAGGGCTACCCAATAGGTTTGGAGGAATAAATTAGTAAGATGGAAAACACAATGGGTACATTAGGTAAGAACAGCCAAGGTTGTTGCCAACTCGTAATTAAGATATTTGTCTTTTTGTCGCATTTCTTTCCATTGTCGCTTAGTAGCCTTGTTTCATTCATTTGTAAGGTGTGTATTTACCTCTTGTAGAGAGCAGGCAGTTTTGTGCACTTTTTCTTTTCTGGGGCACCTTTTCTTAAATTTCTAGTCCCCATGGTGGCATCTACTTGCGCTGGAAATATTTCTAAGGGCGTTTTCCGTGTTCATTCCGTATTCGAGCGTTTTTTTAATGGAATGGTTTGTATTTTCAAATCACATTCCATTCTTTCCTTTTTAATGATTAATGAAATGAAAACAAATTCTTTAATCCTTTTTTCATGGAGTAGATTGACGTAGTAGTCGGGTAAAGAACATTGTGGCCGAGTGATATCCTATGGTATTGGTAGGGTAACCCAAAAGTCTATTGCTGACGTCAGGGCTCCTTATACTCTAGCTGAGCTTAGCTCAAATTTTTGTCCCCTGACGATATTTCAGCATCCCACAAAGTCTCCTGAGGATAACTTCTCCAATCACCTCTATAGTCGGCTATACCTATAAACCCCTATATACAGGTTCATTCACTTGCATTACCTTCAATCCTGCCATACACAGCTACTTGCCAACCGAAGCCTTCGTAAAATTCGTCAGAACTTCAATACCATGTCTCTCCCTCCATCAACAATCCGCATCAAGCGCAAGCTTGACGAAGCTCCTGTTCAAGCTCTCTGTACTCACTTCTGTTCCACTTAGATAACTCAAATCTTTTCTAATATCTTTTCTTCTAGACGTCGACCGCTCAGAAACAAAGCGTCAAAAAGTTAAAAAGGACTTTGTTTTTCGTCTTGCCCGTACTGTTACCTCTCCTACCGATCCTACACCGCAACCTTTCCAGCCACAACACTTTCCCCGCCCCAGTACTAGCGGAATCCCACAGGTCCGCAGCACGCTCACACCCGCCTCACGTTCACGACCAGCCTCACCAAATGTTGGTGCAACAGGAACTCCCTTGGCTTCGCGGACCCCTTCCCCGGGCCATGGAATCGGACCCCTTCCACCTGGATCAAAATTAGCTCTTGATACAAGTAGTACAGACTCTATAAAGAGAACAAAGCCAAGAGTTCCATTGAGCGCGATCGCAAGAGGAGACTCATATAAAGGCGCCATTAACGTTGAGTCTCCAGCGGCTCTCACGCCTGTAACTCTAGCGAATGGAAAAGAAGTTTCAAATATTGATCATCCTGGATCTTCGGGTGATAGTGAGGGCCCGGTCCGCCAGGGTACGTTCGGTAGTGATAAAACGCACTCTTTGTCATCGAGTCCGGTTGGGAATGGTACTAAGCCAGTACCTTCCCCAAGTACGACAGCGAGTAAACGTAAAGCTGCGGCTGCAGTACGAAGGTATCACCTAGCAAAACGTCTGCGAATAAAGCATCCCCACCCTTACTCAAGCGCTGCGACTCGCCGTAGCGCTATCTTTGTCAGGGAATCCTCTGAACCACTTGATGAAGATGCTCCAATGGAACCAGATATGGAAATGGAAAGGGTAGTCGAAAAAGAGGAGCCGGTCAAAACTCTGAAGCGCCCCCGGACTCACCCAGAAGAAAAAAAACGAATCGAGGAAGAGAAGCAAAAGCTTCAGCTAGAAAAAGAGCAGGAAAAGGAGCAGGAAAGAAAGAGTAAGGTTAAGTTTGAAGAGCAGCCAGAATTAGATCCCCTTACTATGGCTATGCAGAATATGGTTTTTGAGTATCTCAACTCCGAAAATAATGACGGTATTCGGAATCTCCCTGCTACTACACTACCCCCTCGAGGAACACCCAAAAGTAAAATGCAGGATAAAATTGGGGGAGGTCTAGGGGGCGGTACTTGGAAGGATGTGGATAAGAAGGAAATCGATGAGGAGCCAGAAGATGAAGAAGGCTTTGTTTACGACGTTTATATCCGTGAGGAAGTCAAACCGGAAAACAGTAAGAAAGAAGGCGAAGACTATGGTCTTATTATGTAAGCAATTAAATCATCCACTAACGACTCATTTGCTAACTGAGCTATAGCATTCATGGAAGTGATGATGAGGAATGGTGGTATGAAGGTGATGAGGATGTTGACAGTGATGATGTCTATGGCAGCGATGACGAAGATAGTAATGCGGAAGACTACCACACTAACGATTACCCTGAAGAGCCAACCTACGACTCCGAAGACGCTGATGAAGTCGATGCATTTGGTGTCTTGGGTAATGACTCTGCTGATGATGGAGACGATAGTTCTGATTCGGATGGAGGGTTGTTTAAGAGCTGGAAAAACAAATCGATGAAGGGGGTTGATGAGGAGGAGTATGATCTTGAGTATGACGAGGATGTTGATGCAGAAGCAGAGGGTATGAGGCGTAAAATGGCGGGAATCTGGGGGTATAGGGAAGGTGGGAGGGTTGTTGCCGGCAGAGAGGCCAATAGTGGGGATGAAATGGAGGATTGATATCAGGAATAGGGGGGTTCCCTTTCTCTAATTTAGATTAGGATATTAGGGGTTCGGGATGTGGGTTAGTTGCGATTCCTTTCTACTTTGAATATTTACGGATAATTTTCTGTCTTGCTACTGTATCAGCGCTTCTCCTAATACTAGGGAAGTACCTAATAGATCCTACCCTTAATTTAAGGATGCCCCTTTCAGATATGTTATACTAGATTTATTTACACTATTAAACTAAAACTAAAGAAAGAAACTCGAAGGCTAAAAAGACTTAAAGATGAATATTTAACAATCTTTAAACTAAGCACTCACACATTCTATTACTCAACAGTCATCTAAGAACATTAACTATTGTATATACAGGCCTATTCCGGTATATGCTTTGAATGTGTCAAAATTTATATGTACTTTGAAGGTGGATATCAGTTGATATTTATTCAGCAAATAAGTCATAAGACCCAACTATGTGATTATAACTTGAAAATCTAATAGCACATGTATTAACCCTATCTATATACCACTCGCTATCACCATACCCACCCACATGCATTAAGACCTAAACCCTCTCTCCAAAAACACCCTCCATCGAGTGACATGCTATGATCACCCCGTGCACCTCTCTGTTGGATCCCTCCACTCCAATCCCATCCCTCTAAATAGCCTCCTCTCTGCATCCTCCATCGTCTCTCCCACTCTCGACCCTGCATCTATTCCACCTGCCTTTTCGCCACTACCAAGCTCAAACACCCCTTCACTAGTAAAATTCCATCCTCTACTTTCGCACCAGAGCCTCAGGTCCCTCTCGAATGTAGAGGCACCTGTCCAGCCGAGTAGCGCAGTCCCTACACATTCTGTCGGGGCGAGAATGATGTCGACGCGCCTGTGGAGGTTTTTGTTTTTTCTTCGTCTGTCTCTAGGGGGGAGAAGTGTTTGTAGTGATATATCACTGTATTCTTGTTCTTGCCAGACGACCATTGCTTTATCTAGTCTATCAAAGCCGCGGTGGTGCGGTATATCGCTGTCAGTGGTAGGAGAAGAGCTTCCTAGATGGAGGGTGTAAGTTATCCACCCCTCTTTCTCTAGTGATGCTACAAGCTGCTCTATGAACCCACCGAGGGTCTGGGTAGCATCTGGGTGTGAGAGTAGGATATCTACATCACCCATTTCTTCACTACCACGGCGGTATGATCCAGCAATGATGTGAGAAATCCTAGGCTTAAGGCGTTCGGCATGCCGCGCGATGATTTCTATAAATATTAGTCTACAGAGAAGAGAGAGGCAGAAATATAACCTTACCTGCTATCCTTTCGGCTTCTATCCGGGGGATCTTCTGCTGGAAGTCATCGTAGTACTTGACTCCAATCTGTTGTGTGCGAGTGAGTCCCTTCCAGCCAAATTCGACTATGTCGTCGATGCTTCTCCATCGTTTCTCAAACCACATCTCGCGTGCGGTTTTGGGCCCGACACCCCAGATAGAGTAGAGTAGCTTAAGCCCTGCAAGGTTCTCACTTTTCTCAAGGTCTTGGACGGCGGAGATTGTGCGCTTTTCAGGGTCTGGATGCGAGTGGAGCCATTCATGGAAGAGAGAAGAGATCTTGCCATTGCAGCCCGGGAGAAGGACAACTTCAGAGCGGGAATTGAGAGGGTGTGGATATGCTTGTAGGACGGCGATGGCGGTGGAGTATGCACGAACGCCAACTTCGTCAGATGTTAGGATGCGTGAGAGACGAATATTGTGGAGTTGTGAGATGAAGAGTTTGTTGGGGGAGTAGGAGGGAGTTGGGCGACAGCAAGAGAATTTAACCTAGAAAATTATTAGTTGAAATTTTTTCCCCAATGATACGAAAAATGATACATACATTTCCCTGCACCCACCCTGGCATCTCTTTCAGTACTCTCGAAACTCTGATATCCTCTTCATACTCTGGTGTGCTCGACCTATTATCCTTCTTCCTACCTTTCGACAGTGCTATAATCCCCTCAGTAGCCCTCCACGCATGATCCCCCCTCCTAGATCTAGGATTCTCACTCCTCCGCACCCTATCCTCCTCACTATTCTTTACCGCATCCCTCCTCGCCCTCTTTAGAATACCCCTCCTCCTCTCTTCATCTGTAATCTCTTTTTCCCTCCCCGGCCTCTCAGGTGAGGGTGTAAGCTCTAGTGCGGTAATAGTTGCAGTATAAACAACGTACTCCTCTATAGGCAACAACCTCCCCGCCGCCACACTCTCAACGAACCATTTGAGTTTCACCACACGGATAGGCGCAGAAGAGTTTTCTGATGATAGTGGGGCTGTCTTGATCCCACGACCGCGGAGCTCAAAATCACACCGTTTTGCGGTGTTGATATCGGCAAGAAAAAGACTTGCCGTAGATGCAGAGGGAGTTAGAGGGCAGTTGTAAGAGCGCAGCTGTGATGTGAGAGTACTTAGTCTTGTGTTGTCGAGGTGGGTTGGGAGGAGAAAGGTGGGAGAGAGATGGGAGAGGTCCAGTGCAGGGTTCAGAGACATGACCGTATTGGGTATTAGAATAAGCTATATAGGGGAGAGATTGCCAGGACCAGTGTGCAGGAAATACCTAGGGTAAAGTATCAGAGAAAATCCTGTCGATAAAGGAGGTGGGTGTCAAGTGGATATATACTCTCAGAATAGTGGGAGAGCGGGACGACGTCACTGCAGGTGTGAATACATACCTGGATTGGAGCGCTCAGACTGTGATAACAGGCCAACAAATAGAAGCACGGGCCGCCTATTGGGGAGCAGAGAAGAAGAAAAGAAAAGATCAATAATCAACGATGTGCCCGCTGTCAAAAGAACTGGGCTCTAATTGGGTACGGGACAGCGCCACTAGGCCAGCAACCGGTCGAAGCTATCCATCCGATGGTGAGAGCTGTGTCATTGCGGAGAGTGCACAATCACGATGATGGAAGCGTTGCTGCCTATCGGGGGGCTGCTGACGAGTAATGTGGCTGCCTAAAGATTCGGTGGCAGCTGAGGAGGTTCAGTGGTAGTGGTGAGTGGTGAGAGATTCTCATGTGTTGATTAAAGATGGATGAATGGACGAGAGGGATCAGATCAGTTATTCACAGCTCCATAGCTAGAGTAGAGTACCTGGAGTACAGTACTTATGTCTACATAATAAGATTGGTGTGGTGGTCGAGTCCCCAAGAAGAAGTTGCCAGGGGTTCAGCCCGGGAAGAGTGAGTACGGTCCGTGCAGGGCATTGAACACTAAGATCTGAGATACATCATACATACCCGGGTGTGTGGGGAACAATGGGTTGCATTGGGTGAGGATTCTCCACTGTGCCGTGTATATTCTACGGACTGGAAAAGTCGCACCTCGATCATTTCCATGTCTGTGGATTGCAAGTCAACAGTTATGTAACACTGAAAGCTTTTCTATTTCTTATTAGATCGAGGGGGAAGTTGCGTTCTGGTGTTCTATTTTCTAGAACAAGCACCGAGATACATGTATACTTTATGTAGCTAATAAGCACACACACATACACCAATGAATCAATAGATGTTATCATATAACACAAAAGAAAAAATAAGCAGAAAATCTCCCCAAAATACATGTACATGTACATAACCCATAACTCTTACACTAACCACTCTCGTCTACATGTACTATAGTAGCTTGGGACTAGTATCTCATATATATTTCATAATACTCGCGCGTTAACTAATAACTACATGTATATATACAGCTCCAAACACCATCAAAAAATACAAAGTGAATAGACCCCAAATGTGATTAAGGACAATTAATATCTGCTTAAAGTACCAAACATAATACAATGTAATTTTTACTAGTTTTCTCATTGCTATTTTACTATATATACATCTTTTAGTCGTTGTAGCCCCATTCCGAGTTATTAATTAACGTGGGGGTACCTAAAGTTCATAATACCTTAGGTTCTATCCTACACGACAATTCCTAAATAAACAAACTATCCCCTCTACCAATACAACGGGTCCATCAACGGAACTGACTTAGTCATACCCTTCTTCGCCTCCTTAACCGCTTCAATATAATGAAATACTAGGTATTTCACCAGCTCACCCCCCAACACATACCACCACTCGTCCTCATACCGACCGACCGGACCCCCAAAGTCAAACTCATCCCTTCTAGCCGGCAGCTTCCTCTCGCACTCTCCGAGGTAGAAATATCTCATTCCGTCTTGGACAAACACGGCATGCTCCCGCATCCCGTTTGCGAACGAAGTGTGCAGCCTGCCGATATTTACGGGGCCTGAGTTGGATTGGATAATATATTGGCATTCCGGCATATTATAGAGCTGGCTTTTGGCGAGTTGGTGTGAAATCTCGGCGGCGTAGCGTGGACTGAACTTTCTGGAGATGTTGTTTCCAAGCTTCCAGGCACTGTGGTAGGCGCCGTAGATGGGGGTGGGGTGTAAGTGAGTGAGTGCCTTGAATTGTCCTTCTGTGAGAAGTAATGAATAGGGGAATTGCGGGATTTCTGGGGGTTCGTCTTCGAGGAATTCCGAGTCTGGCGTCTCAGAGTCTGACGCCTCGGAGTCTGACGTTTCAGAGACGAATACCTCTGGGTCCGAGACTATTGCAGTGAATGCAGTAAATTCATTAGTGGAAGTATTGGGTTCATCACCAAACATCCAGGAGAGATCCCCGGGGGGTGGATAGGATATCTCTACGTTATGTAATGTTAAGCCTTGAAGTTCTGGGTTTGAGGGCTCCGCACCAATTATTTTTAGAGCATCCATTATGTGAGGCCTATCTGGGGAGATGTGGTTATATCTTTATCGCTGTAGTGATCGCTAGGGGATCTCTCGACTCGGATGAAGAGAGGGGAGGCGGGGAATGTGGTTAATTTATAGGGATGAAAATTTACTATACTTTTCTCGTAAGTTTTAAGAAAAGATCATCAGGAGGTAGTCACACTTTAATAATTTCGTCATTTGATTTTTACTCAAGTTTAGTGTGTCCACCTATTTGCACTAACTAAGTACATACACTATAGGCGAAATAAATCAGCTAAGAGAGCTCAAACACACTACTGGAGATGTTGGGTGTTGAGTAGCAATCGAGCGCAAGTTAGCCCACTGCAGTAAGGATACCACGAATCTTGGGAGATACTCATGCTACATGGTTTTATCTACATATGTATACTAGATTTCGTCTATGATGTGATACTCACATTACGATGTCCTTTTTTGGTCTCAGAGTTACATCACGGTTGTGGTCTCCCTTTTCTGTTGGAGAAAGTTCTCTTAGGTTCTAGGCTATCTATGTACTTAGTAAATATATAATCTCACTTGTACGATTAAAGTTCCCTCACCGAGTCTCACTCGACACTAGTATGTGTGGTTAGATGGGACAATCTCTTTATGCTACAGTTAGGTCCATATACTATAACCAGACACCACACTAAACGCAGAGAAAACCCCACCCCACAAGAGACAAGCACTAGTAGTGTGGAGAGGAAACACCGTCTCTGTCGGGATGGCTAGGCTTGGCTATGGGCGTTGATATTGCTGGATGAGTAATCAATCGCGTGTTGTGGTTCAATGGGACTCCCGCAGCAGAGGAGACGAGAAAAGAGTCAATTACATCCATCTCCAGTTATCCCACTCCAGTTGCGACGTGTATATTTCAACCTATCTGGGTGTGGTTCTCTTTATTCACACCCCAACAACAACCCCTAACCCACCGACCATCCTCTCTCCCGTCTCTCCGCCGTGATCCACACACCCCCCCCAATATTATCCACCCCCCCGAAAAAATCTCCCACGCGCTCTCACTACACACATATCCTATCATCCTCAATCCGTCTACTCCATCGCGTCGCATATACTCACCTACCGTCAGATATCATAAATTACACACGCGATGGCCCGCTCTTCCCGCCCTCCCCCAGAGGAGGACGAAGACGAGCAACAGCCGTCAAACGTGCTTCAATTCAATGAGCCCCTCTCTTGGAAGGCTGGGAAACCGATTCCAACGGGTACTCTCATTAATAGACTCAAGGCCCTGAGTAAGGAGCTCATCGCGCTTGAACAGGAGGCTGTTGATCGCGAGAGTTTGGCTACCCCTGCGAAGGAGTTGGTATCGGTGGGGTTATTGCAGCATAAGGATGGTGGTGTCAAGGCGTATGCAGCGTGTTGTTTGGCGGATATGCTAAGGTTGCATGCGCCGGATGCGCCGTATACTGCAGTTCAGTTGAAGGTTGGTTCTTTACATATTTTTTTTTTACTCTGCTCTACGTGGGTGTCTACGCGATGCTTCATCACGCGAGAATTTCTTGTCGTTGGTGGCGTTTGGTGTTTTGCTATTCAATCGCTTTAATCATCTACTATGGGCAGAAATTAACAGCTTTATAGGATATATTCGAGCTCTTTGTTCGCCAGCTCCGTGGCCTCTCTGATCCTGAAACTCCTTACTACCAACAACATCTCTACCTGCTCGAATCTCTTGCTAGTGTCAAGAGTGTAGTCCTCATCTCAGACATCCCTAACAGTGAATCAATTACACTCAAAATCTTTACCCACTTTTTCGACCTCGCCCGACCGGATGGCCCTAAAAACGTCGAATACCAGATGACGGATATTCTAATCCAGCTCATCGAGGAGTGCAATTCCCTCCCCTCAGAAGTCGTAGACATAATTGTCGCGCAGTTCTTCCGCGCAAATCCAAGCGCTCTTGCAAATATCTCGGCCCGTGGGAAAGCAGGTGCCAAGGAAGTCAAAGGTGGGAAGGGGAAGGACGATGGGCAACTGAAACTAGTATCGGCTCTGCCACCACCTGCGTATACTATGGCAAAGGCGATTTGTAATGCCTGTATTGATAAGATGGCTCGACAGATTTGCCAATACTTTTCTAAGGTTATTCTAGATGCCTCACCTTCATCACGCCCAAGGAAGGGTCGACATACCTCCATGAGCCCCGATTCAGACTCTGATGACCCGGCACTCCATGAGCCCTCACATGAGGACCTCCAGGAACTGCACAAGGTCCATCTCCTCGTTAAGGAGCTCTGGAAGGCCTGTCCTGCCGTTCTCCAGAATGTGATTCCACGGCTGGAGGAGGAGCTCCTCGCCGAGAATGCAGAGTTGCGGGTACTGAGTACCGAGACGATTGGGGATATGGCTTTAACTGGTGCGTTTGGCGGGAGTGCTCCAGCTACGTGGAAAGCGTGGATCGGCCGCGCAAACGATAAGAGCAGTGCTGTCCGCGCTAAGTGGGTCGAGGCTGCAGTAAGGATCATAAAGGAACGTAATGATTTTATGGCAGTGCAGCTTGTTGATCTCATCGCTGGGAAGCTTAATGATCTTGACGACCGCGTTAGGCTCTCTGCATGTGTTTCATTGGGGGAGTTGGATTATGCTAGTATTACAACTAAGCTCGGTGCTGATCTTTCACCATTTAATACATATGACCCAGGTATGGGTTCTGGTGCCCCCGCTCGTAAGGGGAAGGGTGCAGATGAGAACACAAAGAATTGGGGAAAGAAGATCCTCCACAACCTCGGTGAGAGGGTGCGAGACAAAAAATTTAGTGTGCGTTGGGAGGGCATGTTCTGTCTCGCGCGCATCTGGAACATGGCTTACTCTGACATTGCTGTGGGTAATGAGCTTATTACGGCACAGCTGGGCTGGATTCCAAGTAAGATATTGGATACGTTTTATATCAACGATGCAGAAGTTAATGTTCTCCTCGACCATGTATTGTTTGGCGTCCTCCTGCCGGTGAATTATCCCCCAATTGAGAAGGAGAAGGCGGTAACAGAGAATGGAAAGGGCGGGAGAGGGAAAGAGAAGGAGGCGGAGAAGGAGCGAGAAAAAGAAATTGCCGAGGGGGACAAGATTCGTGTGCAGAGGTTGCTGGTGCTTGTGAAGGGGCTAGATGGAAAGGCGAAGAAGGCACTATTTGCGGTGCCGCTGAGGCAAATTAGTTATGCAAAAGTTATGGATGTGTTTTTGAAGAGCTGTGAGGATTATAATGTAGGTTTCCCGCACCCTAACCCTGATCCATATCTCGGGATTATCCCATGTTTAGGTATAAATCCTTGAGAAACTAATGCTAACTATCACTAGGGTGGTGTATTCGATAATGGCGTCGATGAAGAAGGGGTTAAACGTGCCCTCAACAAATTTATAGAATGGCTCTCCCAGAAGCTCCCCGACTCCCCGAAGGCCAAGGAAAACTTAATGAAATTCGCAAAACTCCATGACCGCCGTTGCTACCAGCTTATCCGCTTCTGCTTCTCGCCTGACTCCGACTATCGCACTGTCGTCAAGGCGCTTAAGGAAATCAAAAAACGCATTTCCGAAGCCCCTGGTACCGCACCAGTGATCATGGAAACCCTTACTCCATTATTGTACCGTGTAAGCCAGCTTATTTACAACAAAAGTCATGTTCCCCACATTGTTGAGTTCAGTCGTACCGACGAAGCTGTTCTTGGTGGGGTGGCCCATGAGGTGCTGAAAGAGATGTCATCATCGAATCCAGCTGTCTTTAAGGCGAATGTGAAAGCTCTCTCCGATCTACTCCAAGAACAATCCTCGACAACTCGCCATGGGGCAGCAGACTCAGGTGCAGTAGATACTTTGAAGGCCTGTGCTGGCTTTGCAAAGTCTTACCCTGCGGATATGCCGCAAGAGCGAAAACTCCTACAAGCACTTGTCTCGTTTGCCCTCACCGGGAAACCTCCTGCTGCGGCGAAACATGCAGTCAGCATACTCATGTACTCTGCGAAGCGAAAAGATATGTACGCTGCCGATCTCATTAAACGCTGTGTAAAGGACTTTACGTTTGGGGAGGAACACTTCCTTGCGAAGCTCGCCTGTCTTGCTCAGCTTGTTCTGTTGGCACCAGAGCAATGCGAGGAGGAGAATGATAGTATTATGGATATTGCACGAGACGTACTGTTGAATGTTAGGACTCCGGCGACCGAGGAGGATAAAGCGAATGAGGCGGCGGTGTGGGCTGATGATGATGTGTTGGATGATGAGTGCAAAGCAAAACTTCTGGCAGTGAGAATATTGGTGAATCGGTTGAGGGCACATACAGAGAAGTTGAAGACGCAGGACGAGGAGGCTTTCAAGGTGCCAAAGGCGGTTATAAAGATGTTGATGCAGTTGATTGTGAAGGAGGGAGAGCTGAGCAAAGCGGGTGATACACCGTGAGTTCTCTTGGGATCTAGGTTATTAGATGAAAATCAACTAACATTGATGTATAGACGAGCACATAAATCCCGCCTACGCCTCTCTGCGGCCCTCTCACTCCTTAAACTCGCTTCTCATAAAATCTACGATGAACTGATAGGTGCTGCTGACTTCAATCATCTCGCCTGCGTCGTCCAGGATCACTGCACCGAGGTCCGTGCAGGCTTTATCAATAAGGTTAAGAAGTACCTTGCGTCCTCACGCCTTGGGAATCGGTTCTACACGGTCATCTTCCTTATGGCTTATGAGCCGCAACCTGAGATGCGAGAAGCCGCCGTGACGTGGGTTAAGGCAAGGACAGCGAGTATGAGGAAGGCGACTAGTGGGGGTACTGTGATGGAGGCAGTATTTTCGAGATTGCTGAGTTTGCTAGCGCACCACCCAGATTTTGGAATCCAGGTGGAAGATTTAGCAGATTTTGCGAAGTAAGTTTATCCCTTTTGGTTCTGTTTTGCGTGCGTGGCTTCCCCCCGAAAGGAAAGAAGAGATGGACACCTGGTGAGAGAGTATTTGGAGGAGAAGTGGGGAGGGAGGCGTTGCGTTCTTTTTGCACTAAGCCCTCTTCTACTTCTTCTCCAAACATTTTGCTTTATAGGGGATGGAATATCTACTTTAGGGGGGAACAGAGACAGACGGAGCTGATTATAAGTGTGCGTGCCTGGTTCTGTAGATATATTATTTTCTACCTTACGGCCGTCGCAAACGAGGACAACCTTAGTTTGATTTATCACGTTGCGCAGAGAGTTAAACAATTTAGGGATGGACTGAGCCCTGATAACAGCGAGGTATGGTACCCTATTCTACTTTTATGAGGCGGTAACTTATAGTAGGTATGTGTGCACGCAACAGAATTTATATTATCTATCTGAACTCGCCCAAGCCGTCATCCGTCGCTACGCAGATTATCACCACTGGGCCATACAAACCTGGCCCGGCAAGATTGGACTCCCAGCTGGTCTCTTCATGTCTATGCAAAGTGCTGAACAGTCCCTGAAGGTTTCTCGCAAGACATACCTCCCCGAGCAGATCGAAGTACGCCTCGATGGCATCATCAAACCAAAGGGTGGGCGCCAAGGTAAGAAACGGAAGAGTGATCCGAGCGCAGGAACTCGTGTGGCTACTCCCGCGAAGAAGAAGTATAAAGCATCTTCTACTACCCCTGTTGGCGGCGAGACTCCAGCAACGGAGAAGAGGAGGCCAGGGCGACCACCCAAGACTCCAAAGACTAAAAAGGAAGATACGAATGTAGGTGATACAGAGAGGAGGAGGAGCGGACGGGCAACGACAAAGGTGAAGTATGTGGAAAGTGGGCCGAGTGATGATGAAGAGGAGCTTGTAGGATCTGCTGAGGATGATAGCGAGGATGAGGATGTTGAGATGGAGGATGTAGGGAGTGAGGGGGGTGGTGAGGAGGAGGAGGAGGAGGAGGAGGAGGAGGAGGAGGAGGAGGAGGAGGAGAAAGAGAAGGAAGAAGAGAGAAAGGAGAAAGGGAGTGTAAAGAGGGGGAGGAAACCGAGGAAGAAGGTAGTGGAGAAGGAAAGTTCCCCGGTTCCAACTCCAACACGGAAGCGGAAGGGTGCCGTCGAGGCTATGGATGAAGATGAAGAGGATGACCAAGAAGCTGTAGCTCCTGAACCCGAAAAGGAAGCAGAGAAGGAACTGTCACCAGAGCCTGAAGCTGACGCTCAGGAACCCAAAAAGTCACCATCTCCACCCCCTAAAAAAGTAACACCCATGAAACGCGGCCGTGGCCGACCGAAACGGGTAGTAGCGCCATCCTCACCAGAACTCCCAGCACCAGCACCAGCACCAACTAAAGAAAAAACACCTGAGAAGAAGCCAGTGAGGGGGGGTCGTAGAACAAGAGGTGCAGCAGCAGCAGCAGCAGCAGCAGCAATTAATGGTAGCACGAACGGTAACTTGAAGGGTAAAGTTATCGCTACAGGGGATGATGATAGTAGCGAGCTTTCGGAGCCACCTAGTGATGTCGAGGCTTAGTTATTTTGAGGCTTTTCTTCTTTTACCTTCTGGGGCTTTGGGAATCTATTGTGTTATGAAAGGAGGGGGAGGATGTGTACTCTACGTTATGTTTGTGTATGCCGATATTATCTACTTGCTCTTGCGTCCGGCTTTATTCTTTCTTAGTATACCGATGGGGGAAGACGAATTCATATGCACTCTTTTGCAAACTTTAGTATGAATATATGAATACGCCGGTAGTTGGGCTAGGTCGGTTCTTTTTTTTTTCTTTAGGTAGTCTTAGTGTACGTTAAAGCGATGGCGTTTTTTTCCCTCTTTCTCTTTTCTTTTAAACCATTTACTTGAGTCGATTCTGCCTGGTCTATCTTATCTCTCTCTTCCATTTCTCGTTGGCTTTAACTTTGTGGTAATTGGGTTTATTGGGTGGATGGAAGCGGGGGAATGGGAGGGGGGTTGGGAAAAGGTAGCTGTGCTATTCGGGTTGGGTCAAGTATTAGAATCTTACTTTGTTCGCTTTATGGTAGATCAATAGTACACAGATGGTTTGAGAAGCTCTTTAGTGCGTGCGTGTATGTGTGCGTACGTGTATGCGAGTGATACTCCGTGATTGAACCAGAAGCTTCTTGGATTGGGTAATGTTAGCAAGCATAGATCATTCTAGAAGTGCTACATATCTAGAGTAGAAACATTTAGGAAGGTAATAGCTCTATACTTCATTAAGATATACGTCTAGAAGTGGTAATACCGCAAATTTAGTAATGGTTACCACCGACTATACCTAATTCAGAAACACTAAAAGGCTTCTTCTCTAGACGGCCCCACTAACTATATTATTTAGTCTATTATCTATGTAATATTAGAAAAAAATATTAGACTTGTAATCTTGTAATGTCTTCCGAAGTAGGAAACTAGGATTATTAGTTTTGTCAGTAAGCTAGCTATTACGTAGGGATTAAAGAAAAAAAAGGGGGGGGGCATATAGGACACCTAACTCAATACTAAAGATTCCACCTGGTTTTATAAGATGCGGGTAGTGGGTCTTTAGGTTCTTGGTATTAGTTGTGAGTGGGGTGATAGGACTAGTAGCTAAATCTACTGGTAAGTTTTGAGTAATCTTGTGGGTATTTAATAGATGTATACATGTATATAGTGCATACAGTGAGTGAAGTAGTAATGAGTAATAGTATTCAGGAGAATAAATTACTAGAAAATTATAACTGAGATCCTCTTAATAGAAGATTCTATATAAGTCACCTTAACAAGACTAGTGTCTATATCAAAAGGGAGAGGTATATAAATCACTGGAAGTGCATTACAGGGCTGGACGAGGTAGTACTAAAATGATAGAACTTGAGTTTTGTGTATATAGAGAAAGATAACGACAGCCTGAAAGAATTTGTATGCATGGACTCGATATATTTATCTGTTTTGTTTGGTACAAGCAACGGAGTCTGCCACAACAGAAATTCAATAACAACGAATCCCGATTATCCCCCCCCCCCCCCGATTCATATAAATAGATCCTCTGAAGCTTTGTAGCTCCTTTGGTTTTAATATTGATTGTTGCGGGGTTCGCTTGTGAGCGTTGGGTTGTGTTGCCTTGTAGCAGACTGAACAGGCTTTATTTTCTCACTAGTAAACGGTATGGTACATGGTGAATAGGAACAATTATAAATCATGGTAGCCTTAGATTTTAGTTGTGTAAACTGAGTGAAAGCTTTCTGCTTGATCGTATATTAAGAGCTGATATTTTATTTCTAAGCCTGGAGTTGAAGAGCAAGGATTTGATTATTGGTCTATATAATTCATTCATGGACCGCCAAGCATCAGGAAGTAAACACGTGTGTAGGTCACCAGCAAGTGACTGAATGAGAGGTGTGGTGATCACGGTTACTAAGTATGCGGGGTAGATCAGAGGGGATTGTGTGGGGTGCAGATTGCATGCATGAAGAAGGGATGAAGTGGGGAATGTGGGGTGTGCGGATTGGCTGAGGGTATGTAAACCGGCCAAGGTTGTATCAATTATGGTAAAGTCTGCAGAATCACAAGATATCATAATCTTAGTACTACCCTAATTTTTATATAGTTTTCAATATTCTCACAATAATAGCAATTGGGCTAAGTAAATGATGATATTGGGCTTAGAAGAATCAGTTTCCCGCCTTGTTTTTTATTTGATTTCTCGCGACTCAGATAGCTATCGAATGGAGAGAGTACGAAAAAAGTAAATACTATATTTATTCTGCATCTTCCTTCTTGGCGGCCTTCTTCTTCTTCTTCTTGGAGGCGCCCTTACCCTCTGTTTTCAGAGGGATGGCAAGCAATTCAAGGATAGATTCATCTTCAATCTTCTTCTCGGAGGTAATCTTCTCGAGGTCTAGGGGTGAGGGCCCGGCTAATTTGCTGATTCCAGCCTTGGTGATGGCTATAGGACTCTTAGTTAGTGCGTGTTGATGCTATAAGGTAGAAATAGAGACAAACCAATAGTGGTAAAAAGCCTAGATGTAGCCGCACCGTCCTTATCTCCTAAAACCTCAAATTGTCTCAATACATTACTCCTGACACACTCCAGAATCCCAGCCTTTGCTGTCCTTTCATCATCCAATTGTCTCAACCCGAACGGGAAAGTTCCAAACTTCTTGATAACCTCATTGAGTGTAGTTCTACTAGACTCCCTCTTCATAATAAACTTTGTCTCAGTCTTCCTATGGAGTGTAGCTCTTTTCCCGGCAACATCCTTAACTTTTCCACTGCCCTCTGACAGCGCAAGCTCAACACCCCAGACATCGCCAACCTCGGGAGCCCCTTCACTCTTAGGAATACCTTCACCTGGGAGAACAACGAGACGCTTCTTACCCTCGATCTCATTACGTGCGAAGACGAACGAGGTAGTAGACTCGACAAGATTACAGTCGTAGGAAGCAGCAATCTTTTTCAGCTTCTCGGTAATTTCATAAGATGAGGGAGCTTTGTAAGGCTTTTCAGGTGTGTTTGAGGGGTGGACATCGGGGGGAAGCATCAGACGGAGGAGGGCCTCATTACAGTAGTGGGTTGCGAGGAGGAGATTGTTGTGGTTTTTTTCGGCCGGGGGTTCGCCGACGACGATGGTGTCTGATATAATAGCGGGGAAGCCGTCGATCTGGGCACCGAGTCTGAGATTGATTAGAAGATACCTCGGAGAGAGAACTACTATTTTTATTAGAGACTTACTGGATCTTGAGGACATCACCATTGGAAATTTTGATTTCAGCCTCTGTAGTATCGGTGGATAGCGGAGTGTAGGGTGTAAGGATATCATTAGGGGAAACAGTTGTGGGGAAAGCAATTCCTATATGAATCAAATAACATGTTAGTAGATTCTTATATTTTCGGGGGTATTGTATGCAACCGCGAATCCTGAATTTGTAGTATACATATTCAAGCTGAACATGAAAAAACGCTGCATTCACAAGATTTCCGCACTCCAATAATAACCAATAAATCCACCAGAGAAGACTGAGGTTAGGGAATATGATGAAAATCTCCATACCCTTGCTAATTTTCTTGCCCTTGTAAACCTTTGCAGTCTCCTCATCCAACAACTTATCACCCTCCTGACAAAGGCTTAAAATCGTTGCACCATCAACTGCCAACTTTACAACAGTATCGAGAACTTTATGTGCGATTGTCGCTGCGTCCTTGTATTTTGAGAGTACGTCAGGGTTGTTCAACGAGTAATCTAAATAATCCCTCAATTAGCGTTTGTTTTCTAAGCAAACAAAGAAATAATGATAAGATATTGTCATGATAATCGACACATACCAACTTCCTCGGCGGCCTTATCCTTAGTGGTAGGAGCAACGACGGCAGCGGGAGTTTCGTCAGCCATATTGATATATGGTTGGTGATTGGGGTTGATGTAAAGAGGAGTGGTAGTGGTAGTGGTAGTGGTTGTGAGGTTAGGTGGGGTGGTTTGTTTCGAGTGCGGGGTTTACGTGCAGCAGCAGGAACAGCCGACGACGTTGTTGCCAAGAGTCTGACGTTATGGGCTGGTGAAGAAACCTGCAAAAGAGATCACCAAGGGATGGGGGATATGCGGCATTAATTTATCTAAAAGAAGACAGCCCACTTTGACAATTTATCGAAAACCATCATAGGCATGGTTATAGATTCGTTTCATTGCTATACTCATTGGAGGTTAACGATCCGGGTATGAGAAAGGGTTTAGGATGTGGTGATAATGGAGATTTCTCCTCGCTACGTGGGACTCCTAAGATTTGTGCCTCCGAGCTGAGTGATTGAACTAGAGACCTGAACGTATTCACGCCGTCATTGAGAATCACTCGAGTATCTAGGGCTAGGGCTAGCTAAGACTCGCTTCAGTAAGTGGACAGTGACACAATCCCGCCGTTATGACCTCACACTACATTACCCACTGCCGTTATCCGCTTATAGGTTGTTACTACAACATTTGGGAATACTACTATATAAAATAGTGCCTGATTGTCGACGCTTGAATCAATATATTAATAGTTAATAAGGGTAATAGCGAGGGAGAAGGTGTGTTGATTGCTGCTTGGGAGAGCTCGCTCTCCTACTCTCCTATATACGGGGCCCTGAGGCAAGCCTCTTACATCATAGACCTATTCCGTGTCTCGCCTATTCAATACTACGAAAGGTTGTGCAGGTGGCTTAGAAGGCTATCGTATGGAGAACGACAGACTAAATTTGAGTTGTTCCCTAGAATCAAGCATGTGGGGTGGAGCTTATATTGGCGAAGATCCTTTGGATAGATAAAATAAAAATCGTTTTGTACTTTCTATAGGACTCATACCTTTAGTTTCATTATATTAACGGGTCTTTTTTAAATACAGGTTGATATAGAATGTTCAAGTCATAGAAGATGTAGTTATAACTCATTCACTCCCAAATTCTAGGATATCTACCTACGGCCATTTAAGTGCCCTCCTCCCCGCCCCCAGCTATAAATACAACTCCATCATCGACCAGAAAATAACCATATCAATCTTCCCACACCAACGAATAACCATACCAGTCTTCTCACTCCACCAAATAACCATATCAATTTTCCCACTCTAGCGACTACTAATTCTACTACTCTATAATGCCTTCTGAATCGATCTGGGTGTGCTGCACGTGTGGGACTAACAATACCCTTCAAGAATCCTATCCAACTTGCACAGGCCCGGCTTGGCGGACCGGGGGTTCCCCTTGTCAGCATGAACGTTGTGGTAACTGTAAAATTTATAGGACTTGATTTCAACTATTAGTTTTAGGTTGATTGGGTAGATAAATACACTTCTTTTTAAGGGGCCGCATCATATAGGCTCTTTATATATGTATGTGTCTAGATTACTTTTAATGGGGGGAACAATATATTTCTAGTTTGATATATTAAAGTGCAGTACAGTTCGTATTTTTTTAAACATTCAAATATTTCTATATTTATCCCTATACTAAAATATCTACGATATATAGCAAGGTAAATATAATTTAGTGATATTCCATGATGCCTGTATCACGTGCGTAGCTTCCTTGGCAGAAAACCCCCCAATTCCCTAGCCCGCAGGTCTATTCCAGAGTTTGACCTGCCATGCTGACCCTAATAATACGGTCTCAGCTTCATCTTTTATCCCCACTCTTCAAGTCACCCCCTTTTCTCCGTATCCCTATTTCTCAATCTGTTAAATTTCACATTAAATCGTGGCATCCCGCAGCAGCTCTTCCACCCCACTTTAAGCCTCAACCCCGCACTATCCGCTCCTTCTCTACAACATCAAGGCTATTAACAAAGATGGCGCCAACTAAGAAAGATCCCAATTCGCTTGCAAATCATCTTGTATATACCACTACGAACACTGATATCAACTTGGTGTTGTCGTTTCCGACTTCGTCCTTGTCGGGAGAAGTTACGTTGACGTTGAAGGCTTGTGAGGATACGTTGGAGGATGTCATATTGGATACGAGTTATCTAGATGTGAAGAGTGTGAGCGTTGATGGAGAGGAGGCAAAATTTAGTGTTCCGGAAAGGGTTGAGCCTCATGGAAGTCCCTTGACAATCAATGTTGGAAAAGAGGTAAAGGAGGGGGAGTGTATAAAGGTTAAGGTAAGTTCTGAAGGTTCTTTTTCCATTGAATTGAAATCTCAATGGAATGAGTTCACTATTAATAAAAATTTATAGGTCTGTTACAGTACCACCGATAAGTGTACTGCTCTTCAATGGATGACACCTGAGCAAACATCGAATAAGCAGCATCCTTATATGTGTAACTCAGCCTCTCTCCGCAATACTAGGCCAGCATACTAAATCCCAATTACCAGTCTCCCAATGCCAGGCCATTCATGCCCGCTCTCTATACCCATGTCAGGATACCCCAGCCGTCAAGTCTCCATTCGACATTAAGATCCGCTCTCCCCTCCTAGTTCTAACTTCCGGAATTCCAACTGGCACCCGCGAGTTCATCCCTGGGAAGTCCAAAAGTGAACCCGGAACGCTCGCATACACATCTCACCAATCTATCCCAATTCCATCGTACTTGTTTGCTATTGCATCTGGAGATATTGCATCTGCGTCTATTGGTCCTCGTTCCTCGGTTTATACTGGCCCTGAAGAGCTCTTGGCATGTAAGAAGGAGCTTGAGGGGGATATGGAGAAGTTCATGGAGGCTGCGGAATCACTAATTTACCCGTACCCATGGACTACTTACAACGTTTTGATCCTCCCTCCTAGCTTTCCATACGGAGGGATGGAGAATCCAACACACACATTTGCAACACCAACAATTATCTCAGGTGATAAGTCCAATATTGATGTCATTGCTCACGAGCTCTCTCATTCCTGGTCTGGAAACCTAGTCTCAAATGCGAGTTGGGAGCATTTCTGGCTAAATGAGGGATGGACAACCTACCTGGAAAGACGTATCGGCGGTATTATTCACGGTGATAAACAGTTCCATTTCTCTGCAATCATCGGCTGGAAGGCGTTGACGGAGAGTGTGGCACTTTATGGAGCGGAACATGAGTTTACAAAGTTGGTGGTGAATTTAGAAGGAAAGAATCCCGATGATGCTTTTTCTAGTATTCCGTACGAGAAGGGGTTTAACTTTTTGTTTTTCCTTGATGGGGTTGTGGGAAGAGCGAAGTGGGATAAATTTATTCCCTATGTTTGTGAGCCCTTCCACCATTTCCAGAAATATTTATTAACGTCAGGGTGAACAGTACTTCACAAAATTCAACCAGAAGTCGTTGACATCGGAGGACTTTAAATCTACATTGTTGGAGTTCTTTGAATCAGATGCTGAAGCTTCCGCAGCATTGAAGAAGGATGTTGACTGGGAGAAATGGCTCCATGCACCAGGGCTTCCGCCAAAACCTGATTTTGACACCTCACTTGCTGATGTCTGCTATAACCTTGCGGAAAAATGGAACACACTTAACACTAGTTCATCGAAGGATTGGTCTCCTACCCCCGAGGATATCACTGGCTGGAACTCTGGACAGATTGTGGTTTTTCTCGAGAAGATCACTGACTTTGAGAAACCGCTGAAGGCGGAGCTTGTCGAGATCATGAGGAATCAATACGGGTTCATGAAGAGCAAAAACGCGGAGATTTTGAGCCGGATGTTGATAGTCGGATTGAAAGCGAAGGACTCGAAGTTGTACCAGGCTACCGCTGAGGCTTTAGGCGGTTGGGGAAGAATGAAATTTGTGAGACCACTTTACAGGTTGCTAAACGAATGCGATAGGGATTTAGCGGTGAGGACGTTTGAGACGCATATCAACTTTTATCACCCAATTTGTAGGGATGTTGTTAAGAAGGATCTTAAGCTTTAAGATTTTATGAGTTCTAAGAGGACTGTAGGACTATATAAGAGATAGCTAGCATGTATACTACAAATACCAATTGCTCGCTAAAGTAACATTGTACTTCATTATTCGCGTATCAAGATTGATTTATCCAAGCGTTATGCGAAGTACCTGCCAAGCTTCATACCCGCGACAGCGCTAACCCTTTATATTGCTTACAACAACAACACGCGTCTGCTTGACAACTTTGGCCCCGCAATTTGTATTCCCTTTGTTCAATTATCTACCCATCGAACCCCTGCTATTGTATTCTAGAAAAGAAAGATGACCAACTCGACACTTACCCCAGCCTCTACCCCGGTAGCTCCTGTTGCCCGATTAGTCGGGGGAGATACAATGGATGGCATTGAAAGTACTGATTTGACTGGTGATTTGTTCGGGGAGACACCTGCAGAAGCAGAGGAGACAGAGAAAGAAAGGGAGGAGGAGAAGGAGGAGAAGGAAGAAGAAGACGAGGAGGAGGAGGGCAGCACGGAGAAAGTTAACGGGGATGATGAGAGTATGGCGCTAGCGGTAGTTGATGCGAATGAGATTGTTCCAGCAAAGAAGTTGACATTTGTTGAGTGAGTCTACCAACCTCAAACCTTAACTTTTTGGACTAAGTAACAGCAAAAAAAAAGTTAAGAAAAATCAGAGCTTGAGCAACTAATACGATGGATATTAGCTACCTTTCATCACCAATTGTAACTATTACTGTCGGGGAGTCTGTTCTTACGGCCCACCTTGCACTCCTCCAACGGAGCCCGTTTTTTGACGCTTCTCTCAATGTCGATGGGCTCATGGACGAAAACATCGACGCAGTGGGCTGCTTCCTACAGTACCTTTACACAAATGAATACACCCCTCGTCTTATCCCTAGTGTAGCACATCCTGGTGAGATGGTGCTAGAGTCAGTTGCTATCGACGAAATTGATGAGGATGGAAGCCACCTACTAAAGCATGCTCGGGTGTATACACTTGCCGAGAAGCTAGGTATGGAAGAGCTGAAAACATTAGCACATAGTAAAATCCACAGAATCAATTCTACAGCGAAGGGAGAGCTGGAGTATGCAAGGTTCGTGTATGCAAATACACCAAGAGAGGATAAGACTATAAGGAATCCGATTGCGACGTTTTGGGCTCATAGAAGTAAGTTGTTTCTTCCTGCTTTGGTGTTCATATGATACTGACAAGGTATAAAGGTCACGTTCTGCGCCATGAGGCTGAGAAGGAATTCATGGGCATGATTCTTGAGTTCCCACAATTCGCATACGATATACTATCGATGGTACTTGACCAGAAGGAGAGGGTGAAGGACCGGGGTAGGGCCGGCGACCGTGACGATCGTGAGGGGGCATCCTTAACTGATATGGGCCCACCTGTTGCTGAAAAGAGACCTGGGAGCAATCGAAAGAGGCCGAGGACTTCAACGCTTTTGTGACTAGCCGGGGCTGTTGCTCGAGCAGGAGAGATGCGTGGGTGAGAGTCTATGATGTGTTTTGTATAGGCTGCTATGGAGTAGTTTTGGGTGGCAACCTAGATATCCTTTGCTTTGTTCTTCTGGTTAGTTGTCTTAATTACACTGGGAAGCGGTATGACTCCCATTTTCTTACTCTTTGATTTCTTGAGTCTTTGAGTCTTCCGGTTCGTAAAGTTCTCTAGGTTACTTGGTATTTTTTACAGACGTTCCAGGTATTTACCTTTCTTGCGGAGCAAAAATTCATTTTATGATTTCTATATCTTTCATATTAACTCTCAACAAAAAATAAATTGAATTATCTATATATCTTAATCTATATATACGCTGTTTCTTAAATATCAATTCTCCCAATTTGGTGCCTATTTACAATATCATACTCTTCTTACGATTATTTAAGACCATGGCCAGACCCCCATTCCATTCTCGTATCGTCCAGAGACCTTGATAGGCGGGTAACCCTCACACACTGCCCTCTCCTGAACCTCAGGCTCCGCTTTATCATTCCTCAGAGCAGGCATATTCGGCTGATACCACCCCTGGCCACGCTCATAGTCATATTCCACCTTCACAACGATGGGAATCATACCCGCAGTTTGAAGGTTGTACGGACGATGCCCGAGAGCGACTAGGGTTGAATTGATGACTCCCGAGTGTGAAGTCATAGAGATGTAAGTTGCGTTAGAAGTAGCAAGCATGTTGTCCATGGCATACTTAACACGAGCATTACGACCCTCAAGAGACTCCCGGTGGTAATTCCAGAGCGGATCTTCCTCCGGAAAAGTACCACCTACGGGAAAATCCACCTGTGGGTAACGCTCACGGAGTTTCGAGGCGGGAGAGCGGTGGTCTCCGTAATGGAGAGAGAGGGTCTCACGGAGTAACTCGTTAACAAGCGGACGAGGAGGGTCGAGAGAAATAGTTTCCCAGGTTTCAATAAGGGTCGAGAGGGATCGGGAGAGCGGTGATACGAAGTGGAATTCTGGGAGAGGGACACCGTCAGGGATTTGGGACTTCCAGGCGTCGCGGGTGCGGTGAACTTCTGAGATTCCTTTTTCGGTCAGGCGGGCATCAGGTCCCTGTGGTTGGTTGTTAGATTGGCCGTCTTTGAGGAGGAGGAGGAGGAGGAGGAGGAGGAGGATGGACGAACCCAGCGGTAGGTATCGTTGCTGCCTTGCATCGCCCAGTAACACTATAGGGAGATTAGTATAGCTCTCAACCTTTTTGATCCACGAATAAATATAATACATACTTCCCAGGCCTCGTTTCCGAAATTGTGTTCTTGAAAAATGTTAATTTTGTCGAGAAGAGTAATAAGTCCTTGTGGGGGGAATATTATGACCTACCGGCAACGTTATGCTGTCCTTGCCCATGTCTAGCCAGATATAAGACCTTGTAGCTGACATCCTCGGGGGCATTCTGGTTCAATATAGAAATACGGTTTGTAAATCTCTTCCAACGATCAGCACCAGGGTATTGCAAACCAAAGGAGTCCGAAAGCTTTAGAACCATGCAAGTTAGCAATTTTACTACACAAAAACAATAAATTTAATGATAAAAAAAAGACCGCCCAGTTGACTTGAGATTTCAAAAACCTGCAAGATCACTAAAAAAAAAAAAAAGAACAAATATTACTCACAGGATCATAAGTACGATCATCAGTACGAACATCACTTTGCTTGAAGAAGCCATGAAGAACTGTATATTTAAGTACCGGGACCAAAGTCTCGGAATGATGATTCATAGCTCCATTTCCCAGAAACGGAGCGAGAACTTCTTCCTGTACTCCGAAAACAGCGGAAATAAAAATAATAAGTGAGAGTCCGAAAGCGACCTTAGTGAAGAAAACCATCATGAAGAGAAAAAAAAGAATGAGAGTAAATTTTCCAGACCGGCTGTAAAAAAAATAAAAGTTCTTGGGAGTTGTAAGAATCTAGAGAAAGAATGTGGGGGGGAGATGGGAGGGCTTTTATTAATTTCTGGTACGGGTGGGGGGGAGGACTCATCGCTGGATTGAAGATTCGTTACCTAATTAGGAAACTTTCTATTCCCCCCCCATCGAAAAGCTCCAGACTACTCTTGACTTAAAAATATCCCAAAGATCCTACAGGTGCGGGGGGGGGGGGCATTAAAATGGTAACTACTGAAAAGATGACGAGAAAGTGATTAGAAGCTATCAAGAATACACTTAACCAGAAGTGACGCATCTTCGAGCAAATTACGTGGGGTTTAATGCGTGGCTAAACGAATCGTGGCCAAACGGGCATATGTATTGTTATTAAGACATATTCCCCAACATAACCACCTAGTAAGACCAAACATACGTATTTATTCCCCCGAGTTTTGAACACAACTAGAGCTAATGCTTTATAGTCAATACTTATTGGTGTGAGATATGGGGCTATCTGAGATCGATCTACTACGTATCTAGTAGGTATTGTTTCTTGAGGATTGGGGGGGGGGGATTAGTTAATCCAATCACGGGGTTCCACAGAGCTTATCTTTACGAGTGACCCGTGATGATTTCAGCTTGGTTCAGTAAAGAAATCATTATTGGTTTTCTTTGAACCCCAGTAAAGTAGAGATGCTATAGAGAGGTGTCACTTGTCGCCTGGTGAGGGGTTTGATTCCGTACAGAAAAGATGTTTCTTTTTTAGAAGCTTGGCAATTACTCGACTCATAAGAGGTGCGCAAGACAAGGGTATGACAGAGTACTAGTTAACCCCACACACCCATCTACGAAACAAATAATAGCTGACTCAGCAGAGTGTAAAAGAATCGGATCGATTGTTTTGGAAGGATTACACAATTCCCCCCATCATGTAGATTCTAACGCCTTCTATTATGGTGTAACATAGATTTAGTATTATCTGGGCGAGGAAACGGAGCACAATTAAATTATATTGAATCTATTCCATGGTGAATACACAATAGTATATTGGTTTTATTCTAGTAAAGAACATATTACGCACTCAACGAATCCTCAAGTACATAAATAGTCATCTAGAGTCCACCTAGACTACCAATTATCGTCAACACAACGTCTTTCTCGATCAACACACACAATCAAGATGTTTTTCTTAAAACTTTCCGTTACTTCACTAATTACAACTCTAACAGCCTCAACCCTCATCCGCGCCTCACCCATCAACGAAGCCCCATTCCCATTAGAAGTCAGTTGCAACACCAGCGAAGGCAGCCCATCACTAGAGCACGCCAGGGCAGCATCCAACCTACTCATACATCTAGACAACAAGCAATGCGCATTTACCGAAGGTAGCGGATTATGTATAGAGGTACAATGTTATGAGAGTGCATGTATATCACGGTGTGCTGTAAATGAGGATTCGAAAAAAATCCTTCACAGCTGTAAGGATCTGGGCGATTTTTCTAAGCAGCTTATTGAGAAGCCGGAGTGTTGGATTGGAGATGTGGCGGATACTAAAACGCATAAGATTGGTGGGCATATAAGGGTGTTTAAAGACCCTGCGAGCTCACTTGTGCCTCATTACTTTAATGATATTGTTGTATACAAGAACCCAAAATGGGTTGGTCCAGCTTGAGTTACATACTTACGTGTAACTGTCGGTGCTTTAGATTTCTTTTCTTTTCTTTGGGTGTAGTTATATAAAACGTTAGAGTAAACTTTGTATTATCTTTAGTATCATTATGAACCTAGATGGTCGCGATAGAAAGCCATTTAAATGAGTTGTCCGCTTTGGCTCTAGATTTTTTTCACGATTTATATAAATTAGTAAATATATGTAGAATAAGAGAAACTACATGTATGTTCTAGCCCGGAGATTACCAAGTGATAACATGTGATTGGAGCCACCAAGATACAATTTTATCCACAATACGAAGTAGCTAATATAGGAAGAGTTGCTACAATGGTTTGAGGGACAGGTATTCCGTTGGTCTTATTTGGAAAACATACCTTATAGCACAGCCAAGTGCCCACCATAATCTATTCTGTACCCAACTCCTTAGAACCGTACAGCTAGACCTACACTAATATATATCAAGGGAGGCCAATAAGTACAAAGAAGCAAATGATTTATCAAAACAAAAGGAATACTATGACAGAAGACGACCAACAGCAAATAAATATAAACTAGAGTATATATTTGATATCCCAGACGCCAATAAAAGCCCCCCAACAACCCACTCTCAAGCGCATATACAAGAAAGTGACATTAAATAACACGCAAATAATTCAAAAAACAACTTATAAACTCCATTGGCAAATGTCTTTGCAAAGATAAAGAAAGCGTACTCAACATATAAAAATCTTTATCGCAACATGGGTCTCCAAAAATCTACCTAGATTCACGATTGAAGTCTGAGAATGAAAAAATGAAAAAATGAAAAAATGAGACCACCTCTAGACCTATTGAGTCTGAAATTGAAAGGATCAGTTTGGCTCTTCACTATATACGGGTTTCCTTGATAATGGTGTTGTCGACATCAAAGCCGCCGCGAGATCATTCGGTAGTATTGGTTTAGCAATATGGTTAACCATCCCAGCAGCATGACATTTCTCCCTATCGCTTGCAGTTGCATTTGCTGTGAGTGCAATGACAATAGGTCGTTCGCCGTCTACATATCTTCTTCGAAGTTCGAGGCTTGTTTCTATTCCATCTGCCCGTGGCATCTGGATATCCATCAGAATAACCTATGCACAAAGAATAATCAGTAAAGCCATCGTAAATAGAATTAGGAGGTAGCGTACATCAAACATTGTGCCTTCCTCGGCAGCTACCTCGCACATCTCTAGCACTTCAATTCCATCCTTTGCATGCTTTGCTGAGTAGCCCATTCTCTTCAAGTGTTGCAATGCAACTCTCGTATTTACAGGATTGTCCTCAGCGAGGAGGATATTCAATGGATGTCGCCGAGCGAGTGACCTAAGTAGCTCAGACTCTTGAGTCCTAGTCGGAATATTGGCTCGCTTCCTGTTTGGATCTAGAGCATCATGGATAGCCTGAACATACCGGGCCCTTGGCGCTGGCCTGACGAAGGTCAAAGCAATGTTGTAAGATGCCACATTAGTAGGCAGGTTGACCCCAAATCGTGTCATCATGATAACCTTGATACCCTTATCAAACTTATTGATTTTGTCAATCAGTAGACAGGTTTTGTCTACAGACAAATCAATAAGAGCAAATTCATAATGACCAACACTACGTTCTTGAAGCGCTTGGAGGGCCTTTTCAGCAGTAGAAGTACGAGTGACAGATAGCCCTTCAACCTCGAGCTCGTCTGCAAGAATGTTTGATGAAAGAGTATGTTTGTCCGAAATAATTGCCCGTTTTCCAATGAGTCTTTTATCAGGTACCCACGCTTTTCTTTCGGTAGCATCTGCGATGATGGTCAAGTAGAAAGTTGAGCCAAACCCTTCTTGGCTTTCGAACCTTCAAATTTTGTCCATATTAGTCTACAAATTCGAGAATGTGCTTGAAAAGAGAAACAAGATTCATACCAAATATCACCGCCCATCATTTCTGCTAGCTTCTTTGAAATAGCTAGACCCAACCCAGTACCGCCATAGGTCCGGCGCGTAGACGTATCTACCTGCGAAAAGGCCCTGAATAAACGATCGTTCGCACTCTCTGGTATACCAATTCCAGTATCTTGAACCGAGACTCTAAATCTCCACTTCTCCCTCTCTGGTAACCTCTCGGCCTCCGTGGTTACTAGTATATGTCCCTCCTGCGTGAACTTAACTGCATTACCGATCAAATTAATGACACATTGCCGGAATCGAGTAAGATCCCCGAGAACCATATCAATACTAGAGCACTTATTCCTGAATGCTAACTCTAGGTCCTTCGTTGCAGCTGGCTCAGCAACGAGCTGCAAAGCGCTCTCAATACAGTCCCTAAGAGAAAATGGCGCTACTTGCAGGTCTATCGCACCGTGTTCGATCTTTGAGAAGTCTAGGATTCCATCGATGATTTGAAGTGTCAAAACAGCTGAATTTCGAATTGTTTCTACGTACTCTCGCTGTTGTTCGGATAAAGGCGTATCCAATAAGAATATAGAGCACGAAAGAAGTGCATTGAATGGGGTTCCTAAAGAAAGAAAGAAAAATGAATGGTAGCTCCTAAATAAATCATGTAGAAGGGGGGCATACGAATTTCATGCGACATGTTTGCCAAAAAACTTGATTTCTCAGCTGTAGCTTCCTCGGCTGCTTTCTTTGCCAGTTCCATCTGTCGGTAGAGTCGCGCTTTGTCTATTGTAACAGCGGCTTGTGTGCAGAGAAGATTCAATAGCTCTTGCCTCTGCCTTGTAAATGCGTGATTAACAAGCTTATTCTCTAGATAGAGTACACCCATTATCTTGAGCTGGTTTTGAATTGGCATACAGAGCACACTTTTAGCCGTTCTGTTGGAGAAGTATGTATCTCTTCCATAGACCGAATCAAATTTCGGGTCGTCGCTATCTTTTAGAATCTGTTCTCCCAAACTAGCAACAATATTCACTATTGACACCGGCACTAAATCGGCTCTCATTTCCAATGGCTCATGTTCCAAAATCGACACCTGATCGAGTAAGCCCACAGTCTCAATATGAAGATTTCCATCTTCCTTCAGAATCAAGACCCCATAATCCGCTCCGGCAGTTTGCAATACACTATTCATGAGTTTGACGATAACCTCTTCAAGATGTATACCCTCAGAAATAACCAAACTTGCTTTGAGAACAGTCCGAAAATCGAGTTCTGAACCCAAAGATGAAGGATCGTTGTTTCTGTTAGAGGACGCATGTGATGCCGCATCATCTTCATGTGGATCCGGGGCAAAGAAATCTCTCGAAGATGAGATCGAAGGCGATTGGTGTTGTAGTGAGTTCGGATCAAAGCCATAATCGTGTGCATAGACTCGTGAGGATCTTGGGCTAGGCCTTGGGGAATTTATTAAATTATTCCCCATAATGGATGATACACTATCACTTTCTATTCGAGGCATTACCGGCCGATTGTCTAAAGGTAAAATTAACTTCAAATCAATAGGAGAGTTCTGTATCTTCCACTACAAAACAATATTTCTTAGGTGGACATACCTAGGCCCTTGGAGACCAAATCTTCTGCGAACTTCTTCCTCAGTTCCATAGCTTTATTTGTTGCGCCCCAAGTTGTATAACCCTTGACAGCCTCTCTTAAATATGGTGCTGCTCTTCTTCTTGAGAGGGGCCTTAGCCATGTTCCGCAGCGCTCGCTCGCAAACGCAGCATCATGAATAAAACCGCTTTGATTAGCGAGTGAGATTGCGTAATCGTATTTGTCTAATATCTCAAGCTGCTTCCCAGAATCCATACACCTCATCATCTCTGCCTCTAGCATAACACTCTTATGTAGCCATGTTCCCTTTGACGTTGTGCTATATATCTGGATGCTCTTGATATTTCTTTCTAGCAAGACCTTTTCTTCATCGGAAATTCTATCGTACCGTTCCATATATGCGACTGACGAATAAAATTCTGTGAGCGCCCCAAAAAAGGAGCTCATGATGGAGTTTCTTATCGGTTCACAGCAATGGGTGGCTAGATCCGCCGTAATATCGTAATATCCGTATATTGCTGCAATAATGAGGCGATACATATGGTATACATATATATGACTGATACTCTCGCTGCTCATAAGTTTCATGAGGTCTTTGCTATCGCCAAGTTCTCCCCCTTCGAAACAAATTGGATCCGAATTCCCCAGCCCCCGGAGATTTAGTAGGAACTGTAATGGTATGTTTAGCCACCACATTCCCGTCTGCTGTTTATACCTCCGAACTGCCGGCTTCGTGGTGTTCATCTTGGTATGTACGGATGCCAAGTTCTCACCACCGAACATTCCAAAGGACGGTATTTCCGCCCTATTGCAGGTCAGTAACCTCTCCAAGACTCATCTAATAGAAAATACTTACAGAGCAAAAATTGTGTAGTCAACATTGAACATCGCTGTTCCTGTGCTCACCGCTTGCTGCAAACACCGGAGCACCTCGTTCATGCTTTGGTGGAATATTCCAATATGTCCTGCATAAGCTTCATAGATCGCCGGAGCAAGCGCGCAAACACCAGGCTCCCTCTCAATGAGGGTGATGGCTAGCCTCCCAAAAGCGTAACTTTTAAGAACTGCCTCTTGTGTACCCTCAGAAGCTAGTACAATCCCAGTCATCAACATTGGATAAGCTCCGGCAGTTGAGATCCCAAATTCAAGACTTATAGCCACGCTAGTGAAACACACTGCCGGAAGTAGTGCAGGCCGACTCATGTATACAGGTAATAAGAGTGTTGAAATGAGTTCCTGGAGCAGAATAAGGTTCTCGTCTTTCAGTTGGTGAATCCTCTCAATAGCTTTGATTTGTGCTACATCCATGAGAATCCTAGGCCTCATCATGGCAGCATGAGCTTTAGCCTCATCATCGTCTAAGGGTACCTCCCAGTTAAGTACGCTTAATCCCAGAAGTCCTGTCTCAATCGATTCGTTTAACCTGCCCTGAACAAGCAAACAATTCATTTTATGCACCAAACATCGTATTTTCTCTCGGGGCTTGGTGCATCGAGGTAGGATTTTGTCCGCAAGGCTGATAGAATCCTCGTACTTGTTTTGCGCGAAGTACCCTTCCATTAAAGACAGGTTGATCTCCAGTGCAAGCTCGTCTATGTCGGCGCTTGATCGTGCTTGCGCAGTCGGTCCTTGTGATAATTCTAAATTGATGCTAAACCGTTTTCTCAATTTCATCCCCCCTTCTAGCAATTCTTCCTCCGCTTTTTCGTAATCGTCTAACAGACTTTTCGCCACTAGAAAATACGATAAAGCTGCATCAAAAGCAGTAGCAGCAATTGCTTTCTTACCAGCTCTTAGGTTAAGCTCCATTAATGTTCGCCGTTCAGTCCTCTCTAATGGAGACAACCAATGATTTAGTTGGTTTACGATTTCGTACAGCATACCTTCCAGCTCATCATCTGGTACCCTTTCAAGCAACCTAATCCCAATCATCCGATGGACCCCACGTCTCTCACCCTCGGGAATTAGCGAGTATGCTGCCTGTTGAACCCTGTCGTGTAAGAATCTATATGTGACCTCCTCATCTTGCTCCGAAGGTGATGGTGAGAACCTAGGAGGAAAGTAAGACTGTTCCTCCAATCCATATGGTGAACAAATTGGGCCGCCATCTTCAGTATCATTTCCGTCTTGTAGCCGGCTCAGAGCCAGTGGAATCTTGTAATTTCCACTTGTAGGCAGCAATAAGCCAGCGTCCAAAGCGCCCCAAAGGTCCGACGCAGTTTCCTCGGGTTTCTTTCCTGCAGCTACCGCTAATGATTGTAATGACACCTTGTCCATTCCCATGCATGCTGCTAAAACCATTGCTGTTCTTGTCGTGTCAGACAATTTGAGCATCTGTTTTACCAGTAAATCTACTACAGTGGGTGGTAGATCCTCCGCTTCGATACTAGTCAAGTTGAACCGCCATTGTCCGCCGCCTTTCCCCCCAAAATCAAACGTGATATATCCACCTCTATGTAAACTTTTTAACAGCTGCATAACGAAGAATGCGTTGCCCTGTGTCTTCGCATAGACTAGTTCAACCAGGGTTTGCATTTCCGGATCATTCTTAACTTTTTCGGAATCAGGGTCCCGATGTAGTGTGTCTCCGATAATTTTTCTTATAGAGTCTTGAGTAAGAGGCCCTATTTCAATGTCCACCACTTCCACGCCGGCGTTTTCCTGAAGGTAATTTAACATCGGCGGTAGAGGGTGGTTTTCGTCAATTTCATTATCTCTATAAGTACCGATAAGTAATAGACCTATACCATCACGGAAACTCTCGCAGAAGCAAGCCCTCCTGTCAGCTCATCTCATCCAATAAAAAATCAAACATATTTGAAATGGTATCAAACCCCAGGTCCCAGGTTTCCTCCTATCCTTAATACTCCATTTCTCTTTAGACCCAGCATCTCCACTTATTGCGCCATCAGCCCCAGACCTCCATTCCCTCATTCTCCTATTTGCCTCGTCTGCTATCCCTACTATCAGACTCAACTCGCTCTGTGAGCACCACTGCAGATCATCCAAGAACAACACGAGCCCCTTCCTCCCAAAAATTGCCAAAAACCGCCCGATAACTTCTCTAAATCGATTCTCCCTCTCTGTTGGACCCAAGTTCGCCAAGACCTCGATTTTGAAATCCGCTCCCAGTAACAATTTCAATTCTGGAATAACGTCCACCAATACCGCAGCATCACCATCTAGCGCTTTTATAGTATCTGTTCGCCATCTAGAAAGGCTTTGTGGCGGCTCCGAGAGTACCTGCCGCACAAGATCTTGTAGCGCTTGAACCAGTGTGAAAAAGCTAAAACCTCGCTTATACTGGTCGAACTTCCCCGCGGTAAAGTATCCCCTATTTTCTGCTACTGGCCGTTGAATCTCGTTGACAAGTCGTGATTTCCCAACCCCAGAGCCACCTCTTACTACAACCATATTACACCCCTGAACCGAACACCTCTCGTATGCCTGCTTCAGCTTCTCCACTGCTTCTTCCCTCCCATAAAGCTTCTCTGTAATAACAAATTGACTCGTTGTATCAAGCTCCCCAACCCTCATGCCCTCCAAGCTCCTCCCTTCACTCATCCGTCTAATCAATGTATCGATGTCTGCCTTGAGTCCAGAAGCAACCTGATACCTATCCTCCGCATTTTTTTGCAATAGTTTCATTATTACAGTAGAAACAGCTAATGGAATTGACGCGTTCATCTCCGTTGGAGGTACTGGTTGTTGTGCGATATGCTGATGTATCAGTTCCAGCGGATCCGTGCTCCTAAAAGGCAAGAATCCTACAACGAGCTCGTAAAGCGCTACTCCAAGTGAATAGAAATCTGCGCGGTAATCAATAGATCTATTCATTCTCCCGGTACACTCCGGTGCGATATATTGTAGCGGCGCAGGATTCTGCCCTCTCAACATTGACCCATCCGTTCCTCTTCCAGGATCCTCACGCTCTAGTCTCGAAGCTAGATGCCACCCACCAAGTTTTCCCATTATTGAGTTTGCAACAGAGTTTTTTGATGTTTTAACGACTGGTGATGGTGGCTTGATGACGAGGATAGAAAAGGTATTCACATTATTGTGCGTAATTCCGGCTTTATGAGCTACGGAGAGCACATGTACAACATTCGAGAATACCGAAAGGATTTTAATCAAGTCCGATTGGGTCCGAGGTTTTGCGACTGGTCGTACAGGGCTTCTCAATCCTTCGAGATTGTTTATCCCGAGGGCTAGAGGCTTGACATCTGGCAAAAACATTTCTCTTACTGTCATATGCGGTGGTTCGTTGCCATATACCAGGGCCATGCCTCCCTCAGGAAGATATTCCCAGGCAAATGGTCTGACAATAAACGGAAGGGATGTGAGAGTATAAGCGGTACTAGAAGAGCCTGAAGGAAGTGTTATGTTATGTTGTAAGCCTTGGTTTGTTCCAGTTGTTCCCGCGGAAGACTGGGAATGAAGAGATGAGCGGGAAGAGTTAGCTGCAGGGCCATGAGAAAGTAGTTTCCATTCATGGCGAAGACGAGCAAGAGTATCAAGGTGATTTAAAGCACAAAGCTTTAACACCACGGGTTTACCATTCGTTGAAGACTTTGCCCTATAAACTTGAATATGATTCTACATTATATTTCACCAGCCCTGGTCAGCTATCTTAACATGAATAAAATTATGAATTGCCTCACCGATTTCTTCCTTGGCCAATCTCTTCTATAGGATATGGGGAACACATACAATAACGTAAAGTACCCTCAGATCCTCATATCCTGGAACGTTAGGTATCCCTCCTCCTCCTCCTCCTTCCATATCCTGATCTCCAATATCTCCTACGATTGTATCTTGATATCCTATTGTTGCCGTTCCAGAAGCACTGCTCCTCCCACTCTCAATCTGCTCAACCCCTTCCATCACTTGTCCGGAAACAATCAACCCAAATGGTGCTGGAGTTGCAGCACTACTCACATTGCCAGTCAACATTTGAGCCACAAGCAGTGTGGCAGCACTTGCGCCTGGCGGCAGCCCTAGTCCCGACCCAGAGTTCTGGGATCCTGGGGAAGCCACCATTGGAGAGCTTTCTGGCAGCGATGGTGGCTGCTGTGACATTGTTTGAGCTCGAGAAATGCGTGGTGAGGCTGATGGTATTGCTTGTGTTTCTGAACTTGAGAAGAGAGAGCTCCCATGGCGTGACCCATGGGAAGAGGACGAACCGGTTGACATGAGTTTTCCACGGTGGCGTTGTGGTGTCTGGTAGAGTTGCGCGCGAGCGCTGACTTGCAGGAATAAGAGGGGTACTCTCCCACTTGTCGGTTCTAGCCCGTGAATGAGGCGTTCAAGGATAAATATCTTTTTTATGGATTATGAGCAAGTTACTATCCAGGCATTCTTTTGCAATCTGAACAGTGTTCTCTGGTCCCTCTTCCTGACCTCTTCTATCCTCCTCGCTCTACAAAAAGTGACCCGAAAATAATTCCCTCTGCAAAGGAGACCTAGATTTATGAAACGTTTGCGACTTTTTGATCGTATGCGCTTAGGTTAGAATTTAAGTGCACCTTGAGATATTGCACGTGACTCGATCTTATGACTGCGATTTTGGAAAATTCGAGACTCGGACGGAAAGTTGTATATACCTATAGCTAAACTTGAGTATAATCCCAAAGTGTATGAGCACTGATAAGAACAAACCCGCTGGTTCTAGATATCTGAACTCGCGGCAAAAGTGACAAAAAAAAGGATAAGAGTATTGAGAGGATTTAACACAGTAAATGAAGATGTGCAGTTGCGATCCGATGATCACCGAGCCTAAATTAAATGTGGCGATAATAGTTCAGGATTTCTTTCTGTGGGGTAATGGTGGCTGGTCTCCTCTCCTTTCTCCTTTTCGCCTGGGGAATATGTAAAGGAGAGAAGAGGATGGCAACAGAAGAACAAGCAAGTCTCGGACTCTTCTGTAGAATAAGGCAGCTCACTACCTATTCTCCGATTGATCGAGTTGAGGGACCGTCTTTCCTCAGCACAAGATCACACCCAACCACTGTATGTCTACTTGTCCGTATGATACACCGGATCGGGGTGGGGGGAAGGGGGTGACAAAGGGGAGTGGGGAGAAACCCACCAACGCCGCGTGGGCCCCGAACACGCTTCCGGTACCAGACCCACAAGGGCCACCGGATCGAGGGCTTTCCTGGTACCTATATCCCCCTAGAATAACTAGTAGTTATGCCAATATCTGAGCTTCTGTAGAAGAGTATGCTATCGATGGAAGTTCACTGTGATCTACAGAATATTGATAGATATTGGGACAAATACCAAGGCCAAACGTCAGGGACGAGAGTCTCGGTATTATACGTCCCTCTCCCACAAATAAAATGCCCCCTATATGTAAAATCCACTGACCACCCCCCCCCCCCTAGGCGGCCTTTGGCAAAGCACAAAACAGGGGGAAACGTGCTTAATAACAAAAGATCGAGGTTTCCCTCCATCGATCGGGGTTTAAGAACTTGTTCTGGGGAGAGGACTAGGACCCCCGAGGTGCCTAACGATACGGCAGCAGCTTTTTTACTTTCCTATCTACAAATAACAAAACAGAGTCCGAATCTCGATATATCAAGAGCCGCCCCATTCACTCAAACCCAGAGGTTTCCCCTCTATCTTCAAGGGTAAGAACTTCAGTGAGAGTTTCTTTACCTGTGGCAACTACACATCTAGACTTCTTGCTTGCGGAGAATTTCTAAGGCTACCTAGCAGTCTACTTCCCCCCACACTGCCGAACAACCCCCCTCTTTTACTTGGATGAAGATGCTATGAATGTTAAGACGCGGAGTGACGTCATATTAAGCCCTTACCCGTTCGTGGCTGAAGACAGGTGTGATTTTGATTGCCGTGTCCCCCGCCCTCAACATCAAGCGAACACCACACCGTGCGACCTAAGACCTAGATGAAATGGAATATTGCGATATTCGCAGGGTTTATGCGGCGCCAATCTGCAAATCGAAAAAAAAAAAAAAACACTCGAGCAGGTACCCTACCATGACTTAACACCTCTTAGCTCTAGTGTCACATGTGAGGTGGTACCTGGAGAGCAACATTACAGCCCTGAGCAGTATAGTTATAGTTCCCGCAAGATTTTCAAGATCTGGACCAATAACTTGGGGGCGTAGATCGTGGCATAGTACATTCCCGACAGAATTACTGTGGAAATGTAGCGTGCAAGACCGGTCCTCTTGCTCATGACCCACGTTTCCACAATAATTCTAACAGAGACTATAAAGACTAAGTTTCTTAATTGGAACACTCCTTCGGATTATGAACACCGCGTCATATATTTTACTATGGTCACAGAGCTATTCTAAACACTAAGACCAAGGTCTATTGGTCATAATTAGAAGGTTCAGAATCATGCAGGATTCGCTTCAGCAACAACTGTCAACCAACCTACTTTTGATAGCGCAAAAGATGGAAGGCGCATACACATTCCGGTAGCAGGGCTACTTCCATTAGATACATGTAAATATGTGTTTTTAGCCGATAGCGGCAGGAGAAAACTTCTCCATGCCTACCCAGCGGTTGGGTTCGGGTAGATGAAATGTATATACCCTAGGAGTCTTCTTTGTTTATCAGGGAGAAAATCTACAAGGTTTTAATTGTCATGGGAATCTGAGATCGGAAATATGTATATGAATTGTGGGAAAGTCATTTGCGACCTTGTCCCCTAATATTAAAATGTTTATCTCTGAATTTTCTTCTTTTGGTGTCACTTGACATCGCAGTGCTTACATGCACACATGAGCGATCTAAGCCTGAACCCCTACATGGGTCTGCTGGTCTTCAAATTGACCGCGAATACCTATGAAGACAGCCTTGAGTTTCAGGGGGATTTTTTTCTTCGTCTATCACGCCTCGGTATCACCACACTGAAACTTAGGCACCCATACTCTACGAAGGGTTTCTACGCTGAACGAAGCTGAAGGCTCTAGTGAATTTTTGACTGTGGAGATCACTCTGGCGGGTGTCGCCTCGAGTACTCGCATGACTACCCGGTATGGGATACCGTCCGAGGGGCACTGGGGTGTGTCTATTGGTTCTGTTCCTGAGTTAAGATGGGTCTTTTGCCCGGCAGGTAAATCTAGTCATAGCGCAGGCTTAAGCATTTCCGCTTTGACGTTCGCGTGTAACATAGTAACGGAGGCACATTCCAGCGAATCGGCGGTAACGATAGGATTGGTCGGTTACAATTTGTTAGACCCACAGGGATCATACAAATTCATGTAGGATCACTCGATAGGTTAGATAACACCAATTAATAGTTGTTTCGATAAGTATGGCTGGGTTAAAATAATATATAGTGAGACAAAAATATGTGGTCTACGGATAAATTGTAGATAAGGATTATCACCTAAAAAAGTTGCTGGTATCTTATTACTATCTATAAAAATATTATCAGAATACCTAGTAGAAAGTACAAACTTCTTAAGATTGACATCTGTGATTATTTTAGGGGATGAGATAAAAAAATTTACTGTCTAATATTTCATCTTCACACTGGTTTTGGTAGCTGGTAAGCAAAAGATTTATGTGATATGTATCGGCGATAGTATAAAACCTCATTGACGAAAATTTCTATTATTAGTAATCATACTCAATAGCCTTTATACCAAGTAATTCAATTGATAAGTACAGGAAAAATTTAGTGTTCTAATAATTTTCTATAGGGGCAACGCTATTATTATCTTTCTCAGAGGGCTGACACTGGTATTTACTATCATATCGTTTCCCGTCACCAAACCTATAGTTCATCCCTAATCTCATCCTTTGGCGGTACCGTTAACCCCCTCTTTACCAAACTGCTCAATACCTCAAAAACCACCTGTGCTGCCGCTAATGCTGTATTCTCCGCATGATCATAAGCAGGTGCAACCTCAACAACGTCTACACCAACCACATTCAATGTCTCAACACCTCTCAAGATTCTAATTAGTTCCCTTGTTGTCCATCCACCAGGCTCAGGGGTCCCAGTCCCAGGCGCAAGACCAGGATCAATGACATCGATATCGATGCTTAGATACACTGGAATTTCAGTTCCAAGGGTTGCCATAATTTTCTCGATCACACCCTTTGCACCGATATCGTCGATATCGTCGCTAGAGATACGTTCCCAACCCATTGAAGAATCATCTTCGTAATCATCCCATCCATCACCAGAGAGACGTGTTCGGAGTCCTGCATGGACATTTCGGGTGTTTGTAGAGTTTATGAGGAGGCCTTCGTTGTAGGCGAGATGAAACATGGAGCCATGGTTGAAGGCAGATTGTTCTGAGGGCCAATAGGAGGGGTACTTTGAGGGGTGCCAGGTGTCGAGGTCTATAAAACCCACCTCTTGCAATAAGTTCCTGCAGTTCTTGAAGCTAGGAGGGGGTTTATAGACATACGAGCATCAAAATGCAGCACTGCAACAGGTCCATAGACATCTTTCAATGCCCTTAGCGCTGCGAGAGCGATTGAATGGTCACCGCCTAATGTAACGAGCGTTGGAAACTCTCTTCTATTACTATTGCATTCACCTTTGGTGGAGGAGTAACTTGGTCTTCTAAGTAGTTCGCTGAATGCTTCCTTCATTTGACGTAGCGCTAAATCATTATCGAATGGTGTAATTGGTACTGTAATTGTTTTATTTAGTAGAAGTATGGGATAAGGTAAGTGAGGTGTATTATACTGTCGCCACAATCAAGAATTCTTGGCCATGAAAGATACTACCATACCCACGTTTAGGATACATATCACGGAATGGTAATGTAGAATGGCTAGGGACCAACCGGATTAATCCCAGCCCTTGCATTAAAGCTCCTAAACCCAGTTTGTCTTGCAGAAGCAGCTCTTATAGCTTTCGGCCCAAATCTTGCACCAGGCCGGTAGCTCACTGCTGTATCAAATGGTGCACCGATGATGGCGATATCGAATTTCTCATGAAGGTTTGTTAGACATCTGACGTGTGGTAGATGTGCAAATGTTGATATACCAGAGAAGGCATACTACGGTCAGTTTATGATATGAGCTTATCAATTATTAGGAACCAAGGTAGCATGCCAATACTTACATCGAACTCCCACTTTTTGCGCAATTCTGCCAGTCTTATGGTTTCTATCTCTATTTTATCTTCATGGAGGCTGTGGCAAAGATTTTTTGAGAAAAGTGTGAATAAGATGGCACATTTGAGGAAGTATTGTGTAATCATTTGGTGAGGTGGTGATTGATGGGGTGATTGATCCTAGGGACGCGGGGAACTCTAGTTTTGCGTATCCAAGCCAAGCCACCTTTCCTGATAAGCTAGTTGTTATCGATAAGGGTGAAGGGCCCTCATCAATCTCGGGACCTTTTGAGTGAATAGGGATCTAAAGGATACTTAGATAGGAGGTTTATAATAATTGAGCTTATCTATACTTTGTGTATTCCCTTATGGACTATCAAAGTGCAATAATGTATAAGTGCATATTTAAGTCGGATGAGGCTCAACTACAATATGTGCTTGGTGCGCACCAATCATAAGCATGTGTAGGTATAGACGGGATGTGCTTTTAGGTGTAACAGCTTATGTAAATATAGCTATCTGACTTGTAAACTTTTCTAGGTATTAGAGTAGCCTGTGTAATACGCGAGCCTTGGGTATATATAAACTACACTACCTTACGTTACGTTACGTTCACCCTTCGATCCCATCACGCCTCACCCCCACATTACCTAGTCTCTTCATTATAGTAACTCCTTAACCTTCAAAAGTTATACCTACTCCAGATAAGTATTGACCTATCGCCCTATCCGAGATTAACAATTACCTTGGCTACCCACTTAATCGAGTTTGTTCTCAATAAACCCTCGATAGGTTCTGAAATTTACCGTCATGACTACTATAATTAGTATTTGATCCTCCTGGTTTACCTTATTAAATAGCAAACCTAGATACTGACCTGTTTAATTAAGGTGTTGATAGAACTGAAAGGTCTTGGAAGATACCTAAGATAGCTCATACAACCCTTCAAGAGCAAAGCCCCGACCAAAAGTCTTTTAAAATGATAAAGGCAACTTTGGGGAAGATGAAAGGGCCAAACATTGATGACCCAGAGAGCTTTACTCTGGCGGGTTACAATGGTACTCCCCAGGGTGTAATAGTTCTTCATGAAGACTTCCTCAATTTCTCTAGCACGCATCCAACTGGAATGCCTGGCATCTTCAGATCACCTCTAAAGTACAAAAAATCCCAAAAATCCCAAAACAAACAGTCATCATATGACCTAGCTATTGAAGACATTCCTCTATCAATGCATACGATAATCCGCTACATTGTGTTTCCGGCTTCAGAAAGTACAGTTATTCTCATGAACCTTAAGAATTCAAAGCACTCGAGGCATGTGCGTAAAACCAGATATTATCTTCAATCTAGAAACTACAATGATCGCATGATCACTGGTCATAGTATTAATGTGAAACTCGACCTTGTATTCTGGGATTTTGAACGGTATACACAGGATGGTGGTGTTTACGGGTGTGGAGCTCGGAGATTCCCTATCGACAGTGCGGTCTTACTAGATCCAAATTGCCCCGATAAATTCCATCCATCTGAAACACCTGTTTGTCTACTGGGAATGGACTTCCTGGCTAAATACCCCTACCTCATGTTTATACCTAGACTCGACCCTCATGGAGGAATTGATTTAACTCTCTCTGGAAGTCCTTTTGTGTATAGGCCTTATAAAACTTTTACGGAAGTTTCGAAGACGCTTGTTGTTCATATTGCTTCACATCACGACCCAGTGACAGGGAATATTGGGTGTGGTGCCTTTTTCAAGTCAGGATCGACCTTGAACCTGTTTTCTGGAGTAAGTACATATGATAAGAGTGGGAAAAAATACACGGAGAATCTATGGGAGCGTGGTGTTTTCATCGGTATTATCAAGGCTTTGCACGTTGTTGCATCGTTTCCAACTAATTATGAATTTACGGATGTGGTTATCAGAACTGGTTGCCCTCCTATTAACCAGCTCCTGACCCAGATAAAAAATATCAAGGACGAAATTTTCGACGAGCTATATAATAGCAGTGAAGAATCTTTGAGTAAAAGTTTTTTGTGCTCCTCACCTCACTGGGATTTGGTGATGTATATCCATCGTCGGTTCCTCCAGAACAGCACAGTGATTAAAACTCGCTTTAAAGACTTCAGTACAAATGAAAACCAGGATTCCATTGAAGCAGCAGGAATATTGGCTGCTGGGGGTGCTAAAATGAAGGAGTTCTGTTTAAAAGAACAACCCCAAAAGAACGTGAAGGGTCAATATATCACTCTCCTGGAGAAAGATCCTGACTTTAAAAAAAAAGACATATATGTCAGCCTCGGGTTAGATGGATATTTCTATATTTCTACTAAGAAAGCTCTGAAAGTGATGGAAGAAGCGGACCAGAAACAGTTTTTATCATTGTCTAAGGAGGATGCTGTATGTAAGCTTGGGTATCCAGCATGGGAGGGAGAAGTTGCTGCTGGGCCGGATGGGTTCCTTGACAAAGAAAATTATGAGTTCCACGAATTCTCGTCCACTAGTGATTTCACAACTCTAGATGGTATACTAGGGGAAGATGCAATTAAAAATTTAGATGACTGTTTGGAAAACCCTAAGTGGACTCCAGAGGATATCTTGGAGGTTATAAAGAACTCGACCAGGAAGATTAAGGTCCATGAGTATCTTGCACTACAGAGCAAGGAGTACCGCGATAATTATCTAAAGGAACTGGAATCCAAGGGTCTCGAGACTGGTTGGTATTTTTGTAAGGATAAGTCTTGGAAAGGGTACCTGAGAAGGAACAATAGAGTCTATGATAGGGAGGGATGGCTTTGCGCACAAGATGAGAAAAGGGCGATTGAGGGTGCCTCAAATGTGAGCAGCAATAAACAGAAACCGGATTACTGGCATGAGGGAAAATTTGAAGAAAAGCCTATACAGGTAGAGAAGAACTCTCAGAAAATAGCAAAGATAGAACTTACTGATGTTACTGGTAATCATTCTCCCAAAGATTCCTTGACTCAAGAGACTTTTTCTATGGATTATACCGATGGATTAAGCTATAGAAATTATACTACTGAAGATGAAAGTTTATTTAACACGGAAGATTCGTCGAACAATAATATTTCGATAAACCCTGGATTGGCGGATTCGGAAACAGATAATATTCTCGGTAATTTTAACATTAGTAAGACAGAGTGCACGGGAATTGGAGCAATGGATAAAATTGAATCTAACGCGGACGAGAGCGAGTCCACCTATAAAAATGAGAGCGATGAAATTTCATCTGGAAACTCATCCGAAGATTGGATAGACTCCGAAGTATACACAAATATAGAACTAATGGATTCCAAGAAACATCCAAGAAAAAAACATGAAATCACAAAGAAATCCGGAAAACCCCAGTTTAACGCCATAAACAAGACCATGGGGCCTGTTCTAGAAACTATAAATGACGAAAGGCATCTGAAAGTCAACGATATCAATGCCCATCACATCTTGGTAGAACCTCTCCGTAAACAAAGCAAAGTCTTTAAAAACTTGGACTTCTATTTACCAGAGGGAAAAGAGGCATCAGACAAAAGCTCAGAGAAAGGGTCTTTAGGTTCTTACAAACATCAGCATTATTCTAATATTAGATGTGTTAGCCATAGAAAATCGCTAGGGGCATCAACCGGCCAGGATAAGTATGATATATACCAGTTGAAAGCCACAGATACAAGCGGCCTATCTACTTCTAGAGATTTTGCAAAATACTTTAGGGATAGCAAGAAAACTTTCACTGGAGCTAAAGGAGTGGGGCAAAAGTGGCCTCCATTTGAATGGGCTCTAAAAAACGAATTTCTAAAAGAAACCCACGAGGTTTACGCTTAGACTTGATGAACATGCGGGTTTGACTTTTAAATAAATCTGCCATAAAATGCATTAGGCTACAGGCGAGGATAAAAATTCTATCTTTTTGTTGGGAAACTTAAATATGAATTTCTTTTCTTTTCTAATAGAAAGGAGTTCTTTGATGGGCGTATTCATGAAATGAGCTTTGATGTTTGTTTAGAAAGAGTAAAAAGGTTGTATTTATGAGGCTTCAGAAGCTAGGTACGCCTGAGGGCATATTCATCACTTACTAGACTACCTTTTCTGTATTGAGAGAATATCCTAGTAGTTGCACAATTATTAGCTATTATTAAAGCTAGATTTACTTGTAGCACCCTTATCATTTTTACTATAACAGGGTAGACCTTACGAGGGCTCTATACTATAAACCATTCTCAATAGAAAGGTAAGCAGGTTTCTAGACCTATGAGTACCTTTGTCTAAAGAATAGTGAGAAATTTCAAGGATATGACTGTCTCGGATATAATATAGAATAATATCTATTACTGTAGCTAATGCGCCTGTGGTATATATTGGTCACCACAACTCCTAGGAGGTTGAGTGGTACGGAATGAATATAGTAGGAGGTGATTAATCTTTTGTTGAGATTAAGGGCTAGGCTAATTTCAAGTTTGTAGTCTATATGTACATAACCTATTCTTATGGACTTGGTACGTAAGCCAAGCTTAAGATCTTGAGAGCTCTTTTTATGTTAAACAACTCACCGTTCCTAGGTAAAAAATAGTGGCAAGTAGTTGGAAGCCATGACCTAAAGATCTTAAGGGTTCATATATTTAATTTATATATAAACATAAAGGAGAAAATATTCCTATTTATACAAAAATTATGTATCCCAAAGTCTTTTTTGTCCAATATCAAGGTATCAAAAACATGCAATTTCACAACTCCAAACACAAAAACCCGGCAATTCACAATTAACCCAGCTAGCTCTAGTCCTTACCCATTTCATATATCGCTCATCTTTCTATTAGCATCCTCCTCATTCCCTTTAGATTCATTCCTTGTCGATGGCCCCTCAGAAGAAGATCCAATCACAATACCCGTAACACCTTGATCGATCTCGTCGAGTTTATGGTTCTTCATCAACAACCCCATGGGCAACATAGGAATGCACACACAGACGGCAATCATCAAGAGGATCTTCATAGTCTCATCATAGGCCCTAATGATAGCGGTTCTCTCCGGGGTCCCCATAGCGTACGTCTGTGCATACACTGCGGACGAAAAGATCTGCTTGATCTCCCCTTTTGTACTCTCTGGAAGGTATTCGCCAAGTTTATGCTGGACATTGTAACTCCACACAGCACCACTGATTGCGCTGCCGACAGCCCCACCAACTGACACGATCGTCATGAATAGTGCAGTGGCTGCGCCGACTTCTTGGTGTAGTGATGAGGCCTGGACTCCCAGTTGCGCGGGGACATTAAGCATCCCCCCTCCAATTCCGACTACGATCTGGGTCCACACGATCTGTGCGGTATTGGCATCGATGTTGCGGTATCGTAACATAAGACCGATACCGAGTATGTAGATGCAGATACCGGCAATCATAAAGTATTTATAATGGCGGGTGTACTTTATGAAGAGGGAGACCATGACGGAGGAAACAGTTGATGCGAAGGAGAATGTCTATATAGAGAGTTTTAGTACTATTCACAACGGAGATACTGGGGTAAGTATAACTTACGAGAGTGATACGCCCAGCTGCGACGCTACCTGTGTTCCGAGCGACCTGGAGGTATGAATAGAAGTATGGCTGGAGTGAGAGGTAATAGGCCACTGATAGATATCATTACATACCGCTGTATTTCTTATGAAGTATTACAGGTACTTACCGAAATAGAAGAACCCTAGGACACAGCCTGCCAAGACTGTTCGGTCCTTGAATAACCTCAATGTTAGAAGTGGTGTCGGTGCCATTTTCTTCCACATCTCCCACATGGGGAATAAGATCAAACAAACACCACCGATAACTGTTTCATACCAGTCATTAGTCAAAAGCTTCATGATTTCAAATAAAAAAAAACATACCAATGGCAGCAACAATACTCGGGTTCTCCCATTTCCCTGTCGCCGAGGCCGCAAGTGTCAGCGGTACCAATAACAAGCTGAAGCCTGCTACCAATAGTAATACCCCCATCACATCCAACTCCGTCCACAGACTCTTGGTAAAATTGCGGACTCCTTGGGACTTCCATGGGTACGGTGGTATGAGGCCAGCTTTTGCAGCTTTACGCTGATTCACCCATAGCGATATGAAAAGCGGTAGTGAAAGAATGGGTGTAATAATAGCCCTTTGAAGAAAATAAGTAAGAATATTAGAAATAAAGAAAGAGCATACATACCACATGCCATAACCCCACCTCCAAAGAGGAGTTCCCAACCCCCCAGCAATTTCCGGTCCAACCCACACAGTAACCAAAAATGGTGTATCTGGCAGCGACGAAAGCAATGCGCGGTTTAATAGGTCAGAAGTATCAGCAATGAAAATCTGCTGCAAGATACGCAAGCCTGTCGATCCAGCTGCATAGAAAATCTGAGCACTGGCGTATGCCCCGATATTCTTAGAAGCTGCTTGCTGGATATATCCTAAGACGTATAAAAGCATAGAAATTGCAAACGCTTCTGTACGGCCAAATACATCGGCAACTTTGGCCATAGGAGGTTGAACAACCGCTAAACTCTTGATTAGGACAATTCCTTGTTTAATATCTTAGATAATGCATAGAGGGCCATACCATTGAGAACGTTGCTAATAACACCAATAGTAGCGAGTAGCGAATGCGACGAGAATGATGAAGTAGCATTATAGGCAAGCAAGCTGGTAACCTGAATATCCAGCGATGTACAAATCGCCATGAGAAATATACTAAACTCGGCAAGAGGTTAGCTACACCCGACATCACATCTAGAATGAATCACATACCCTGCATAGGCAATATATAGAGAGTTTTTTGTCCACGTTAATGCAACAGCCTCCGCCTTTTTTACACCTGTTTGCATAACGACTTCACCCGATCCAGCCGGTGTGCTTGTGCTCTTAGATGCATCAAGGCTCTGCATATCAATCCCCCTTTCTATGTCATTGTTCTTCATCACGACGGTGTTAGAAAAGTTCCACGATAATCGTTATTCTCCGCACCCTCTCAAACTTGATGCTCAATCTTATTGGTCTGCTCAAGATAATCTTTTATCAGGATCAATCAGTAGCAGGGTTGGCAGATGGGGGGGGCCTTTTATAACTGTCGTCTAGGCCCTAAGGTAGTCCGACAAAGGTCCAAAAACCAAAAACACCCAGGGTAGCAAATAGGTGACGTTACCGAAAGAAAAACCTTCCTTACCTGCGGCTAGCCCTTGGTGAGTACATAATACATATAGGTTCAAAATTCGCTGATCGTGTTGATCAGTTGCTTACGCAATACCTACGAATCTCAGGACACCGATTAGGTTACTCTACTCTATAAAATTATGATAAAAACACACCTAGACCTATAGTCGGTCAGTCGGTATTTTTCACCTTAGGATAGAAATTAATTATCTCTTGATACGTACTTATTACCACTATATTACTAGTAGGTATTTGAACATTAGTTAGGGTCGCTGAACTCTCGGTAGGCGTAGCCCGAGCGCTACTTAGCGTTGACGCGCAATCTAATAACATTGTTCCGAGCCGCATGACAATCTGATATGATTAATAGAAAGGCGTTCAGGTAACAGCAACAGAAATTGGAGCCGATGATGCCAGCTCGGCAATCTATTAATTTCTTTGTTTATGCAAACATATTATATCAGATCGGATAAAGCAGTCAGCTACTACATCATCTTATGATGTGGGTAGCTAGAAAACTCTTTATTAAGAGGGTATTTCTTCTTCCCCTAGACTTAAAAAGTACTATGTAGTAGAACTAACTGACTATCATTATCTTACTACACTAATCCCCATTGCCACGAGCAATTTATTCGTTAGTATACGTAGCTTTTAAAAGTGTGATATATCTAACCTTCGCTATCGTGGCTGGTGGGCAATAAGGTCCTCTATTTTTTCCCCACAAAATTAGGAGAATTTCAGCTACTGGATTTATACGCAAAAATATCGGGGGCATTCTCGTTCTCTCCGGTCAGTATTTGTCAGTTTATCAAAGTAACCGGCTTTTAGGCTGTATAGAAGATCGTTAGGTTGATGGGGCGTTTATATAAGGCTTAGATAGGGATCCGTAAAAATACTAGATATGCACCTAAGGTAATTGCTATAATCACCTGAAATCTCGATGAATTTAATAAAACCCCTTAGCCAATGAGAAACATTGTATGTAAGTTAAATCTGAAACTCGATTTAATAATGTTCAGCAAAAATCATTGGTCAGTGTAGTGGAGCTTTTTTTGTTTGCTAATAGAACTAGTTTAATTGGAATCGTGACGACACAGAGTTTATCCACGACTTGCATATATAATCCTCTATAGCCCTTTTCTCCTCAGTTCTCACTTTAGATAGTCTCACTAGATCTTTAGTATTGTAAAATAAAGATAAAACTACAACGATGTTTTTTCATAGGGTCTTTGAGCCTTTCAGCTCAACCCGATTATTCAGTGTAAAATTACCCTATTTTCTTTTAATTCTTCCCCTTCAGTGGCTGCCACCATAAAAGATACTAACATTCGAAATAATTCCCATTATCCTTCATTACCTTTTCCTCTCACAGACCTTTACTTCTTTTCGCTACCCACCTATCACAATACAATTTCTTCATAGAATAACTCGTCTAATCCCAACTAGCTTCCTTGTCTCCGTACTCTTTTTAATAATCAACCCTCGCCCCTCTAACCAAGGATATAATAGTAGGGTATTTGATTAGCCTAGTTGGGCGGAGATCTCTCGCTGCTTTATATTGGCCTAGATGGTCATCTTTATAAAGACTGTTGTAGACTGCCTTGATATATCCGCGCTGTTTGTAAAGAATCCATCTATAAAGTCTCTTGGCCTCAAGTCGTTTTTTATATATTCAATAGTGTATTCACCCCAGCGTATTGGGGAGACCTAGACGTGCTATTGTAGTTCCTATTCCTAAGGAGATCGGCAGTTTATTTCACACAGGTACTTGAGTTAGAAGCGTTTACACATATATTTTTTTAGATGAAATAGCTCGCACCAAACCACCATCTCTATTGCAGACCCAACGCAATTCTATAATTAAGTATATTTACCTTAGATGCTAAGCACTCTAGTCAAAATCGCCAAAACATCATTATGTTGAGCTTGTCAAACTTTTGATCCAAATCTACTTGTTCGCGAGACTTCCGCTGCCGCAACACTTACTCTAATACCTATCCCATAAGATTCAGGTCTCTCATTCCAAGTAGCGTATTTAGTTTATGTCTTTGTATCTTCTGTAAATGAATGGGTTACGGTCCTTGCTCTCGCTACTAGTTGATATGAATAAATGTGCTGACGCAGTGCAATGAATTAAGTGGTATGTTTGTGCTTATTTCTTTTGAATTACATGTATCTGTTTGTGCTTATTTCTTTTGAATTACATGTATCTGTTTGTATTAATACTACATGTATCTCATTTTATTTTGTATCACACTCGTGAGTCACTTGTGATTTTGCCAGTTTCTTAATCCTAATTAAGTTTCTAATACTTAATATATCATATATTAATATTTCTTGGTTGTCTGCGAGGTGATACCCCTAAAACCTACCTTCTTGAATTCCTGGTACGTATTTCTCCTCTAGGTTACAACGCAAGTGCTATGCCTGTCGTCCAGTTTGAAAAGTCTAGGTGCAAGTCCCGTTACTAAAGCTCCAGTGTTCTAATATGTACTAAAGGGAGCCATTCCTAGGGACATTCCAAAGTGGATCAATGGTGTCTAACGTTTGCTTTGAAATCATTGAACTAAGGGTAAGGGAATGGCGCTCAAGCTGATTTCAATGAGATAAATCTAAGACTTAGTTGTCCTTAGAGAGGCCATCCTGTGATAAAGGAGTTTGTATAGTAGGCTGAGAAGATGGATGTCGTTGGGAGGTGAACTTTCTATACGGCGGTGGTATGTCTTAGTACCAGTATTAAAACTACCCACCCAGCAAATAATTTATCACATGTCACACAAGGTCAGACGAGCGAGAACCCATGATTGAATATTCTATCCATGTAGAATGTATGAAAGGAATAGTATAAAGTAAACCGAACTACCACCTTATCTTGGGGTTTCTTTGAGCCCTACTGATTCCCTATTGATAATTTGTACCCTAAATACCCCGACTCTGTTATACACCTCAACAAGACACTTTATCTGGAGATGTTTCAATAGTGCAGTTTGTAGTATGCCCCCACTTTGGGGTAGGAAACCTCACCTAGGGGGCTTCAATCAGGGCTGGCATGCCATTTAAGGCCAGGCATAGTATTTCCTATTGTCTTTGGTGCTTGGATGGCTTGGAGGAGCAGTCGAACACCCCTTACATATGTTAAAGTCTCATGGTGATATTACTGGTGTGATTAGTGACTTTGTCTCATTACTATCAGAATGAGGCGGCACATGTTACACCACCCAACAACCCGGTCATGATCCCTCCCCTTTATTGGCCAGGGTCATATGGAACCCCACGACGCGACTTCCTGAGACCTTCCAATAAATACGACTCTTTCATCCCACCCAGCACTAAGAGTCCGTCCATCCCACCACCACAACACTCACGACATGAATTGATCTCTCTATCATGGTTGCCGAAGCCCAATCACCCGATAATATTGACATTTCCCAGCTACAAGGTCTCTTGAGTGTAAATACCCAGTGGCGAGATCTCTATTCTCTCTTCAATTCCTACAGAACACTAAGAACAAACAGAAACCCTCACAACCCGATGTCGAAACCCAAATAATCTGTTCTCCACCCCGTTCGCCAGTCCTCGTCCCATGTACACCGTCTAAACAAACCCCTACCGGCACTTTCCACACTGCAAACGACCGCCCAGGTAACCTTCACCTCGCATATTCCAACACCCTCACCTATAGCCAAGTCGATCTCGGAGAGACCCAAGTCGACGATGGAAACCTCTACGGGCTCACACAAGCTGCGGAGGAGGTGATTGCCGCCACACCACCACTAGTAGCCACACAAGCGCTCCGGACCGTATCCTCCGACCCACCATTGGCCTCTACAGCTCCAATAGATGACCTCGAGAGTCAGCCTGAGCCGCCATCAACCCTCTTCCCGGAATCACATAGGTTCAGCACCCCCCACCATGCTCGGCAAACGCCGGGTAAACGCCTCGGCCATAACCCCTTACAGGCGATGACTTTTGGTGGTGCGGCGCTGCAGAGTAGGATGCACGCGTCGCTAGCCCAGATGTTTGATTCTGTGTCATCGCCTGTGAGGCCGCGAACGGCAGGTACGAGCCTTCCTCCGACGCCGAGCGCACTGGAGGCTATGGGTGTGATGGCAGGGACACTATCGAGGGTTATGGAGAGGGTAGGGAGTAGTCCTGTGTCTGTGTCTCGAGTGGTGCAAGACGTGGAGAAAGGGATGGAAGAAGAGGAGGAGGAGGATGATGATGATGATGATGATGAACCAACTCAGCCAGATCCGATGTTATATATCACAATGCAAGAGTCGCAAGAAGCCCGCGAACATAAACAGGCGAGGAAGAACCAACGGCGATTGGGAGAGCTATCGTCGGTCGCTTTTAGCTCTTCATATGTATCAAAGTCCCAGGTAGCTACACAGAAGATACTTACTCCAATTGAGGACGACGACGACCTAGTTTCTGCTGGGGAGGAGCGTAAACGCCGCGCCGACAAGGCACGGCGGAAGGGCGACGAGGAGATAAAACGGTTATTTGCGAATGCAGCTAAAGCTACGGGTGACCGAGAGCTTGCAAAAAGCGGAGAAAACCGGAAACAGAAGAAGCAAGAAAGTGACTTTATAAGCTCAAGAAACAAAAAAAGAGCTACAAAGCCTGTTTCTCCGCTTGTTACGATGGATAATAGTGCCGAAGAAACTGGAGATGAGGAGGATACACAGCCTGATACAACCCAGATTGGGAGTAGAGAGTCGGTACCCCCTGCAACAGCAGAGGAAGAAGATGAGCTTGAGCTCCCTATGTATAGTACCATTAGGGACAACATGACGATGTCTACACCTGATGTCCCTACACAGATCATTCCAGCTGCAGCGCAAACACAGTACACTCAGCTCCCACCAGACAGCTGGGAATCACTGCATCAGTTTCCTATTGCCGTATCACGGCGTTCCCGTCCTATACCCTCTCTACATCAAGAATCTTCAAATATTTCCCTACCACCTAATCTCCCAACTTCTATAATTACAGATTCCCAAATTACACCAGTACTAAGAAAACAGAAGACATCATTAAAGTCACTCGTCCCCTTCAATATACCATCCCCTTCACCCAGAACGAGGAGAATCCCCGATTTTGTAAAGGAGACAAGTGGGCTTGTGGCACCGACTAGTAGTCTCACCCCGCTTCCGAGTGGGTCACCTACTCCTACTGCTACACCAGATGAAACTGCTGTAGCAGAAAGGTCTCCTATTGTGGAACAATCTTTGGTGCCAATGGACGAAGATATTATCACTAGGACGCCACAGGAGTCGCCTCCGAGGAAAAGGAAACGATGCGCTGGGGATAAATCACTAGGGAAGCATTTGGATACGGAGATGGTGGTTCCTTGCTCTGCCGAGGAGGCACAAGTTAGGGGAAGTGGGGTTAATAGGGAGGGAAGTGGGATGAAAAGTTTTGCGGGGATAGAAGAGGGAGATGGATTCCTGAGTAGTAGGCCAGAACCAGATGATGTTGATATGATGGGCATTGTAGCTGATGTGGGTGCTGGACGAGGGGATGATCTGGAGGGTGTAGGGGAGGGAGATATTGGAGGGGAGAGTGGGAGGGAGAACAAGAGGGCAAAGGTTAGTGCTGGGAAAGAAAAGGTAGTAGAGACTCGACCTATCCCCACAAAACCAAAAATTAAAGAGATACCAAAAACAAAGTCTACCCGCATGTCAATCGGCAAGTCGAAACCAAAAGCTTTCCCCAGGAAAACGCGCTCAACCAACCTCCGCCAGAGCATGTCATCTATTCCAGACCCAGGCACTACCTTAAATGACACGGATGATGATGCTGATATCCTTAACACGACGAACCCACTCTTCTCTGTCTCCGCTCCTCAGGGTACGAGTACAACAGTCCCAGAACGTGTTTTCGCCTGGTTCCGTGATGGTAAAACGGCCTACCACCCCGCCACTGTTCTAGAGAGTAGTGACCGCGACGTTAAAGTTGCCTTTGACGATGGTACCGAAGACTGGCTAGGTCGTGATCACATCCGCTCGTTGGATCTACGAGTGGGCGACCATATCAAGGTTGACGTTGGGGGGATGAAGAAGTCATCGTGGGTAGTAGAGAGGTTTAAAGAGGGGGGTGAGGGGAGGTTGACGGACTGTAGAGGTCACGAGGTTGTGTCTGTTAAAGGGAAAGGTGGGGAGATTGTAGATGTCGCAGTGACGAATATTTACCTAGTGCAGACCATGTGGAAGCATTTTTCTACAAGGATTTACAACGTCTCTCCAAGTCGACCACTTAGGCAACGAACCCCGACTGAGTCGTTTTCTACACCTACAACACCAAGTAAGAAAAGGAACACACCTACAACAAGCTTCTCCTCACGACCATCAGCTGGCGGCGGAGTGTTTGCGAATATGGTGTTTGCATTAAGTTTTGGTGATAAAGAGAGCGTCAAGAAAAGTATCACTAGCAAAATCCTCGCTAATGGTGGGCGAATACTCGACACAAGCTTCACCGAACTCTTCTTCGATACAGATTCCCTCTCTCTCCGCCCCGAATATACAAACACCGGTTTCGTCGCCGTTATTGCCGACTCACATTCCCGCCGCGCCAAGTTCCTCCAAGCACTTGCACTAGGCCTCCCCTGTCTTGCTAGCCGCTGGATTGAAGACTCCTGTAAAAAGGGGCGGGTAGTGGAATGGGAACATTATCTCCTCCCTGCTGGGGAGAGCCGGTATCTTGGTAGTGTCCGGAGCCGTACGATAGAGGCCTATGATGCCCGGCGAGCGGCGTTTACTGGGGTGTTAGAGGGGCGGCAGAAGCTACTAGATGGGCAGGGGGTGGTGATTGTAGGTGGAGGAGAGAAAAAGAAGAGCTATTTATTTTTGACCTGGGCGATGGGTGCAGAGAGGGTGTGGAAGGCGGGGAATCTAGAGAGTGCAGGTAGGGTGCTGCAGAAGGCTGAGGAGAGTTTTGGAAGTGAGGGGGGGGTAGAGAGATGGGATTTTATTTATGTGGACGCGAAGGATAGAGAGAAGGCAGAGAAGATGTGTAAAGATAGAAGAAAGAAGGTGAGAGTTGTGGATGATGAATGGGTTGTTCAGAGCTTGATTCTAGGTAGACTGGTTGATGATGATTGAGGGTGAATACGGTAAAGCACTCTTTGGAAGTTTATGGCAAATGTAAAAGATATCAGCTTATTTGGTCGGCTTGGCGTATAGCTTTTATTATAAGTCTAATTAAATCAAAAAGGGGGCGTTTTTGTGTTTGAGATTTGTATATTAGTTTATCTATGGACTTGAGCACTGTGGGATGGGTGGCACTTTTATAAGTACATGTAGTTTTGTCGTTAGTCATGGAGAAATATCATAGTGACATATTCTAGCGTACTATGGGTTTGGTGATGTACTGTCTTTAACGATATTCACATGCCATCACTCGGCAACGAGCTAGCGAAACCCTAACCCTATTAACACTTTTCCAGATTTTTAACTAACGGAGACAAACTTAGTGCGACTCTTAGGACTTCTAGTGTAATCCATAGGTTGGACAAAACCAAATTATGGAATCTAAGCAAATATATGCCCTGTAGATCTTATGCATAACCCTAATATCCCGTAGAAGAATTATTCAAAGATACAAAAGATTCCCACCAATTTAAAATTATTAGATAGCTGAAACCACACACTAGTTTTACCCCTCTTCAGAGAGAGAAAACTACATACAAGCCGGAAGCGCTTTAGGGCCCTTAGATACCACCCACCTATAACTACCTGTCCCAGCTGCAAGAAAAGAAATGTTGATAAGCATAAATGTTAGAAAACAGATAGTAAAGTATGAAATACACATCCCAACACACTAATTTCTCCACCTAATGCACTCCTACCCCATTCTCCAAAGCCCTATCTGTGCCTCTCCCCCCACTATCTTTCTCAAGCTTCTCAAAATGCTTTCTCGCAACCGCAATATTCATCAGTGTCGTCGCGCTCTCAGCCGCATTAGCTGGCATGACCACTAATATATATGTATTTGGCGTCAAAACATCAATAAACGCACTAAACATATGAGCCCGTAACTCAAATGCCGTGAAGTTGGAGGCCATTTTCGTGCAGGATTGTTTAAACTGCTTTACAATGTTTGAGATCTTCTCAAACCGGTCAGGGTAGGGGTTAGGTTCTGTAGAGCGTGTGACAGCGGATATGACAAGGAAGGTGGTTCGCTCAAAAAGGATTACTTCTTCTGCTTCGGCAATTTCCGCGAAGCGACGAAGGTGACTTTCGAGTTGGGGGAGATTGGGGATTAAGTTGTAGACTATTTGGGCCCATGCCTATATAGGAGGTACAAATTTACTCGTCAGTCTTCCACTTAAATATCTCTCGCCCCAAGAGACCGTACCTTGTATAGTGTCTCATCCCAGATACTGGTTGGGTAGCAAACGATTGACATGCCCCTACTCCGCTCCTTCAACACCGCGCTTCTTTCCAAGAATAGCTTATCCCGTAGCTCTGCTTGGACCAGGTCCATTTTATGAACTAGGCAGAAAATAAGTGCAGTACTGCTGTTGTCGCGCAAGGCTTCGATACAGGAGCCATAGGTGATGAGATCCCGTTCGAATTCGCGCGACTCAATGTCGAATACGTAGATCAGAACCTCAACATTCTTAAAGATATGATCACGTTGTTGCGAGAGGTAGTTTTCCATGAATGCATCCTGCCTGTACTCTGTCAAAAACGTGGTTCATGTGACACAAGAACCAGGGGAAAAAAACGAGGTGTGTACGTACCCACCACAATCCCATAAGTTCAGTGTAAGATTCCCGAGGAACCGGACGTGGGAATGCTCAACATCGATCGTGGCGCCGAGTCGTCGGGTATCCTTCGCGACATAGTTACTGAATACAATAGACCTCATAGACGACTTTCCTGAGCCGGATTTCCCCTGTTCCGAGCTGTGTTAGCTACCTGTCCTCTCCTAGCAACAAAGCAAGCTCCGGGGGGGGGTTGCGGGGGTTGTGGGGGTTGGTGGAGGGTTACCATAAGGAGGACCTTCTTCTTCCTTCCTTTCCTTTCCTCCATCTTAGGTGATTTGAGTTGGCTGTTATTTGAGTTTTGAACTCTGACTGGGGGTTTTGCGGGGGTGCAGTGAGTCGAGAATGAGGGTGTGGTTGGGTTTGAACTTGAACCTGGGGCTGGGTTAGGGGAGTTTCTAGAAGGCGAACGGAGGAAGGTGTATTAGAACGCTAAGCTTGTTATCGTTTGGTGCAACGAAGAGCCTCATCGCTATGCATACCCTACGACTTGGCGGGGATATGCACGACACAAGATATCACTCATAGGAAGCAATTTATGATTAATAATAGCAATAAACCCATATAAGTGAACAAGAGAAGCGTTATTGGGGAGATTGATGTTCCCTAATTCTTTCGGTATACTCTCACTCATCCTAGCTCTTGTCACTAAGCATACGTTAATGCTTTTAAGATCACATAAGGGCAAACTCCGTTCACATTAGGTGGTACTCAAAGTACATATCTTAAAGTCCCTCACTAGAGAACAAAGTTATATTTCTCTCCCTTCTCTACTCATCTGTGATCATGTACTAGACTTTGTTAGACGCTTGATATACAGGCAATTCCTATGTTAAAGCCTCTCGTAAATGTGAGCTTGGTATTGGTATTACTTTGTGGTTGTGTAATGGAACTTTGTGGTTGTGTAATGGAACTTTGGTGTAAAGTGTAGTAGTTGAGGGTAATCAACAGCTTATGACTAGTCAGTTTGAATATAACAGATGTATTCCTAAGTAACAAATGGGTCTCCAAACCATATTGGTATGGTAGGGTACTAGTACTAGAACCTAACCTAAAACCGAAGTGGTATGGTCGATTTTGGAATAATAAAATTGGCAATGGGTATGTTTGTTCGTAGCTAACACGCTCTGTCGCCATTCTTTATCATATCAGTCTTATTATAGACCATCACGCAAAAAAAGTACCTCCTGCCCCCAATGGTAGACCAAATTCACTCAACTTTGATAAAAGGCTAATCTTATTGGGGGAAATATCTCATTCAATGATATCTACAACTATCCAGGGCATTTTTTGCCAATACCCCACGAAATATTTCTTTATTCCTCTATTTATTCTTCTACGACTGAAGCTCACCAGTGCTCTCGACCCTATAATTACTTGTTAGCTAGGTCCTAGGTGTACATATGTGTGGGATACATACGGAGCACTTGGACGAATCCCGACGACCTCAGCAGCGGTCTTCTTCTCAGAGTGATCATCCTTCATGAATGCTATAATCCAACACTATCAGTCACCTAAACTTAATAAATTATTAACCTAGAGGGAAGACTCACGGAAAGCCAAAACCTCCTTGATTGAATAGTTATCCGTGATGAACATAACCATCCTATCAATACCCATTCCCCAACCTCCAGTAGGCGGTAAACCATACTCAAGACTTTGACAGAAGTTCTCGTCAATAAGCTGTGCTTCATCATCACCCTGATCCTTCTGGTTTGCCTGCTCCTCAAAACGGAGGCGCTGGTCAAAGGGATCATTCAACTCGGTATATGCGTTAACGATTTCCTTCTTACATACGAAGGCTTCGAAGCGCTCACAGAGACCGGGGATGGAACGGTGATACTTTGCAAGAGGAGACATCATTTGTGGATGGCCAGTGATAAAGGTAGGGTTTACACAAGTTTCTTCAATGAACTCACCAACCATCTTGTCAAGGAGACGAGCGTTAGTTTGGGGTGGAGAGCAGTCGATTTTGTGTTTCTTTGCAACCTCTCTCAAGAAGTCATTGGTCTCCTTAGTATGTAGCTGGTCTCCTGGGGGGAATGTAGTTCCCGTGGCGGCTTCAAGAGCGGGTATCATCTCAATCCTCTTCCATGGCCTCTCCCAATTGACATCATATACTTCTCCAGAGACAGTCGTGAACTTGGTCTTATATGATCCGGTAATGCTCTTGACCATCTCAGAGACGAGTTCCTCGGTGATATCCATAATGTCGTTTACATCCGCGTATGCCCAATAAAACTCACAGGTTGTGAATTCAGGATTGTGGGTAAGATCGATACCTTCATTCCTAAATTGACGGCCAATCTCGTAGACCCGTTCGAGTCCACCAACAACCAACATCTTCAAGTAGAGTTCTGGCGCAACGCGCATGAACAAGTCCATGTTTAAGTCATTGTGATGGGTAACAAACGGCTTAGCGGTCGCTCCTCCAGCAATTGCATTCATCATTGGTGTCTCAACCTCGACGAAATCGCGCTCGTCAAAGAAGCGACGGATGTATGATACTATCTTACTCCTGGTGACGAAGATATCGCGAGTCTTATTATTCATGATAAGATCGAGATACCTCTGGCGATATCGGGTCTCTTGGTCCTTCAACCCAAAGTGCTCGGTAGGCAGCATGTGCAGACATGGAGTCAACAGGACAACCTCCTTAGCGAATATCGAGAGCTCTCCAGAACTTTCCTCCTTCTTTGGGTTTGTCCTCCCAGGATAACCGACAATGCCAATGATGTCACCACGATGGAGGTGTTCGTGTTGGGAGAGATAGTCACCGACAGCATCCTGCGCCTGTGCCATGATCTGGATCTTGACGCCCTCGGCGCGGAGATCATAGAAGCGAAGCTTATTTCCCGATGAACGGAAACCATGGATACGGCCAGCGACACGGACCTCAATCTCCGGCTTAGTTTCACCCTTCTTGAGAGAAGTATACGATGAAATGATATCGGCAAGTTTGTCCTTGACGTGGAACTTATGAGGGTATGGGTTGGGGCTCTTGGTCTCGCGAAGCTTGTTGATTGATCTAGAACGTATCTCGAAGTATTGCTAAATACTCAGTCAGTGTTAAAGCCAATGCTAGATTCACCTATTGGGTACAGACGTTAGGTGTGAGCTCTTCCTCGGCGACCTCACTCTTTTTCTCCGAAGCTTGAGGCTTCGGTGCAGAAGCAGCCTTCTCAGCCTATTATGGAACAATTTTTGATCAGTAACTATGACTGACCAGTAAAGTACTATAGATTTATTTTTCAAGTTAAAACTAACCTTCTTCGCATCTGCCTCTCTCTTCTTCTGTCTCTTCTTCAACTCCGACTTCGAGACCATTTCACCAGTCACTTCATCCTTGTGAAGGTTTGGGGTACTCCCCTCAGCAGTAGCCTTATCAGCCATTGTGTCTTTCCCGGCGCGATAATTAAAGGTTTTGTATGTATGGAAATTCTCCGCTGATTTCACGCACTTATATAAAGGGGGGTGAGCAAGAAGTTGTAGGTTGTGAGTCAAAGAACCCTCTAGGAAAACAGCTGGGTAAGGATTTTTTTAGATACCCCGCCAAACAAAAAGAGGGGCATGAGATGGTGGGATGCACCATGCCGCCGCCACCACAGCCACATTTGACTAGTCTTGGCGATCTTATAGAATGATTTAATGGTATCTTGACTCATCAGCAACTCTACAGGATATTTATATACTACATACATGTAGTATCCATCGTACCTTAGTGAACTTTCCTATGTAGAATTACATGTACTTAATACAAAGAATACCACGCCCCTAAGTTATAGTATTCTAGCCAGCCATATGTTTAATAGACCTGAATATTGAAAATCCACAAAGTAAAAAATGTTAAGTAATAGCGTGAGTAATGACCCAAAGTCGTGGGCGGTACAACAAGAGACCCGAGTGATGTTCTAGAGGTTTGTAATCAGGTCTACCAGTCCTATACAGAACCCTGTTCCTTAGACGAGTTAGGGTACTCTTAGAAAAGCTACCAGGAGTCATTAAATAACAGAGTTCTAATCCTGGCAGTAGACTTACTCTCGAGGCTCTCAAAAAGGTAACGTTTAGAGGGATCCCTGTACTACAACCAACTCCATGGTTATAACAACGAGAACTGTACACCACACCCAAAAGGTGGTCGTTCACTTTATGAACATTCTCTTTGAGTGCTGAAGTTAAAGAGGCTACTACCTTCTAGACACAATAAATAAGAAGGATACCTAAACGAAACTCATACATGCATAAGCGTGATTATCCAAAGATCGGATGTCACACAAGATGTATCTGATCAAATTAGGGTGTGGTCAATCCAATTAAGGTGTCGCCGGTCCAATCAGGATGTACACGATCCAATCAGGATGTACACACTCTGGTCATAACATAAAGTGGGATGGACAATTTAACATGATACAAGCAGATATCCGGCCGAAGACTGGGGGCCCAGATTCCTCGTGTTATTGAAAATAAACTCATAGTAAATAACATATTTATGGATATTACAACACTGAGTACATCCTCCTCCCCTCCTCTCACTCACCCCTCCCCCCTCCCCCCTCTAGCGCTTATGCACTCGTTAGTTGGGCCCTCAAGCTACTGTGCAGCATTTGGCTCCTCCTATCGAGCACTTAGTATACTAATCTCCACTCACCCATATCCTCCTACCCTCCTTCTGTGTATAATTGCTACTATTAGTGTCCTCCTGTAGAAGTTTTCAGATGGTTAGTTTCCACTCGCTAGAGTTAAGGCTTGTTGCTATATAAAGACAGAGAAGAGACAGAGATAGAGGTGGAAATAGAGGTAGAGACCGAGAGCGACCTGTTGGATTTTAGGCTTAGCTATTTACTCCTTGCTCGAGCCCCGAAACCAACACGTCATTGGGGGCCTGAACGAGAACGAAGTCGGTGGCTTCAGATTAAAACCTACTTTCATGACTAAATAGAACATACAAATGAAATAAAAACACCAAAAACCACCAACAAAACCGCTTTAAATACACAACACATATGCAAGTTACTTATTAGAGATACTTATTAGATAGAGAGAGAGAAGAGAAGGAGGAGATATGTGATCACCCTTAGTAAAGAATTACTAAGCGCGTGTTTAAGGATTATCTACTATTATTGGATAATTCAATCCATAAAAGTGGGGATTAAGGCCAGCAGTGTGTGGTACTATCACGACCGAACACACTTCGAATTCAGCACACCCTCCCACTACTATACGACCACCAAAAAACGACATGTCTACCAAATTAGACGATTTCAATGATTACAAGATCAACATCGAGATTAACGAAGCAGAAGATATTTATACGCAGGTTGGGACTGGAGAAGTAGCTGCAAAACGGTGGTCCCGAAAAAAGCTGCTTGGTCGGGGGGCGTTCGGGATGGTCTGGCTGCACAAAGATGAAAGAAATGGCACCAGGGCAGTGAAGCAAATATCCAAGAATCAGATCAAGATGAACCAAAGAGAGTTGTACGCTCTGATAATGCTCAAAAAGGTAAATATTAGCCTTTTTTCCAACCCCCTAAGTTTTTCTATACTGACTAAATCGTAGCACCCTCAATACTTTGTCGAGTTCTTTGGATGGTTCGAGAGCGAGACATTTATATACCTAGCAATGGAGTATATGGGGTGTGGGGATTTAGGTGACTTTATCCTTGAGAAACCCCCGACCGAAAATGAAGCAAGGCTAGTCACAAGACAGCTACTCGAGGGGATAAAGATCCTACACGAAAATAAGTTTTGTCATCGTGATCTGAAGCCGCAGGTCTTGTCCTTAATTTATTTTCATTTGAAACCCTACCACAGGGGGGTTTTTTACACATAAGACGCTAACTTGTGAGAGTATAGAATATCCTTATTGTCCAGTGGGTGCCTATATTGGTAAAGATTTCAGACTTTGGGATCTCCAAGCACTTTGGTGACCAAACATTTTTGCAAACAATGGCCGGTACCCCCGGCTACGCTGCACCGGAAGCGTTAGATATCCCCGACGTCGATACTTCAGTATACACCACTGCCGTCGACATTTGGTCCCTAGGGTGCATAACCCATGCTATGTTAACTCAAGAAGTGCCATTTCCGGGTTCAAAAGGATTACGCCACTATATCACCACCTATATCGACGCTGAAACCTCGTTTCCAAAACAGAAACTCATTGAACGGAAGGCAAGCACCGCCACTATCAAGTTTATTAGCGCTTTGATTATCCCAGAACCCAAGCATAGATTAACCGCAGAGGAGGCACTAAGGGACCCATGGCTTGCTGTTAGGGAGAACGAGGATGAAACGGTCTGGGAGGAATCTTTCAAAGGATTAAATTTGAGGGGCTCTACGCCCAATCCGGTTGTGCCAGGTAACGACTGTCCTTCATTTACATGTACTTATACATACTATTATAAAACCCTAACCCCGGTGCTAATTTACTATGGACTACATGCGCTAACAGAAACGCTAGATAAAGCCACTCCAAAAACCCACCCTGATACTGATACAACTCCCTCCCAAAACAATAACTTCAACACACCAACGATGCTATCAGCTACCACCCCACCCCGAGAAGACACAAATGGCGCAGTACATAGTTGTATTACTGCATATTGTGCAATCAAGCATGGAAACCTAAACACTCTAAAGCGACTATGTCAAGAAAATCAACTAAACTTGAAGAATGTGAATGCAAGGCAAGCTGGCAATACTACATTACTTCACATGTCTCTCAACGCTGGAGACAAGAGTGAGGAAATGATGAAGCTACTCCTTGAGAAAGGAGCAAGTGTTACGGCACAAGATCAAAACCAAAGAACAGCATTAACCTTAGCGGCCTTAAAAAAGCGTGAAGGTTTAGTCAAGATCCTATTACAAAATGGGGCAGACGTCAATCTAAAGGACACACAAGGGTGGTCACAACTTCACAGAGCGGCTAAGAAAGACCACGAGGCCGTAGTAAAAATTCTCCTAGATATGGGGGCAGATATTACTGCAACGGCAGCAGCAGAAGGGACAGCACTCCACATTGCAGCCAGAGCCGGCTCCGAAAAAGTAATAAAGTTATTACTACAACACGGCGCAGATATAACTGCGAAGAAGAAAAAAGATTGGACGGCGCTACATACAGCCGCCTTTCATGGGCATATAGGTGTAGCAAAAGTACTCCTCGAAGACAATGCAGATATCACCGCAAAGACCAAGTATAGCGAAATCCCACTCCACCACGCAGCCCAAGAGGGCCACGATGATCTAGTAAAGCTACTACTCGAATACGGCTCAGACCCCAACGCAAGAAACAGCACTGGGGTAACACCGCTATATCGAGCAGTTACAAATGGAAGTACAGGCATAGTAAGACTTTTGCTAGAGAGCGGGGCAGACACCGAGGCGAAAGCCGGAGAAGATTGGACAGCGCTACACGCAGCCGCCTTTTATGGAGAAAAGGGTGCAGCAAAAGCACTCTTACAAAACAAGGCAAATATCACCGCAAAGACCAAACTTGGCGAAATCCCACTCCACCACGCAGCGCAAAAGGGCCACGATGATTTAATAAAGCTACTAATTGAATACGGCTCAGACCCCAACGCAAGAAACAACGAGGGGTTAACACCGTTGTATCGGGCAGCTAAAAATGGATGGGTGGGTGCGATAAGAGTTTTGCTAGCAAATAGGGCAGGCATCAAGGCGAAAAACGAAGATGGTTTGACAGTGCTACATACAGCAGCCTCTAAAGGGCACATAGATGCAGTAGAACTTCTCCTAGAAAATAAAGCGGATGTCACCGCAACGACGAAAGCTGGCGACACCCCACTTCACCATGCAGTCGAAAACGGCTCTAATGATGTAGTAAAATTACTACTAGAGTACGGCTCAGAAATAAATGCGATGAATAAGAGAGGACTCACACCAATTTACAGAGCAGCCGAATATAGAAAGACGGAGGTGGCGAGGTTATTGATAGAAAACGGGGCAGATATCACTATAGCAACTAGCGAGGGGGTCACACCATTGGAGGAAGCAGCTGGAGGGGAGAATAAAGTCTTGGTTGAGTTATTCAAAAGTCATGTGGAAACTATTGGGTAGCTTTGTGGGTTTAACAAAAATATGGAAGATGTTATACTCTAGTTGGTACTTTCTTTAAATGTCTCATTGATTTAGTGGTTTTGCTTATTGTTTTTTTTCTTTGTTTCTTGCTACATACCTCTCTTTTTATTTCTTTACAGTTTGTGTTTCTGTATTTTCTACTAGGTATTCACATTTAACAAAATAATCAAAATTATGCACTTTTCTAAATAATTAGACTAAGTGAGGTCATTACATGTTATCTCGACTTCAATGAAGAATGACTACATTTTACTAGTCCTGTTCAGCCCCACCCCTCTCCACAGAAAACAGGGTCACTATTAGGGATATCACATTCACTTCCCTCTTACGTATATAACATTATTCTAAACTCTCGTATGATTTATTATACTTACCAACACTCTAAAAAATATCATAAAGCGTTAGTACAGGCACAATAAGTGATAACTGATCTCTCACCAAAAGTGCCTACAGACCCACAAGCACTTTACACATATTATTACTTCTAATCTATCACAATATCCAAGACTTCGGGATATTCAGCCACCAAATACCCAAGCCCAGCCAGTACCCATACATAATAACACCCATAACACCCTTACTCAACCTTACTCCAAATACAGCCACCCACCAAACCATCGCCCATCAACCCAGAACCATGAATCTACAAACTTTCCCCCTTTTTTTTCTTCCTTTACCCCCTCGCAAACAGCCAGAGAGAAATGGAAAGAAAAAAAAGCAGAAAAAGTTCGCATCAACCAGAAACAGTGCAATACCGGTGACACAGTGAGAGTCAGGGGGATACGCAAGCGCAGAGCCCCAACATCGATTTCCAAAAATAAGTATAATCAAAGATGATCCCTTAGGACCGTTTCAGAGATTAAACTAATAGTAAAACCACGTATTAGCAGACATATAAAGGAATATGTGAGAGAGAGAGAGAGAGAGAGAAATGATGATGCATACCTGAAATGAACAGATACTACACTTGATCTAAGCCACTGTGAGGATGTTAGTAAATATCCATGATGATAGAGAGGGAGGAGGGGGGGGGGGGCGTTGAGAGAAAATAGTTGGTCATTTCTGACCATATTACTTACATTGGCAAAGAGAGCTGGTGGACAAAGAGGGTACGGGGTGGAGGTGTTTATATACTGGTGGGATCTAGGCTGCCAAGAGGTAATTGCCCGAAGTTAGGGTTTGGTAATTCGCCGCTGGGTGGTGAGTTGCTTAGGGTGAGGTTTAGGGTGAGGTTTGGCTAACTTTAATTAGTGTAATACCCATTTGCTTATACAATTTTGACGAATAAACGATTATCAGGCATAGAAATATTAAAAGGCTACATATAGTCTAGGCACGAGACTAAGCTACATATATGTACATATACTTGATGAGCTAAAAAAGTACATGGTGAATCATGGTGAATCACTCGGTGATAATCAAATACTACATGTAGATCTAGTATATATTCAATATAACTTCGATCACATGATCCAGTAAATACAGTTCTCTACGTTCCCATATGATATTGCGAAAGCTACATTCCACCTCAGGCAACCTCATTTCAATATACTCCCCGCCCATGACCCCTCCTTTTGCCGTCTGATACAAGTCCAACCTACTACAACTTCCGTACTAAATCACCAAAACCACCCAAAACACTACCCACTAAAATTCACATCCGTCCTAGAAAATAAGATCAAAATACAGCACGGAATGATACACTTAACTACGCCACCCTAGTAAACTAAAACAGAAGATGAAGAAACTAGTAATAGTAATAGTAATAGTAATAGTATTAAAACAAACCCAATTTTCCAGTCGCAAAGAGATGAAAAATAGGAATATGGTATAGAAGAGATGAAATAGAAAAATAATGTATCACAAAACCCAGTCATACTATGCTAACTATCCAAGCAAAACCTAGACGTTACCTATAGAAATCAATAAGCATCAATTCATAGAATTAGAAAGGAGAAGACTCACCAAGCACAACCATAAACCTCAGTCTACTATCCTTGTCCGCATCCCCAATCAACCCCTCTTCCAAAATTAAACTAGAACTCTTCCATCCCCAACTCTGACTAAAGTTAAAGCTATCTGGCCCAGACGAGAACATACTCAACACTTTCCCCTTCCTGCTAGGAGAGAAAATCTTGAAATAAGTCTGTATCATCGGCCTAGCGTCCACATAATAACTCAATGCTGGTACCGCTGAACTTGCAGTGTCTACATTTGCCGGGAGCGATGAGCGCTGCGCAGATGTGTTGGCGCCGGGCCGAGAAGTGATGTTGACGCTTGTGAATGTGCTAGTAGTGAGATCTCCATCCGTGGTTACTGTAACATCGCCCATGTCATCAGCTGTGATGGATCCAATAGACCCGTTGTTGCCATTGCGTTGTTGTTCTTCCACATTGATAATCTGACTATTTGTTTCATCGCCGGCTCTGTGAGCTGAGCTTCCGCCGGCAGTTTCACGGTCTTTGGCGCGGTGGAGGTAGACACCAAGCTGGACATTTTTGGAGCTGCGGACTTTCTGGATATATATATTCCAGTGTGAACCCGCATAAAAGACTGTTTTAGAGTAAACACGTTTCTTTTCCTTTAAGCTTCTAACACTACGGAATTCAGCTGAAAAGCGAAAAGGTGGAAATTCAGAGTAGCGGAGTTCCTCAACGATGGGGACTGTGGTGTCGGTGCCTTCTGCTCCAAGCTGATCTGTTCCGCGGGCTCTCTTAGGGCCGGGACCACCTTGGTTGGATACAATGACGTGCTGGCATTGTTCAGGACAGTCTCCAATTACGGTGGTAGTGTCCTCGGTTGGGATGTAGTATTTACGCTCGGATGGTTTGCCTTTCGGTGTTGTAGGGGTATCCGGTCCGTTACTGGTATTCCGGGTTGGAGTTGCTGGGTCGGAGCCTGATTGAGACATTTTCTCCCCCACCCTTGGTGTTGTTGGCCTCTCCACGAGAGGCTTCTTCCCCAATGGTGTTGGTTGCCTAGCCATTTCCGTCTCTGTAATACCCAGCTCAGGGCTACTCAGAGTTACATTCAAGACTCTTTGCCTCAACAGCATCTGCTGCCACAAAGCTTCTTTGATCGTACTCTCACTGACCGTCCTCCGCCCAAGCACATCCCTATCCTCTCCAATCTTCTGGAGCTCTTCAAACGTCATGTGAACATAGTAAATACCATTCTCCAGCAGATCCCTCAGTGGTCTTAAATCAGCCTCATCCTCCTCTGTCACCGAAGCCCCATCCCCTTCATACTCTTCTCCTGCAAAGTCGCCGGCGTCACGATTGTAAGAATAAGAGTGAATGATCCTCCAATCCACCATTTCCTTAACGAAGCAATACCTCAACCACTCGCTCGGCACATAGAACCCATCATAGCCCACAATCTCTGCAGCAACCTCTCCACTAATCCCATCCCAATCCTCGAAACTCATTTCCCAGCCATCTCTATACAGCAGTGCCTTGGCGCTGTCTAGTAGTCTATCCGTCAAAGGTCCATAGAAACTGTTTGTTACAAACCGTACGACCATCGATATATTGCTTGTACTCAAATTCCGTAGTAATGAGGCGACACAAGATTCAGCAAGATCTTGGAGGTTCAAGTAGCTTGCTGTGGCCAACAGTGGAAGAGCATGTCGATCCTCTTCCGCCCTATCAACATGGCCATACAATCGCGCGAGAGCCATTTCAAACGATTGCTGTGTTATATTGGGGTCCGATGTTTCAGGTGAAAGCGATACCTCAGACTGTGTCGATTCCATCCAACCACCATTGAAGAAAGATGAAAAGTAGGGCGACCGATCAAGAATTAGGCGATGCAGGTTATACGTATTCCCAAACGCCAAGATAGAAATGTCGCTGCAAGCCCCCTCCAAAAACCCGCGTGTATAGAGAAATTCCTCCAGTTTGACAGAATCCGAGCCTACCATACTGATTAGCTACCACTGATTGGAATAGAAAAGGAAAATAAGTGAGGGGTCAGCAACCTCGATAACTATGGGTCCTCCCACTCGTAATGTAAGAACTCTGCGGTGTTGGAGTAGCAAACAGCCTTGAAAACGTGCCTGGTACAGCTCTATCAAAAGTTGGAGAGTTTATTGGTGTGGTTGGATCGTCCACCTCTTTCACAGCCGGATTGCTGCTGCTGCTGCCGACAGCACTTCCAACTCCACTGTCGTTGTCAGTTGTCCTTGTTGCTGTACCAGCATAGCTGAGTGGTCGAGAAGTAAACGACTGCAACCTCACGCCAGCATTACTGTTAGGTGGGGGAAGTGACGCGGCACCTGTTACCACAGCTGCGCCGGAAAGACTACTGGCCCCGGGATTATTGAATATTGACGGTGCAGTAGGTGGGTTAAAGAGCGGCTGCTGTGGCTGAAGCAATGGTGGAGATGATGAGGATGAGGCTGATAATGAAGTAAGGGGGGAGGTGGGGGACATGACAGTAAGCCCATCAACGAGTGTGTGCAGACCACCTGTGTTACCAGCAGCATTTGTGTTTATGGTAGTGCCGTTGGCCATGTCAGCGGAGGGGGGGAGGTATGGGGAGGTATGGGGGGGGTTGACCGGGAGGTATGTGTGTAGGTGGTAGTAATATAAGAAAAGGCCGTTCTTCACTTAACGCGTTGTTGCTATGGAGTGACAGCTCTGATGCCTGACTGAATAAGCTTTGGCGCATACAATAAAGCCAAGCCTCAACCGCTGCCCGCATGTAGGCCCGCAGCCACATGATCCGCCGCACAACTGCGGTTATAACCTTCGGTTAGCCATCCCCACACCTAACAGCCTCTCCCACCTCCAATTGCTTATAGTGTTCAAACCTCGCCTCTCTCGTCTATTATATTCATGTTATAATACTTTAAATATCATTAACCGAACATGCACTTATTCTGCCACTACATGTACTAAGCACCAAGTCTTTGTCCCACACACACCGTACTGCATATACATACCTTTATCATACCCGTATTTACATCAATCAGATACAGCGAAATCGCCCTATAAGGGTACGCACTCCCTACCTTGACAAGGATTATTTGTACGCAGTGGTCACTTCTTATAAGGATATCTACCCTATAAGGATACGATCCTACTCCAATTTCGTATCCTTATAGGGCGATTCTGCTGTACATGTATCCCAGGTGGTAAACTAAAGCATTCAAACTGAATCTCATATTAGTAAAGCCCAAATAGAACTTTCTAGTACCCAATTGATCCTCTCCAAGTGACATTTCAAAAGTCAATGATAGGTCATTCTTCATGACTGATTTTGCTTGCCCTAACCCACACAGCCCATTTAAAGAAATTCGAGGCGCATAAATTCACTATGTATTCTTTCATACAGCTAAAGAAGTTCATTCCTTCGAGGTACAAAAATACCAAACACATGGCCCAAATATTGCCTACCTAAAGCAATCAATGCCGTGATAGAACTACATATCAGTGCCCAAAATAAAAATTTCACAGTGTATAAATCCTAACTTTGTATAAACAGGCATGAGTTAGTGATCTCCGATACCCTAGTGACCCATCCAGTAGCCCATCAACTAAACCGCTTTTTTTATTAGAACCAATTGACCCATCATGCTCCTCCCAACTTAGTGACAGTTCCCTAGATCTTAGTAATATAGGCTTTCCTTATTGCCATTGACTGTTGTGCCGGAAGAGTCGGTAAAAAGCCTGCAGGCTATTTTGGATGAAAGACATTCCAAGTCCCTTAACTTTCAGTTAATCCACCTCCTCTCTGGTAGCCAAAACATTTCCAAAGGTTCGGGTACTTCCAAAGCCATTCTAGGAAAAACCATAGTCGAAATTCTCCCTATCCTCCGTAGTGAATCATAACCATCGTATGTTGCTGACCTTATAAATATCCATGCTGGTGGAGGCTGACAACGGTTTGAAGCGTAAGCTTATATCTGCTAAACGGAAGATGCCTCCTCAGTATATAGTAGAGGAACCCCGATATGAGAATGTGCACGGGAACAGAACCGTGAGTATAGAGAGATGAGGCCATTTATATCAAAGGAAAGCTAGTGCGGTGTGCTGCTTACGTGGCCAAGGTGGGCTTGAACCATTGCTAATCCCAATAAGGTAAGAAGTTACAGAAAGTGGGTTCTTCAACTTTAACCACCCCCCCCCCAGAGCCATTGGGGTAATAAAACCGAATATAAAAATATAACCGGTGCCCTACAGGCGAGAACCTCCAGTTACGTATGCGATTTTGAATACAAGCATCGGATACCTGCAAGGCAAACAACAGGGCTAGTGCAGTTGCTGAGGGGGCCATTGCTTTACCGGGGTATGTCACAAACATAGAATAAGTGGAATGTATTAATATGTTTCAAACTTCCTTTAGTTCGGCTTGATGAACCCAGTTCTCTATATGCGCTTTATATAGTGAAAATTAGATAGATGTTTCTCTTTGCCCCTAAAATTAATCACTTATCTAAAGCTAATATAGTGCAGCTATAAAATTAGCCCAGAGGGGCGAAGATACGCGGTTTTATAGCTCGGTCTCAATTTCTACCTAGTTTAGAGATGATAAGATATAGGCTCTTAGATAGCCGTTTTCAGATCCTCGACATCTAATGTTGCTGGGGTGAGCTTTCACTGCATGTAGTCCTAGACTACTGCCAAGAACCTCCAATTCAATTGAGCTTATCAACAGATTCTTACGCAACCATAAACGAATACGAAATACCGCTCTCAACCTTCACCAACAAGCATATCCTTCTAAAATTATAGATATTCCAATAAAATTCTAACCAGATAATACCCAACACTACGGAATAAAACTAGCAGGTTCTAGATAAGTTAAGAGAGGATTTCATTCGAAACCACAAAGGCAGGCAACAATGAAACCCACAAAAAGCACAACATAACACCCCCGCCCTATAAGAGATTTTAGAAACAAAATATCATTACTTATCGAGAATCTAGTGACACTTAGGCATAATCGAATACTCAGTGACTGCATGTAGGTTACTCATTTCTATGTGATATCCTCGAAATAAATTCTACGATAGAGAGATTCTAAAGCTTAACAGAAATACATGTACTCTAATTGTGACAACCCCGCGGTTGGTTGGTTTATGGCACCGATCTTACGATTTAAAGTAAATAATTTTCTCCAATACTCTTACCAGATGCGCTTCATCTTATTTATAATCTCCGGGAAAACAAAAAAAATGGGCGTACGCGTCTATTACACAAACCGTTAAATCCTAGACCCTTATATTTACCTATTCAGAAGAGATCTACCACTGATATAGATCAACCTGCCATATAATTTTTATCTAGGAGGTGACCAATTAATACATTTTTTATTACCAAGTGATTCTCAAACATATACAAAATCTGATGCTCTACTCTATAAGGATTTCTACATGTACTTAGTCCACGATGCGGCTTACGGCCAACGCCGGCGCTGGGGCTAAGGTGGTCTCCACGTGTTATGGGCACGAGCCTAGTTAGCCGCGTAATCGCCGGCTCTCACGGGTCAACTGGTAAATATGTACATATAGGTACGCTGCCTTTTTTCTTTCTTTCCACGCGTTACAGTCGCAATTGCGGTTTAAGGGGTTCGTCTCAGATTTAAGGATAGGCAACGACATGTGTAGGCCTTTATAACACTTTTAAAGCCCGCTTAGTCTATACTTTGATCCGCGGCCTATACTCACCCCTAGCCCGGAACTCGGGAAAAACTATTCTCGTTTCACGTGTAGCTTCGGAGGCCGGGGCTCCAGGTTCCGACATTACGGTATTTTTTTTCTTTTCAGGTGTTAGTTGCCAACCCTCAAGCCAAGAGATCGGGAAAATGCCTGAAATCGTGGGCTTTAGCATTGAACCCGGTGCTCAAGAGGCACAGATATTTAGTACCTGAAGGTAAAGATCTGCAAGTATTGAATTTATTGGATATCTAAACGACATCACATACTCTGCGGGATAGTTTCTGCGCATGCCAGAACTTTCGGATTACAATCCCCGGCAGAATTGCTGTAGAAATGTGGCGTACAAAACCGGCGCCTCTAATTCTTGGCGAAAATTCCGGCGTCAGTATTGGCTACAAAACCCTTGATCATGACCCGATCCAAAAAGACCCATGTTCCACAATAATTCTACCAGAGACTATACGACGCATAAAGCAACGGGCCCCATGGAGCCTTCGATCTCTAGGTCAAAAAAAATCTCCTATCTGTATGCCAAGGCCCAAACTATTCATAGACTCGGATTACGATCAACGCCGGGACTAGGACTTGAAGTTGAGCGTTTCTCTTCTGAAATTTCCACAATCCGCTCTGGGTGAAAATCCATAATTACATAAGTAGTGGGTCTTTATACTTGTAATTGAATAAGAAGTGGTATGGTACTATAAAATCATTTCTCTCGCACAACCTAAAAACCAAGACGGCAAGAAGCTATCCGGCTTGTTATGATATTTAGCTTGTAAACATATCATGCAAGCCAACTATCTAGGGTCTTGACCAGTTGGTTAAAACCTCGGAGTCCTTTTGCAGATTTCTGCATCCCGGATCTTTGGAGCTTCCGCCGCCCGATTCTCCACATCTTGATACGTCCCATACTAGACCAGAATTGGAAAACCGACCATGCCCTCTGAATGGTGCGTCCCACACTGATATCATCAAGGAAAGTTAGGACACGCGGCACGCGACTGTTGCCAGATTGAGAACGAGCTGATTACGTTACTTATTAAAATTCAGGGTGGAATAGGTTTGTGTGCCTTAGGCAATACTTTGGCATTCTTATATGCAGACCTTACTAGATTTGTAGAGTTGAGGGCATTTTGGCCGTGTAAGAAGGCGCTGTGGTGGGGGAAAGCCTAGCAAGGTAAAATGAAACAAGGTTAAAGTGTTTTGATGGGTTCCCTATATGCAGAGCACATGTAGTTTACTTTTCTCCATTTGTCTATGGGCTTCCTTGTCGAGCTTATACCTCTCTATCCCCCCCTCTCCCAAGGCCCAGGAGGGTCAGGATACTCAGTGACCAGTTGTTGTCACTCCATATCTTCCTTCTTTCCTTCCTTCCATTCCTTCCTTCCTCTCTATTTCTCGTCTTTGTTCCCGAAATTCTCCACAGTCATTATATATAGTATCCTTTCTTTATCCATTACGTGAGCTCTATTGGATTCTAGAGGTTTCACAGTGAAAGACATTAAATCAGTGGCTTTCCACGTGTTAGCACAACCCCCCATTCACCAATACATATCATGGCTACACCCACTAGCTATGCGGCATCTATTGTAGCAGCAGTAACGCCCCTAGCATCCGCTCCTCCAGAATACAACAGCGATCCTGCTTGGAAACTTCCTGGATGGGGTGAACCACTGGTAAATTTCATCTTCCTATCAATTATTTTAAATTAACACAGACTAATACTATTCAAAAAAAAGATTGTGACTAGCATCCTTTTTTTTGCGTGCTTCTACACTCGACGGAGATACTTCAATATATTCAATAGCCAACCATCCTACAAGTCTCTTCTTGACGTCCAAACCCATGAGCTCTCACCCTCATCCTCCCGAACATCCTCATCCTGTGATGGCTTTTCCCATGAAGAATTCTTGACATCAGACGACGAAGATGATTTGAACTTTCTTTCGACATCCAAGAACCCACCAAAACATCGTAAAATATGTGGGGTAGTAATTGTGACACCGAATTCATCCCGATTCGCTGGTCACTGGCATTCTAGAGTGATGTACAAGTTCCCTTTCCTCATGGAAATGTTCTACTGGATCCTCACATATGCCATCTACCGAGTATCGCACATTCTTTCTCAAGAGATGTTTTCGGATGATATCTGGGATACGGCCCAAGAGAATGGACTGAGTGTATTAGCGGCTGAACAGTTCACACCTTTGAGATTTCTATTACCGGTGCAAGAGATTTCGGTGCAGAAGTGGTTTATGGATGGGCATGAGGAGCTATTGACATTTCTAAATAAAGCCTATGCGTTGATTCACATCCCAGGCTCTGTTTTGTAAGTGTTCTCTTATTATCAATAAGAAACAAAACGCTCATAGATGCTAATGACTATTTCTAGCTTCATCGCATGGTACTACTACTCCGCTCCTAACCATTCTGTATTCGCCATTGTCCGCCGTACAGTAACGCTCTGCAACTTCCTTGCCTTTACTATTTTCGCCTTCTTTCCGTGCATGCCTCCTCGGCTTCTCCCGAAAGAGTATGGCTTTATCGATACCGTCCGCCGCGACGACGCCCAAAGCGTTTGGATGAGTGGGAAATTCGTAAACCATCTCGCAGCCATGCCAAGCATGCACTTTGGATGGGCATTCATGATCGGCTGCACACTGATCTACCACTCTGGTGCTCTGGGATGCATTGGCCTCCAGTACGGTGGAAGGAAGGGGAAATCAATGCAGCTGGTTGGACGATGGTGGAAAGTTTGGTATTGTGTCTTGGGTATTGCGTACCCGACCATGATCC